>VZSJ01004156.1:19178-38630 GCA_013398405.1 Pheucticus melanocephalus | reverse complement strand
TGCCAGGTTCAAGGGAGAATATGGGACAGGGGGCTGGGGAAGGCTGCACCTTCCTGGTATCTCAGCAATGGGGGAAGGAAGAGGGAATGTGCAGGAGTTTGGGATAAAATGAGGCTGCACCTCCAAAACCTCAAGAGGGAAAACCCCAGGGGACTCTCTCTTTTATTGGAATGGAGCTCCAGGACTCCTCTGAGTCCTTGGTGGACGCTGGCTTTTTCCAGCAGGATTTTCCACACACTGGGATACTGGAAGGTTTTCCATGGCAGGAGGTGGAATGAGATGGGATTTAAGGTCTGTTCCAACCCAAATCACTCCAGGATTGTCTGTGTGTCCTTCTTGCCAACGGGGCCATGGGATACCTGAGTGCTCCACCACAACTCAGGGCTCCTCATCCTGCAAGCATCCCAAAATCTGGTTCTTCCTGGCTATGGATGCTGGACAGTTTTCCCATGGAAGGAGCAGTTTGGGTTCAATTTAAAGTCCAATTTGTGAGTGATGCCCTCCAGGACGCTTTCCAGGCTGGCTGCAGGAAAAGCAGCAAATGCTCACTCAGCTTAAGTAGGGAAGATTTATATCTCTCTGACATTGGATAAATCTGCTCAATTTATTCCCAATTCCTTCCCTAAAGGACCAAGTTATCCTTAAAACAAACAACAGAATAGCTGGAGTGGGATATTTCATTCCTGCCAATAAAACAACTGTAACAGCAGCAATTTCTTTGTGTGGGGTTTTATTTCCCTTTACTGGGTTAAGGTTTGTGCTCTGGGAGAGGATTGCTCCAATTTCCCTCTCCATGTAGGAAGCACCACTCCACAGGCAGAGCATGAAGGGCTTGGCTTCCCTACGGATGTGCTCCAGTTCAAACTCCAACGAGGACAAGGGAATTTTCACCTTCTGAGCCTCTTCCCAGAGGGGCTTCCACAGAGCCCTAAAGAGAAGCCTTTGCTGCAAGGCACCAAGGAGAATTCCATAGAATCTCACAATGGTTTGGGATGGAAAAGCTCATCCCATTCCACCCCTTTTCCATGGGCAGGGACACCTCCCACTGTCCCAGGCTGCTCCAAGCCCCAATGTCCAACCTGGCCTTGGGCACTGCCAGGGATGCAGGGGCAGCCCCAGCTGCTCTGGCAATTCCAGCCCAGCCAGGAATTCCCAATTCCCAATCTCCCATCCATCCCTGCCCTCTGGCACTGGGAGCCATTCCCTGGCTCCTGTCCCTCCATCCCTTGTCCCCAGTCCCTCTGCAGCTCTCCTGGAGCCCCTTCAGGCCCTGCCAGGGGCTCTGAGCTCTCCCTGGAGCCTTCTCCTCTCCAGGGGAACATTCCCAGCTCTCCCAGCCTGGCTCCAGAGCAGAGGGGCTCCAGCCATTGTTTTCCTCATCATTTGGGAGACACCTGGAAAAAATTCATGGAATAAGACTAAAGCTCTGCCTGTATTCCCTGGATTTTGACCCTTTTCCATCCCACCTGTCCCAGATCCCCACTCCTCGGCATGGACTGATCACTTGACACCCGTTAAAATTCCTGGATCAGCTCTGACATCTCTTCCCAGTCCTTCCAAATCCTCAACACGAATTTTTTGGTGATAAGGGCTCCAATCAAATTTTGTTTTAAATCTCATTTTATACTTTCCAGGACACCTGGGAAGGATCTGGAGCCCCACACTAAAGGATACAACAGTGATGAAAATGCCAACTTCGATGCCTTTTCCAGGCGAAATACTTTGGAATGCAATCTGTTTAATTCTCTGGGACCTTTGGGACACAACACCACGGTAGCTGAGCAACTCTTCATCTGGAAATCAGCTGAAATAGACTTTTTTCCCCAACATTTTGTGTTTACCCTCTGTGAGAATCAGTTCAATCAGGGAAAAGAAGAATTTAAAAGGATTTTCAGGCTGCTCTGTCAGCATTGAGTCCCTTCCAGAGCCCAGCAGTGCCTGGAATCAGTGATGTCCTAGGAAATCACCCTCTCCCTAAATATGGAATATCCTGAGTTGGAAGGGATTCACAAGGATCATCGAGTCCAACTCCTGGCTCTGCACGGGACAATTCCAAGAACCCCAAAATTAGTTTTTTCCTCCTTTTTTTCTCTCCTTTTTTTCTCTTTCCCCTGTCCTGCTGATAAGAGCAGTGGTAGTGTGGCTTTATCAACCCAACCTCACTCCATCCAAATTCCCAGGATTGTGCCAACAGTGTCAAGGCCTGGTTTCCCACAACCACGTCTGCACATGGAAGTCATGTTGGAATCATGGAATCTTAGGATCACCAAGGTTGGAAAAGACCTGGGAATGTCCAAGGCCAGGTTGGACAGGACTTGGAGCAGCCTGGGACAGTGGAAGGTGTCCCTGCCCATGGCAGAGGTAGAACGGGATGAGTTTTGAGGTCCCTTCCAACCCAAATGGTTCTGTCATTCTCCTTCAGCTGGCGAGGAGGACTTGGGGGCCTGTTCCCAAATTTTAGGAGGGGCCATCCTTTTATTTTGATACCTGCTGATCGTGATCCCATGGAAATAAGTTGGCTACAAGCGAGAATTTTGGCCAGAGGAGGGAAAAAAACTCTCAAGAGAGTTGGGAACAATGAAAATTTTGAGTTTTGAGGTGCTGGCCAGGAACAGAGTGAAGGGTGGAAAGCTGAACTTGCTTCTCCTGGACAAGGCAGAGATGTAGGGAAATTTGGAGAGGAACCAAATCATGGACAACAAAATGATGGAAAATAATTGTGGAGAGGAAACAGATAACGGACAACAAAACCATGGAAAATAATTGTGGAGAAGAAATATATAATGGACAACAAAACCATGGAAAATAATTGTGGAGAGGAATCAGATCATGGACAACAAAACCATGGAAAATAATTGTGGAGAGGAACCAAATCATGGACATCAAAGCCACAGGTGGGGCAGTGAACTCTGCAGGTGCTGAGAGCAAGACATCTGGGGATGTGTGAGAAAAAATCAGGGAACTCTGGATAAGGAGATGGTGGAATTTGAAGTGGGCAGATGAATTTTATTGTGGTCACAGTGTTCTGTGAGCAGCAAGATCCAGATTGGAGCATTGGGACACTGAGAATGTTTCTTGGGATTGTGACCAGAGCCAGGAGCAGACAAACAGGAGCAGCACTGAAACTTTATCCAACCTGGCTCAGCTGGAAATTCAACCCAATTATACTGACCAACAGATCTTTTCCTTCTGTGTCTTTGCTCTCTCATTATTGTTATGTTGGGTGTTAGTAAAGAAAGTTTTTTAATGTTGCATGGATTTCTTTTGACATTAGACGGGATGGTGGGCTAAATTTTGTCTTCACAAATGAAAAAGATTCTTTGTGGTAATTGTAATGGAACGTGGTTGGATGGTTTGGCTATCACTGCTGTGAAATTGTACTAAGATGTTACATTTCTATACATAATGTGGTTTGGGGTTGCATTTGTTATTTTATCTTTATTTTGACTTAGGAAGGAAGACTAAATAGTATATAAAATTTCATTTTTACTGAGCTAAGAGTTTCTAATTCCTGAGGTTCATAAGGAGCCTTAGGAAGAAATTTGGTCTAAACACTTTAACCATCTACTGGATTCAAAATGAACCGTGACAGTTTTGAAGGGATATTTTCTGGAATTGGCAATTTTTCTACTGGTAAACTGGCTAAATATGTTGGGAATGTCCTTGAGAGAGTTAAGGAAATTATGTTTAGATTTGATGTATTGGTTAGAGTTTCTTGGACATTTTTTTTTGCTTGACTCACGGGCAAGGGCGTTATTTTTCTTGGGAAGCTCATGAAGTCCAAGCACCCAATTAGCAGCAGCTCTGCAGAGGAGCTGACGAGCTTTCAATAAATGAGTGACCCTTGCAGAGCACGGAGCCAAAACCAAACCACTTCACTCCCAAACCAAGGGCTCCAGCAAGGCAGGAATTCCCAAGTTTTGCATTAATCGGATTTTTAATGGGTTTCAAAACCAACTGGAAGTGTGAAGTGCTCAGTAATTACAGCAGATTAAGGCGACACTTTGAAAAATGGATGGGATGAGAACGTGAATGAAGCAAACCTTGCTCCAGCCTAATTACAGATAAACAATGGATAATGCAGATTTGATAATCCTCTGGAATAAATAAACACCAGGATCAGGCTCAACAGATCATTTTTCATGCTGGTAAATCACCTTTAAAACAACAGCAGCAACCAGAGATTGCCCAGCACTGACCAGAGCTGGAGGAGCAAATCCACCAAAATTCACTTTTACCACATTATTTCCAGGAAATCCAGAATGATTTACCTTCTTCCAGGGGTTTTGCATGGGGAAAATGCAGCATTTCAGTTCCTTGGGAAATAAAAATAAAAATCAAAGTATAAATACAAATAAAAAATGAAAATAAAAATAAAAACACAAATTAAAAATACAAGTACAAATAAAAATAGTCAAATTATAAATATAAATATACCTATAAATATAGCGTAAATATAAATATAGATAATGTAGATGCATAAATATATAAAAATAACTATATATAAATATAAATAATATAAATAATATGAATACCAGTATGAGGACAGTGGGGTCGTGGAGGATGCCACAGACTCTTGTGATGGTAAAACAAGTAAATCCTGTGAAAACTGTGGAAAATATTTACATAAATTCCAGGTTTAAACATGGAATTGCTCCGATTGTATCCCCACACGCCCTAATTGCTCTTTATACATGCAATTGCATGATTTTAATGTGCTCTCATCATAATTACAGCAGTAAATTAAGGGACGTAATTGCCCATGCAGATGTGCCGTGCCTGGCTTTTTGTCCCTTCTCTTCTCCAAGATTTTCAGAGCACCAGAAAATAACAGAAGGTCACGGAACCCCAGAATTCTGGGATGGTTTGGGTTGGAAGGGATCAGCTCATTCCATGGCCTGCCATGGGTTCTGCTATCCCAGATTCCTCCAAATTCATCCAAAAGGACAAACGGAATGATTTCTTACCTGTTTTTTAGGAGAATTCCAAATATCAGTAAGGAACTCTTAAATATTGGGAGAAGTGGCTCCAGCTCTTTCTTGGAGGTGCCCAAGGAATGCCTGGAGGTGGAACTCAGAGCTCTGGGCTGGGGACAAGGTGGGGGCTGGTCACAGCTGGGACTTGGTGATCTTGGAAAGCTTTTCCAACTGAAATAATTCCATGATTCCGTCTGGGATATCTGATGGTGGTGCAAATTCCTCTGCTGAGGACAATTTTTCCAAATCCCACTTTTTTCCTTCACCTACTTTCCTATTTTTATTTATTTTTAATAACCTTTCCTTCTGTTTCGTTCTACCTCTGCTCAGAATTGTTCCTCTCCGCCCTCCTGGCAGCTGGACCCCAATCCCCATCCTGACCTTTCCAAGTCCTCTTCTCTAAAGGTTCCCTTAATTCCGTGGCACATCCCAGAATAGCAATTTTCCGGATTAATCCCGGGTTACTGGGTGAGTCATTTTGTTTATTTGTACAAAACGCCTTCGCTTCATTCCGCCCTCCCAAATCCCAGGATGAAAAGGGAGGATGAGCAGATTATAATGCCGGATATTTTTATTCCTAGAAGGAGATTATAATGCACATTTCCTGGGGCTGAGGGAGATTGGGATGCTGGGAAAGCTGCCACAGGAAGCAGTGGCCAGCTCTGCATCCATGGAATTAATTCCAGTGGGTTTTGGGTTTGTTTTTTTTTTTTTCCTGGATGCTGTGACAGAACCTTTCTCTGATTTCCTATTGCATGAGAAGCTTCTTCCCAGCTCCAGGAATTTGGGAGTGGCTATTGGAATGTTCTGTGGATTTGTTCAGTTTTAAGAGGTGGAATCATAATAATATATAAAATTTCAGGGGAAAAAAAAAAACCCAAGGAAAAGTGAAAGCAGGAATGGTGACTCCCTCATTTCGAGCTCACTGGGTCAAACACAGGGAACATCCATAACCCCTACTGGAAAAGCTCAGTTAAATTGTTGTCCTGGGAAAAGTGGGGGGAAAAAGACAACAAAATCTTCCAATTTTTGTCAGTTTGGAGGGATTTGTGGGACAAATCAAACACGAGGAATATCCATTATCCCTACTGGAAAAGCTCAGCTAAATTGTTGTCTTGGGAATGGGAGGGGAAAAAGGGCAACCAAAGCTTCCCAGTTTTCTCACTTTGGAGAGATTTGTGGGACAAGTCGAACACAGGGAATATCCATAATTCAAACACAGGGACTATCCATAATCCCTCCTAGAAAAACTCAATTAAATTGTTAATTGTATCCTGGGAAAAGGAGGGAGGAAAGAGCAACCAAAGCTTCCTGGTTTTCTCAGTTTGGAGGGATTTGTGGGACACATCTCCCATTTTCCTCCACCCCTCCCAGCCAGGGCAACCTGGAACTTGGCTTTTCCTAACAAATAGGACAGAAGTGACTTCCTGCATCCTGGAGGCTCCTCGAACACTGAAACAAAAATAAAAAATAAAAAGATAAAATTCCTAAGGAAAGGAAACAAATGCATTCCATAAACCCCAACACGACCCCGTTGCTTTTCCTTATTCCATCTGCTGTGGCAGCAATGGCACTTTCAGAATTCCATGTTTGAAAACCTCACTGTGTTTTGGGAATCTGTTGCCAGCCAGGGATTTGGCAGCTAAGTAACCAAAAATAAAGGGAATATTTGATCCAACTTCTGCAGCCTTGGTTCCACCTTGGGAGCAGCCAAGAATCTTGTGGCCCTTCAGAAAGGACAAAGGTTTAAATTTAGAGCTTCCCCTGCACTTCTCCCTCACTTCTCATTCCATGAGGAGCTTCCCCCCAGCTCTGGGCATCCAGGAGTTTGGAAAGTGCATATTGGAATCCCATTTTATGGATTTGTTCAGGTTTGGGAAGTGGGACAACAATAATATTGCTTTTTCATGATAAAATTTTCCTAAATATCCAATCTAAACCTCCCCTGGCCCAGCCTGAGGCCATTCCCTCTCCTCCTGTCCCTGTTTCCTGGGAGCAGAGCCCGACCCCCCTGGCTGTCCCCTCCTGGCAGGGAATTCTGGAATTTTTCCATCTTTTTCACCTGGTTGAACATTTTATTCCTCAGCTGGGCAGCAGGGAATCATCCAAGCTCTTGGAATTCCTTATCCACAAAATTAAAACCCTTTAAGAAGTTGTTGGTGACTTTTGTGGGGTGGACAGGTGGATACAGCTGGTTTTACCTGGAAAACGGAATTCCCACTGGACAGGAACGAGGATGAACTGGTGAGTCATGGAATCATGGAAATGTTTGGGCTCAAGGGATGTTGAATCCCATCCAGTCCCATCCCCTTCCATAGGCAGGGACACCTTCCACTGTCCCAGGTTTTTCCAGGCCCCATCCAACCTGGCTTTGGACATTTCCAGGGAATTCCACTTGAAATCCTGGCTGGAGCAGAGTTTATTTCAAAGCAGCTGGATAAGCAACTGGAGATTCCAGAGCCTGACCACCTTCTGACACAGGAGGACTTCTTGGGACAAGGCTGCCTGTCAGATTCCTTAAAAATCTATAATTATTGGATTTATCACCCCATTTCCCTGTGGATCACGTCCCATTTCCCTGGCTGGTTGCACAGAGCCTCAGGCCCCATCCTGTGCTGGATTTTAGCCTCAGGAGCAGCAGAATTTTCTCATCCACAGCTGGAAACATCCCAGACTATTTGATGATAAGGTTTGGAAAGGGCTGAGCTGTATTTTCTTCTCTATTCCTGGCAGGAAAAATCAACTCCACCTGTCCAGCAGGTTCAAATAAACAAGTAAAAAAGATGCATCATGGATATATTACACACGAAATCTTATTTAAATCCATCAGAGAAAAGAAAATAAAAAGGAAAAAAAAATTGGCATTACAAATACTGTGGTTTTGTCATGTTTTCTGTACATCAAATATTTGTTTTACTGCAGAACTTCCCAGGAATCTTGCTGGGAGCTGCCAGGGAATTGCCAGCAATTATTTCCTTGGTATTTGCTTAAATAGCCCTGAGGTTTAATATTCTGAAATATCCTGGGAAGGCAAAACTCTGAGCTCTGCTGCTGCCCAGAGATGAATTTTTATTCCAGAAAATTGGGAAGTAATTCCACATCCCTCACTCCTGCCCGAGCGCAGGAACAGGAGATATTTTCCAGCAGCCTCGTAGTCTATGACGGGGAAAATTTTTAGGTGGGACAGCCTGAAAGGCACGAAGAGATCTGGGAAAAAGCAAAAAAACTATGGGAAAATTCCATAATTCCACCTGTGGATTGCTCAATCCATCAATCCTTCAAGAGGTTGCTTCCTTCCTTCTCCCTTCTTTTCCTTTCTTCCTTCCTCTTCTCCTTGTTGGTCCTTCTGCCCCATGGATCCAATAAATCCACGTCCACATCACCCTGTGGGGAGATCTGACCTTGCTTTGGGACCTCTGGAATTTTTCCTGTGTTGTTTGCAGATCCTGGGGAATGTCATAGCCTTGAACTGGGCCTGCAGGGACACCCGGACACACCCAAAAAAAAATTGGATTTGGGGAATTTCTCAGTTTGGCTTTTGTGGATGGAAAGGCTGCAGAGGAGAAGGCTCCAGGGAGAGCTCAGAGCAACTTGCAGGGCCTGAAGGGGCTCCAGGAGAGCTGCAGAGGGACTGGGGACAAGGGATGGAGGGACAGGACACAGGGAATGGCTTTAGGCTGGAAAAGGGAAGATTTTGATGGGATGTTGGGAAGGAATTCCTGGCTGGGCTGGAATTGCCAGAGCAGCTGTGGCTGTCCCTGGATCCCTGGCAGTGCCCAAGGCCAGGTTGGACACTAGAGCACCCTGGGACAGTGGGAGGTGTCCCTGCCTTGGAAGGGGTGGGATGCGATTCAATGGGATTCAATGGGATTCAATGGGATTCAATGGGATTCAACGGGATGGGATTCAAACTCCTTCCAACCCATCTCCTTCCGGAATTCTGTGACATTGTCCTCTCCCTTTTTCCACACTGCTCCTTTTTAGCATGAATAAAAGCATTACCCCTTCCATAATACTCCTTATTACTATAAATAGAGATAAAAATCTAATTTTAGATTATTTTGATCAGATTTTTTTTAACTCAGACTTTGGATATTTAAACAGATTTTTCAATCCATGGTGTCAGTGCACCCACTTGAATAACCTCAACACGCTCCACTGGACTATTAATTACATTTAAATAATAATAATTTAATTGTATTATGTTGTGCATATTTAAACATGCCACTGAACAGAAGGAATTTCTGCCCCCACAACCACAGCCTGCCCATATTAATAATTTGGAGGATTAACATAAAAAAAACCCCACACAAATCCAGCCTTGTTTGCTGACCTGAGGTTTCCACTTTCTGAAATAAATTCGGGCCAATTCAGACTGCAAATATTTATTGCTGTCCTCAGAGCCATTAACAGAGCTTCAGTCAATAGAAGATGAAAACTCTGAGGCCAAGAAGTGGTTTAAGATCAAAAAAAAATCATTTATTGTATGAGGAAAGCACAAAACGATGTCTGGGAGGGTGAAATTCCGTGAGATGTTGTCACAGAGGGGTGGTTCCACCTGTCCTGGGAGATGGAGCCTTTGGAATTCCAAACAGACCATTGGCATTTGGTGCCATGGACCTCATCCCGAAGAAATGAGCTCTGAACACCAACTCTTTTCAACACATTCCCAAAAACCAGCAGCAGGTGGGATTGGTGCTGCTCACATGGGGTTGACGGGGAAACGTGAAGCCCACAAGGCAAAATCTGTGTCCACTTCCATCATTTCCAAGGATTTCATTTGGGTGGAGGGCTGGAATCAAAGCTCCATCTCCTGCTGGCGTTGCTGTCACAGCACCCAGGTCAGATTTGTTCCCACAGGCTCAGGGAGGCAGGTGGCAAATCCATGGTCTCTGCTCCTTGGAAATGTCTTGGAATTTCATTTTCCTGCTTTGGCTGCTGCTGCTTTAGAAATAATTTCCCCTAAACCCAAATCAGTGGGGTTGGAACCTTGGAACCTAGAAAGGTTTGGGTTGGAAGGGACATTAAATCCCATCCCATTCCATGGGCAGGGACACCTGCCATTGTCCCAGGTGGCTCCAAGCCCCAATGTCCAACCTGGCCCCAATGTGCCCCTGGATTCCAGGGATCAGCCACAGCTCCTCTGGCAATTCCAGCCCAGCCCCTCCCCACCCTCCCAGCCAGGAATTCCTTCTCAATATCCAACCCAAATCTCCCCTTTTCCAATGTGAAGCCATTCCCTGTGTCCTGTCCCTCCCTTGCTTTGTCCTCAGTCCCTCTCCAGCTCTCCTGGAGCCCCTTCAGGTACCCTCAGCTCTCCCTGGAGCCTTCTCCTCTCCAGGTGAACATTCCCAGCTCTCCCAGCCTTTCCTCACAGCAGAGTTTATATTTTCTGTTCACTTTAAAGGAAAAATTATTCAGAAAAAGAAGTTAAAAAAACCCCAACCACTGCAAAAGGCTTTAAAAGTCCTATTTCTCTTTTCCTCCCTCGAAAATGAAGTTTTTATTGCTTTTTCTGGTCAGGCCTAAGGCAGGATTTGCTATTTGAAAAACAAACTGCCAGCAGCCTCCAGCAAAGACAAGCTGCAGCCTCTGCTTTCTTCCCTCTGCCTGTGATTTCCTTGCCTTTGTAAATATTTCTTCCAAGCGAGAAATCCAGAAGGATTTATTTGATCAACCACACGTTCCTGCACAATCCTTTGGGGAACGTCAGGTAGGATTTGTAACCGGATCCAGATGGAAGTGGGGCTCAGGGAGGAGTGAGGTTGGAGGGGTTTATCCCATCTAACCTTGGGATGTTCCTTCTTAAATCCATAAGACAGTGAAGCTCCTGAACTTTGGCAATATAAGGGACATTTCCTATTTGGCAGGAGGCAGCTCTGTGCCTTTCGCAAAAGGAAGAAAGTGAGGTTTGGCTCCAGAGTCCATGGAAATGTTCTCCAGGTCCAGGTGCTGAAGAGCAGAGTCAGGAAAATCTCTTGGAGAGCATCAAGTGCCAGCCAGGATCCAGTGGAGGATGCAGGGAGGAGGTGGGGAAAGGATGGGATTTTAAATGTGGGTTCTTAAATCCATCCCAGAACTCAGAGGAGGAGCAAGGGGGGATTTTGGGGTGTCCCATGCAGGGTCAGGAGTTGGACTGATGATCTCTGTAAATCCAATTGTCTTGGTTTGGAAAGCCAAGTGTGCTAAGGAAGTCAGGAGCCTCCCCTGAAATAGAAAATGTAAAACTCCTCTCTCCGAATTGTTATCAATTTTAAATTAAGGGGCTCTCAGGCAAAAATCACGGGAGCAGGAAATAACAGTTCTTTAATAGGGAAGGAAATCAAAGGATAAAATAAATAGGTAAACTAAACCAACACTGACAGAGTCAGAACCCAGCCTGACACCCTGTGGGTCAGGGTGCTGGCAGCAGCCCCATTGGAATTGTGGCTCAGCCCTCCTGCAGTGTCAGGGCTGGCTCTGCTGGAGCAGGGATCCTGGAGAAGGGTGCAGTCTCTTCCTCTGAAGATCCAGGGGAAGAAGAGGCAGCTGCTGTTCCTCTGGGCAATCCAGTGCAGAAGCCGTGCTGGTGTTCCAGAATCTCCAGATTCTATCCAGGTAGGAATGCTTGGCTCCTCCTTCTGGGCTCACATCTGCCAATGGGATGCTGTAGTTCTTATCAGCCATGCAGGGACATTCAATAGCTGTTATCAGCAGGTGTCTGCCCAGTTGTGGAAGAGATAAGGCAAACTGCCCACTGAACAGAAGACAACTGCCATACAGATGGTAAATAGAATACAATTTGCTTGGCAATCCATGACACTGGCTCAGGTTACTCCATGATTCCATGATTGAGTGGAGAGTCAGTTTATGCCATAAAAAAATAGCTTTTTCTACTATTTTTTGCAAATCCCTAAGAATTCCTGCTCAGAACAGCAGGTTCCATGAAAAGCCAGGGAAGTGGTGGCAGCTGCAGGCACAATCCTGCCAGGAATGCCAGTGATCCTGACTCCACCCAGGACTCATGGCTCATGCAGGCTCACTTCCACCCTCTGTGCTTCATTTCCCAGCCTTGTCCATCCCCCTGGGGCTGGGGAGGGAGCTGGAGGGAGCTCTCATCTCCTCCTGCAGCCCTGGGCCACAAAATCTTTTCCTTAGTGCGTGGATCTGACATTGGAGTGTGGATCTGGGTCCAGGAGCAGCTCTGGATTAAAAGCAAAAGACACAGCCCCCTTCCCAAAAGTCTGGAAAATGTTTGGAAATTGGTTAAAAAGGAGCAAATATAAACCACAGGTGAACTTCTGCCTTTTATCTTCCTTTCCCTAATTCCTAGGAGCCTGTGGAGGGCTTAAGGGATGCTCAAATTCATGGGGACTCAGGGCAGGAAGTGTGGATGGTTCCAGACATTTGGAATTCGTGGTTTGCTAATCCCAGAATCCCAGGATGGATCAGGCTGGAAGGGACCACAGAGGGTCAGTGGTGCCAGTCCCTGCCCAGGGCACAGGATTGTGTCCATGTGGCTCTGGAATATCCCAGGGAGGAGACTCCAGCCCCTCTCTGGGCTCTGCTCAGGGCTGGGCACTGCCCAGGGCAGGAGTTCTGCCTCCTGTGCCTGGGAATTCCTGGGATCAGTCCCTGCTCATTTCTCTTGTCCCAATTCTGGGCATCACCAGGAAGATCCTGGTTCAGTTCATGGCAATTTCTTTCCCATTTGGGAAAAAAAAAACCAAAACAATGCCCCACATTCTGCACTGAAGCAGAGCTGGATCAACAGTCATGCCCAGCTGTTTAAAACCAGAATTAAACCTTCCTTCCAGAAGGCAGGTTCCATGTAAACCCCCAAAAAATTGCTCCTTTAAATACCTCCAGACTCTTTGTGAAACCAAACCAAAGCAGGAACTTTTGAGCAGCAGGAATGTGCAGTGTGGGCTCTAAATCACCCAGATTGCTGCAGGTTTGCACTTCTGCTCAGCAGCTCAGCTCTGCTCCCCCCCCAGAATGTGCCAAGTGCTGCTCCTGCAGCAGCTGAGCCAGCACAACCCTCCTGATGGCTCCTCTGCCACCTTCCTTCTGCTCCAGCTGCTCCCAGAGCTTCATTTCTTCCACCACTTGCTCCAGTAAGGATTTTACCCCGATTATTGAGGCTCCCCATCCCCCTGGCCAGGGAATCTCAAAGATTTCCCCTCATGGGGCGTTGGGGTGGATTTGCCTCAGCCTGGGAGAGCTCAGAGCCCAAAGGGGCTCCAGGAAAGCTGGAGAGGGACTGGGGACAAGGGATGGAGGGACAGGAGCCAGGGAATGCTCCCAGTGCCAGAGGGCAGGGATGGATGGGAGATTGGGAATTGGGAATTCCTGGCTGGGCTGGAATTGCCAGAGCAGCTGTGGCTGCCCCTGGATCCCTGGCAGTGCCCAAGGCCAGGCTGGACACTGGGGCACCCTGGGACAGTGGGAGGTGTCCCTTCCCATGGAATGGGTGGCACTGGGTGGGATTTGAGGTCCTTTCCAATCCAAACCTTCCCAGAATTCCAAGATTCACCAAAACCTGGTGTCTGTGGCCCTGCACAGCAAAGGGAGAGCAGGGAACTGCAGAGCTCATTTCACTCCCTAAATCAAAACCTAATCAGAGCCTAATAAAAATGGACAAATCTCTAATTGCGTTTCACACCGGTTTTCTTTCACGGCCAAAGTCAATATTCCAACAATAAAGCTGATCCCAGAATAAACCTGGATTATCAAACCCGTTTGGTTTGTTGGATAAATGAATCACCAAGCCCTTAATAATCCCAGCAGCTCACGCAGATTTCTGCAGCACTGCAAACACAAGGGGAAATTCCATCTTTATTTGCCTAATAAATGCTCATTAATTTTCCATCCTTTCCTCCTCCTCCCAAGACCTATCCAATCCCTCATGGAAAATCAAAGCATATCCTTGAAACCAAATCCTTCTCCTCTCCTGAGCCAAACATTTCCTCACTCAGAAGAGCCCAGACTTGATGCAATTCCATGTTTGGCTTTGGAAAACTCAGGGAAATTCAATATTCAGGGAGAGATGAGGGATCACATCTGGCAGAGCAGAAACAGGGGTTGCAATAATGGATAAATCCCAGCAAGGAGAGCTCCTGGTGGTCCTCACAAACTTCCCAAAAGTTTGGGTGCAAAAAAAGCTTACATCTGAACATTCATAAAAATCTGGGGGGAAAGAAAGCTAAAAACACAACGGGCAAATCCCCAGCAACTTTATAATCCCATTTTTGGGGATCTGTGGAACAACTTGCTTCTGACATGTGCCATAACCACATCCCCACCAACTTCAGAGCTGTTGAGGGGCTTTAATATTCAGATATTTAACGAGATGCCCAATTAAGCTGAAGCACAGCCATTTGTGCTGCCATTTCTCACAGAAACCTGAGGGATTTGAGTCTCTGACTCGTTAGGACTTGGACGTGTAAAGCTTTTGTGGGTCTGGAAAATAAAAAGAGAGAAAAATTAAATTCCTTTGCATTGTTCTGATGGAAAAGAGGGGATTGGGAAGGGTAGGATGGGAAGGTTGGGTACAAAATTCCCTGGGGAGCAAAGGAGGGGAGGCAGGGATGGTTCCACAGGTGAGGACATGGAAGAGCTGAGAAAATCTTGGCTTCTGTAATTTGCATCTCCCTGGATGGAGCCAGATCCATTTCATGTTTCGAAGGAAAGTTGTTCACCTGGAGAAGGGAAGGAGCCAGGGAAATCCCAGAGCAACTTGCAGGGCCTGAAGGGGCTCCAGGAGAGCTGCAGAGGGACTGGGGACAAGGGATGGAGGGACAGGAGCCAGGGAATGGCTCCCACTGCCAGAGGGCAGGGATGGATGGGAGATTGGGAATTGGGAATTCCTGGCTGGGCTGGAATTGCCAGAGCAGCTGTGGCTGCCCCTGGATCCCTGGAAGTGTCCATGGCCAGGTTGGACATTGGGGCACCCTGGGACAATGGGAGGTGTCCCTGGGTTTAATTAGATGGGATTTGAGGTCCCTTTCAACCATTCCATGACTCTTTAATTCCATGAGAATCCTGAAAATTAATGACCAATCCCTATAAATGACACATCTGCTTAAAAAAAAAATCTATAAATTTGAATTCACCACTTCTCTCCATCTTTTCCTATTTTGAAGGAAGGAAAAACCAATAAATGCTTTTCCTAGAATAAACTCTTGGTCATGGAATCATCCCCTCAGACCATACCAGGAACTTGGGGAAGGAAATCTCAAGAGCAACATTTGGGAAGGAAATGCAAACATTTCTGCCCTGTTACACCTGAATTCATTTCTGTGGTTCTCCATTGCCACTATCCCACCACCAGGGGTGCACAGGTGTGGGAAAAATAGTAAAGGTAAGAAGATTTTTAGAAAGTTGTGCAAATAGGTCTTAGAAAGAGTAAAGAATTTAGAGTTAGTTGTAGTTGTAAAGTTTGAAAGTAGAAAAGTTATAATAGCATAGTACGGACATGAAATAATATTTTGGGTTTTAGGTTTGGTTAAGATAGAATTTAAAACCATAGAAAAGTATGTTTAGTAAGATAGCAGAAAGTTTAAAGTTTTAATAATGGAGTATTGTGTATTGTTAATAGAAAGTATATAAGTAAGTATTGTTTGAAGTAGGTGTATGTATGTTTTTTGTGATTGGTTAAAATAATTATTTGTAAGTAACATATTATTGGTTAGAAAGTTTTTAAAATGTTTTGTAATAAAGAAATCTTTGGTTGTTGTTGGTAAGATGTGAGTTGTTTTTTCTTTTATTTTCTTAACTATGTAACGAGACTGATGTTGCAATCAAGTTTAAGGAAAGTATTTCAGTAGTCTTGGGGCTTTTTGTGTAAAGTTTTAACATATAAAAATTTGCTCAATCTCATCTGTGGCATCACCTCTACTCCTCCTTTCTGTTGACCCCTCCAGGCCTTTTTGGAGCTGGTGACCAAAAGCCACCCAGTGAGAAGAGTCCATCCAAGGTGTGGGCAGGATGCTGAGCAGTAAATTAAAAATCACTCTGAAATGTGTTTCTGACTCATTTTGTTTTGAAATTAAAAAAACCTGATGTTTTCTGGAGGTTTTGGAAAATCAGCTGTGTGTGGGGAAGGTGGAATTCCCTCTGGAGGTGACATTTCAGGGCTTTGGAATAGCAAAAGTTCAGACTAAACTGAATTTACCTCAGGCTGGGCTTGTGCCCACCTAGAGGCTGGCACGGGGTACTCTGGCTGCTCCCAAAATGTCTCAGATCTGCTGGAAAATGGCAGAAAATAATGCTGAGTATGAGCTGGGGTTGCTGTGCTGGGGTTGGGCTACCAGGAAAACACAGAAAAAGTTTATAAAAGATAATTTTCCATCTTTACCATGGAGTTTTGTTATCAGTTAAAATCTGGGATTTATCTGTGGATAATGAAGTCTAGTGGGTGATCAAGGAATGAGTAGAAGAGTCAAAATGAAAGGGAACTTGATTTCTGGCTTCAGTCCTTGGGAGTGCAAAGACATTGAGGGGTTGGACCTTGTCCAGGGAAGAGAATGGAGCTGGGAAGGGGCTGGAGAATTCCTGAGGGAGCTGGGAAGGGGCTGGAGAATCCCTGAGGGAGCCGGGAAGGGGCTGCAGAATCCCTGAGGGAGCCGGGAAGGGGCTGGAGAATCCCTGAGGGAGACGGGCAGGGGCTCAGCCTGGAGCAAAGGAGGCTCAGGGGGCCCTTGTGGCTCTGCACAGCTCCTGCCAGGAGGGCACAGCCGGGGGGTCGGGCTCTGCTCCAGGGAACAGGGACAGGAGCAGAGGGAACGGCCTCAGGATGGGCCATGCAAGGTTTAGGTTGGATATCTGCGAATATTTTCATGGAAAAGGCTGTCAAACCCTGGCACAGCAGCCTAGAAGTGTTCAAAAAACACCTGGATGGGCACCTGGAGACGTGGTTTATGTTGATCTTGCTGGTTGATGTTGGGTTGATCTTAGGCGACTTTTCCAACCTTAACAATTCCATCATTCCGTGATCCATTTTGGAAATGGGCCCATCCCAATCTCCTGCAGGACCTGCCTGCACTGGGACATCCCTAAGGACCAACCATTCCCATTTCCAAGGTCTGGCACACATGAAATATTCAGAGCCTTCCAAGCAAGTCAACAAAAAGCTCTGAGGGAAGTCTCAGGTCTGAGGCCACGCTTGACTGGTTCATTCCCAGCCCTCTGGGGTTGTTTTCCTTCCATTCTAAGTAAGGATGGAATAATCAATTTATGATGAAGTTTGTGCTGTCCAATATTCCCAGTAATTCAATTTGCCAGGTGGAAGCATCCCAGTCATTAATCACCTGTTCTGTGCTTGATACTCTTTTAATATTTAACACCAGGAGAAGGCATTTGTTTGTTTAGCAATGTCAGGGACAAACCAGCTGTGATTTCAATTCAGCCCAGACAAGAGAGATGAAAACATCTTTTAAAACAGCTTTAAAAGGGAGTCTCTTTGTCTAAAGGAAGAGCCACGATGTAGAGGGAATAAATCAAGTCAGGCTGAAGCTTTGGAAATGAGAAGAGCAAAAAACAAGAGCCCTTGTTCCTCTGCTGGTACCCAGGAAAGAATTTTTTCTAAGCTGTGTTGCTTCAAAACTGGATTTAGATGCTTTTTCTGAGCAGAGAAAGGGCAAAATTTTATCTTATTTCGGCCCCTATGTGACAAAATGGGCAAGGAGGGGTTGGAGTTGTCCAGGGAGGGAAACGGAGCTGGGAAGGAACTGGAGAATTCCTGAGGGAGCCTGGAATTGGCTGGAGAATTCCTGAGGGAGCCGGGAAGGGGCTCAGCCTGGAGCAAAGGAGGCTCAGGGGGGACCTTGTGGCTCTGCACAACTCCCTAGGAATCCTCTCCAAAGGAGATTTTGTTGTCCTGGGAGAAGGGGAAAAGCTGTAATAAAACTCATGGAATATCATTAACAGGATAGGTTGAACCACGGGGAGCACGTCCAGAAAACAAAGGAGCAGACAACCCCTGGTAGAGTTAAATGAGGCAGGAAACAGGGGCATTAATGTTCTCCACTTCCAATTAAAATCCCCAGGAAGAACCACGAGAATTCCTTAATTCATCATTAAACCTTCCTAAATATTCCCGCTCCTTCCATTTTGTTCTTTATCTGGCAGATTCCTTGTCGTATTAGCAGCCATATGAATTATTATATTGGAAGCCTTGATTTAACAATCTATCTGTAATTAGTCCTGAAAATTTGGGGGTTTTAACATTATTTATAATGGATTAAATGACTGGTCTTGGATCTTTCTGGAAAAATATTCCCAGGAGATGTTTTCCCCAAAAATTCGGAGGTGCAGCCATCCAAAGGCAATAAAAGACAGGAAGAGCAGGGAAAATATTTCAAATAAAAATATTTCAAGGTAAAACTCACTTTGAGAGGGTTCCCAGAGGGTTTCCCTCAATGTGGGTCTTTTGGATTGATTAAGATGCAGATAAATTAATTGGAATTGTCAAACTCCTGCGTAAATCTCCCAGATTTATGTAAAAAAAAAAGAGATTTTCCCATTTTTCTTATTAGGGAAAAAGCTTCTCCTAATGAAATAGCCCCCCTGCTCCTCCAGGCTAATCCTCTCCGAGGATTTTGACGTGTAAATATGGGGAAATTCCATCAAAACCTGCTGTGGGAAATGGTCGTTGTGCCTTTTCCCGCTCACATTTCCCTTGCCTGGGAATGATGAAGTTGTGGATGAAACAAACCTGAGGAAAAAAATTCTTTCAATCCTATAAAAATGAAAGGTGGGATTCCTTTTGTCCCCACTCCCAGGTGGTGGGAGTAGAGGGGGCAAATCATGGAATCATGGAATACCCTGAGTGGGAAGGGACCCTCAAGGATCATCCAGTCCAGCTCCTGGCCCTGCACAGACATTCCAACAATCCCACCCTGGGCATCCCTGGGAGCTTTGTCCAAATGCTCCCAGAGCTCTGGAATAAGGAGAAGGTCCAAATCTCCCTGCTGATCCTGCTCTTGGGCAATGGAAAAGCCCAAAAGTGCAATGTGTGATATCCCTGGGAAGAGCTTCCTCCCCATCCAGGACATGGGACACCAATTCCTCTCCAATCCAAGGCTTCCATGGTAGGAAGGGACTTCCAGGGAGAAAATGGGATGTTCCAACCAAGAGACTCCTGAGGACCTGCTCATTTTAATCATTTAGGGCTGGGAGAGATTTATTGCACCCCAAGAGTCCCAAATCTCTTGGGATTGTGGATTAACTTTTTGGGTCTGGGTCCAGTTGTGGACATCTCATGAAAAGAAGGACATGGAGGGGCTGGAGTGTGTCCAAGGAAGGGAACGGAGCTGGGAAGGGGCTGGAGAATTCCTGAGGGAGCCGGGAAGAGGCTGGAGAATCCCTGAGGGAGCCGGGAAGGGGCTGGAGAATCCCTGAGGGAGCCGGGCAGGGGCTGGAGAATCCCTGAGGGAGCCGGGCAGGGGCTGGAGAATCCCTGAGGGAGCTGGGAAGGGGCTGCAGAATCCCTGAG
>VZSJ01004156.1:0-19078 GCA_013398405.1 Pheucticus melanocephalus | reverse complement strand
GAGGGGGTCGGGCTCTGCTCCAGGGAACAGGGACAGGAGCAGAGGGAACAGCCTCAGGCTGGGCCAGGGCAGCCCAGGGTGGGCACAGCAGGAATTTCCCCATGGAAAGGGGGCTCAGGCCTTGGCACTGCCCAGGGAGGGTTGCAGTGCCCATCCCTGGAGGGATTTCAAATCCCTTTGGATTTGAAATGTGGCACTTGGGGACATGGGGCAGTGATGGCCCTGGCAGTGCTGAGTTAACAGTTGGACTCTGTGATCTTAGAGGGTTTTTAAACAATTCCATGATTTTCAACACATTCATACACTTCTTTTCTTCCTCCTCAAGCAAAAGAGACACAGAGGAGCAAAGAACTCTGAATTCCAAATCCAACAGAAGAGCAAAGAATCATCCAAAATCCAGTGGCTTGTTTTGGTTTTTGGTTCTTTTTAAATTGACTTTAAATGCAACCCACAAAGGGTCACAAAACTCACAGAAATTCCATCTTGATGGATGTGGTAAGAATTGCCTCTTCATCCTTGTAGCAGCACCTTCCTCTGTGCAGATTCCCAGGATTTTCAGCAGCTCCACAAGGCTGGGGGGGCTTCAAGGTGGAGGGAAAGGAATGGTGCCACATGACAGCGATGCCTTTTCATTTTCCTAAAAGCTCAGGAAAATAATTCCAAATCCAAAGAGGGTAAAACGGGATTAGAGGCATTCTCCTCTCCGGAATGCACTGAGGAATAATCAAATTGTTATTCAAAAAAGGGAGTGGATGGTGTTTAATTTATCAAACACAGGGCTCACCCTCCTCATCCCTCTCAGGTTCGCTGCCACTTCTGTAGGAGAGTGCCCAGGTGGGATTTGGGAGATCTCAGTCCTGGAGGAAGGTATGGCAAAGCCAGAGGGGCAAAAGGGGAGGAATGTGTGACTCCAGAGTGATTGGAACAGGAATAAATTTGCTCCAATGTGCAAAAAATTCAGATATTCTGTGTGTTCCTGATGTCTGGAGTTTTTTGTCTCTTTTGCACCTCAGTCCCATCTGCTCTGTGCCACTTTGGGGAGGATTCAAGGAAACAGAATAACCAATCCCAACCTTCCCTCCCTTCCCCAATTATCTGCCAGATCAGCCATAAACCAAATGACAAATCCAATCCTCATCTGCCAAGCTCAGGATGTCTCATCCCTTGGTTTTACTCATATTTTTGGAAAATACAATCAAATACGTGAGGCAGGTGCCTTTGTGTTGCATCAGGGCTTCACAGGAACTAGATAAAATTCCATCTGCACCACAAATTTATGGTTTTTCCTCTTTTTCCTGTCTGCATTTTATAGTAAAGGACTCCTGCTGTGGCCTGAAACATCTACAAGGTGTTTGGGTAAATAAATATCGCAGAACAGGTTGCAAAGTGTGGATTTTCATGGAAAAAACAAGTAGAAGGTCATTGTTTGAACTTTTGTACTCTTTTTTTCTGTATTAAGGTGAATTTGGCCAGTATTGGATTCTTTCCTATGGAAGCACAATCCCAGTAGGTCTTGTCACAATCCCATGGAAATCAATAATCACAGAAAACTCTGGAATTCTGAATGTTTTCCCTTGATAAACTCCTTATATCCCTCCATAAAACTGAGCTCTGCAGGGCACTGTTTTGGGGTAAAAACAGAATCAACACAACCATGGGATGCCAGGCAGATCCTGACTGGGAATGTCTGGTTCATTTGAAGTCACTGGGAAAAAATTAAAAAAAAAAATTCTTGGCATTTGAGGTATAAAATCACAAATGATGATTCTTGTTAAAAATTTATGGTCAAAAAATTATTGGCTTTGAGTTTTGTTATTCACAGTTGGAGCCTCGGAGCTCTGAAGACTGAAACCCTTCAGCAGAGTCAGCTCCTCACTCTTAGCAGCAATTTATTGGTGAAATAATGAGCTCAGATGAAAATATTCCAAACCAAAGCATATGTGGAGTTATCGTCTCCCTTTTCCAGCTCCACCATGCTCATCCTGCTCTCCAAATGATCATTTTGGGGGGAGGAGGACAATTTTGATCCCATATTTTGCTGTTGGAGTTCCTCAGCCAAGGCAGGTCTTGGCTCTGGGTCTTCCCAGGTCCTGCAGGTTTGATTTCCAAAGCTGACAGGTTCTCTTGGCACAATTCCCATCTCCTGGAGTGCTGGGAGCAAACTGACTCTGCAGCAGCCTTTTGGCACATCCTGTTGCTTTTTGTGGAAAACAGGAGGTGAGGAGACAGTTTTTAATTACTGGACAAGCATTAATTGACATCGGTTGTGTCCTAATTGGGAGAAGGATCTGGTTGTGGACATTCCAGGAAGAAAAAGCCTGAATTTTTCCACCCTTTTATAAATTATATAGATCTTTTTCCTCTTTAAGCCTGACAAAAATGGAACTGGAGGAGAAGAGCTTTGTGAGATGTCAAATGATGACAGCCCTAAATGCTCACCTTGGAATTCCTTGGAATTCTTGCATCATCCATGGAGCCCAAGAGCAGGTTTGGGATATAAATAGGACCCAGTGGGAGCTTTCAAAAGCAGCTTGTTCAGTGGAGAGGAGCTGCCAAAACCAGAGCCTTTTCCAGGGATTTATGGGGTTTGACAAGTTCCAGGTGGGATGTGAGGACAGGAGGTCGCCCAGCAGCTGACGGAGACACTGGAAAATGAGGAATTTGTTTCCAAGGGGTTGCTTGACCTAATTCCCACTGAAAACATGGATTTGACTTGTTCTTGCCACAGGAAAGCCAAGCTGCTCCTGCTCTGGTGAGTTCTGCACACTTGAGAAGGTTTAACAAGGAATCATGGAATGGTTTGGATGGAAAAGCCCTTAAATCCCATCCAGTTCCCTCTGCCATGGCAGGGACACCACCCACTGTCCCAGGCTGCTCCCAGCCCCAATGTCCAACCTGGCCTGGGACACTGCCAGGGATCCAGGGGCAGCCACAGCTGCTCTGGCAATTCCAGCCCAGCCAGGAATTCCCAATTCCCAATCTCCCATCCAGCCCTGCCCTCTGGCACTGGGAGTCATTCCTTGTGTCCTGTCCCTCCATGCTCTTGGCCAAAATCCCTCTCCATATTTTGCTGCCTAATAATAAAAAATGGCTTTAAAAAATACTTGCTTTTCCTGTGAAGGACATGGTGTTGCCACTGGGATAATCTCCCTTGCAAGATTCCCACTTTTCTGCTGAATGTTAAATCTCAGATTGGAGGGAAACATTTAAGAGATTTTGTCATCCTTGTCAGGAGCAGAGGGTTCAGCTCCAAGCTCTCAGAGCTCCAGGGGTGTGAAACAAGAGGAAACAACCTCAAGTTGTGCCAGAGGAGGCTCAGGTTGGACATCAGAAGGAATTTCTCCATGGAAAGGGTGGTCAGGATTTGGAACTGCCCAGGGAGGTTTGGAGTGCCCATCCCTGGAGGTCCAAGGAATTCCTGGAGGTGCCATTCAGAGCTCTGGGCTGGGGACAGGGTGGGGATGGGGCAAAGATTTGGCTCCGTCTGGGATTTCTTTCCCAACCCCAGAGATCCTGGGATTCAGTAAAATGTGCATTTCTTTTCCTTCCCCGGGTCCTTCAATATTCAAAACGAGGTTTGACAAAAACGTGCCAAGAAATATTCCATGGTGGTGCTTTCAAGGGAATAAAAATCCACATTGCAAAAGAACCGGTTACAGAATATAAAATACGGCATCATTAAAGGGAGAGCACATGGATGTCTCCAGTTTTCCTTGAGGTCCCAATCCATCAGGCAATTCCTCTGGAGGGAAGCACATTCCAAACTTTCTGCATCTGCCTGAATACAGATGGACTTATCCACGTGCATGGTCGCTTTGCTCAGCAGGTTTCTTAATTAGAGAAGTTGTTTAAAAAAAGGTCCTGTGGTGATTGATTTTCCATCCTTTCCTTTGGAACCAGTGGATTTCAAACTGGTGAGAGGCAATGGCAGCTCAGCAGGTTGCAGAATATTAATTAAAGCCACACTCGTGCAAAGAGTCCCCTGAAGGGAAAGAAATCCAGGCAGGAGGAGCCACTTGTTGGTCTGAGGACAAATTCTTGTGTAAAACATCTAAAAACCACTGGGGTGATCAGAAAATTAATTCCAGGAAATGAATCCTGGATTTTTTTTTTTTTTTTAAATATCTATTGGCTATTTCTTATGAAAAAAGCTAATAAGCTTTTTCTTGTGAAAAGCTTTTACTTAAGCTTTTTTTCTTACGGAAGAAGCGAATGTTATCAGTGTAAGTTCCTAAAATTTGACTTGTTCTTGCCACGGGAAAGCCAAGCTGCTCCTGCTCTGGTGAGTTCTGCACACTTGAGAAGGTTTAATCCAGGAAGGAAAACCAGGTGCCTGGATTTCCTACCTGGAACAGCAGGGAATAAATGCTGAAGTCCCTAATCTCCCTCTGAGGGAAAACCAGCGATGGAATCTCACCCTGCATCCATGGCAGCTCAGTCATGGAATTGTGGAGTCTCGGGATCATGGGATGGCTTGGGTTGGAAATGACCTCAAAACCCACCTGATTCCAGCCCTGCCATGGGCAGGGAACCTTCCACCAGATGATGGCCTTGAAGGACATGGACACTCCTCACCAGGGCTGAGCTGGAGGCAAAAATCTCCCCTGGAAACACCAAACCTCCTCCCACCCCTGGCCATTTGCATATTCCCTATTTCCTATTGGACAACCCAATTTCCATAAGCTTGAATCATTATTTTGCTTTTGAGAAATTAAACCATCGCCTTCCCAATTTTCATTCCTGTAATTTATTTTTATGAGGCGACGCTGGAAAGGGCAAAAATAATGAATATTTTGAAATATGTGGAAGGCAGAGCTGCGTGTTCCCAGAGAGCTGTGCAGGAGAGGAAGGAATGATCCTTTTTTTTTTTTTTGGGAAAGAAATATGAACATTCAAATTTGGTTTTAGTAGCACTACAATGAAAACTGCCAGGGAGGTTTGGGATGGATATCAGGGAAAGGTTCTTCCCCCAGAGGGTGCTGGGCACTGGAATAGCTTCCCAGGAAATGGGCACATTCCCAAGGCTGCCAGAGCTCCAGGAATGTTTGGACAATGGTCCCAAGGATGCCCAGGGTGGGATTGTTGGGGTGTCTGAGCTGGACTGGATGATCCCTGTGTGTCTTTACCGCTTAGGATGTTCCATGACTCCACGATCCCAATGCCCATATTCCACCATTAAATCTTGGCATGTGATTTTTTAATGCGTTTTTTTTTTTTCTCTTGTTCTCCAACATCAGACAGATTTAACAAAGAATTTATTTTACACTGAGGGTGGGCAGGGGCTGGGATGGAATTGCCAGAGCAGCTGTGGCTGCTCCTGGATCTCTGAAAGTGTTCAAGGCCAGGTTGGACACTGGAGCTGCGAGCAGCCTGGGACAGTGGGAGGTGTCCCTGCCATGGCAGGGGTGGCACTGGATGACCCCTAAAATCCCTTCCAAACCATTCCATCATTCTATTTTAAGATTAAAGCTCATAGATTGTGGCTTTTCCCCTTCCTCTTGGGAAGATCTGGTTGGATAAAGGAAACAATCCCAACTACACAAGACAGTGAGAAGAGCCGACTAAAAGGAAGGAATCTGGATTCCCTAGAAAATCTGTCCCTTAATTAACAACATTTTAAAGCAGTGAAATGCAAAGACCAGGAAGGTAAAGGGGACATTTTTTAAATGCAAGTGATATTTTCCCCTATTTTCCTTCAGTGGCCATAGGAAACCAAATAATGCTGTGTGAGGAGAGGAGGAAGAAGAGGGGCACAACATGGAGTTTGTGGGAGAATGGGAATGCAGGGAACAATATTCCCTCTGTCTGGAGCATCACAGTGAGAGCGGGTCCAGTTTTGGCATCTGCGCCCTGAAAGGAGGTGGATAAATGGAAATGTCTGCACGGAGCTGCTGTCAGGGGCTTTTCACAGACACTAAAGGCATTCAGGGCCTGGAAAAAAAGCAAATTCCTCATTAGCTTGGGCACAATGTCCAAAGGATCCAGGAAAGGGCAAAACCATTCCTCTTCCTGAGCTGCTCTTTCATTCAGGAATCTGATGGCTATAAATAAACACCACCAGAGCTGCACTGGGAGAAAAAAAAAAGGAATGTCATTATTTTTATTTGGGGTTTTTTATTATTATTATTTTCTTTTCTTTTTTTAAAGAAGATTTTTGAATAGCTCACAAAGGGATGTAACCAAAACCATCCCAGCACTCAAACCTATCCCAGACTTCTCTGCAGAGATGTTTGGCTTTGGATGCAGAACGGAGCAGTTCATAGCGGCCACTGAAGAAATTTCCCCCCCAGGGTGCTGGTCAGAGCCATCATCCCAAAAGATTTCTTCATGGAAAAGGTTGTCCAGCATTGGAAGTGATGTCCAGGGATCCCAGGGGGATTCCCCATCCCTGGAAGTCCAAAAACTACGTGGATGTGGCACCTGAGGATGTGGTTTAGTGGTGAGCCTCATGTGGTGGTGGTTGATGGCTGGACTTGACCTTGGAGCTGTTTCCCAACCTCAACTATTCCATGACTACATCAGTCTGATCCTGGTGGTTCTTCCCAGATCCAGCCCAGGAATCCCCTGGCACTGGTGGATTGGGATGGGAAGCCACCAACGTGAGCTGATTTTCTGGCTCTTCATTTGTTCTAGGAAGATTTAACAGAGCAACATTTCGGTTGGAGTAGAAGGGGTGGAGCTTCATTCCCAACAAATCTCCCTGGACAAACAGAGCCATTCCAGAGACTCAATCCCAACCACAAAGCAAAGCTCTTCCAAAAGATCCTTTCCAAATCCCCAGGTTGGAGATTCTCCACTTCTCCCATGCTGTCCCCTGCAGAGGCACCTCCCAGCAGTGCCATCCTCTTGGAATCATCCTGATGGAGATTGAGGGATTGCTTTTGTCCCCAGGAGTGGCAGCTGTGACCTGCAGGGAGCAGTGACATGATTAGCAGGTGATTTCCCAAAGATCTTTGCTTTCCAATAATTCCTGTCCACCCGTGCTATTGGATTGAGGAGCTAAAAGCAGCTCCCAAAGGCTTTTAATTTTATTTAACGAAGAAAAGAGCTGATTTCATAGTGAATGAGTCTTTTCATAGTGATCAGATTAAAATAGAAGGTAATAGGATTTCAAGAAGCTTTCACTTCCATTTCCACCAGCATTTCCCAGCAGGAGCTTTGCTTTTCCTGCTCATTCATGGAGATTATAAATAAAAACTGAGGAACCGTCAGGAAAGACAATGGGAGTTTGCCACAACAGTGGATTTTTGGCTCATCTTGCATCACATTAGTGGCTCACAAATTAATTTGATTTGATTCTTGATAAAATTCCAGGAGCTGCAAGGGCTCCAGAGTATCCCATAAAAGCAATGCCTCCTGCCCTGGAATAATTCACCTGTATCCCAGCTGGAACAAAAATCCTCCCAGGTGAGTCCTGAGGATCCAAGCTAAAAAGACATTCCAATTTCTTAACATGGCAGGAATTAGATGACGAATCTGTTAATTCCTGATTTACATGGATTTTCTATCCGGGATTTTATTAGATCCTGGTTTTATGTCATCCCACTGGAGTGAGAAGCTGTGGCTGCCCCATCCCTGGAATCATCCAAGACCAGGTTGGACAGGGCTTGGAGCACCCTGGTGGGATGAGATGGGCTTTAAAGTTCTTCCATCCCAAACCATTCCATGATTCTATAATTCCATGTTCCAGGATATTAATTTTGCCCAGAGCCTCATGGACGCCTTTCTTCTTTAATGCCCAGGGATTTTTCCCAAGGGAAGGAATGTGGGGGCAGGTTTGCTTTTTCCAAAGCAGGGAATATTTCAGCTAGGCAGGATCTCTGGAAATCCCACAACACCATAGGGTGAAAATTCCTTGGAAAAAGAACCCCCTCAGCATGTTCTGAAGGCTCAGCTTTTATAAAACCCCATTTGAGCCAAATTTAGACATGGGACTAAAATTAATTTTTTCCCTGGGGATGGAATATTTTCAATGCTGCAGAGTCCACTTCCCATTTTCCTGCATAACAAACTTCAAAAAACACAGGAGACAGAAAAATTCCTGAAGTTCTCATCCCATTTTTTAAATCTCATCCTGGCACTTTTGGAGCAACCTTGGAGTGTTTGAACTGCAGCAGTGATTTCCCATTTATATCCATCCGTCCATCCATCCATCCATCCATCCATCCATCTTTCCATCCATCATCCATCCATCTTTCCATCCATCCATCCATCCATCCATCCATCCATCCATCCATCCATCCATCCATCCGTTTCCTAAACATCTCCCCACATTCCATGTGGGTTTTTTTCCTGTCAGATTCATCCATGCAATAGCTCAGGAGACAGAGAAGGGCAGATTCCTTCATAAATAGCCACAAATGATGAGTAAATCCTTCAGGAAAATTAATTAGGATGGCATGAAACAGAAATCATTTATATTTATTAATTAATTTGAGGGGAAAATGCCAGTAGGTTTAATTTTGGGGTGGTAAAATAGTTACAAACCTCTTTGTTTAAATTGTTACACCAGGACAGTTTCCCAAAATAGGGAATTTTGTGGAGATGGGCACAGATTTGTTGCTCCATTGTTCCAAGTTTGATATCCTTTGGATCTTTCCCTGGAAATGGCACAGGAAAGAATTTCGGGCCCTTTTCCCCACGAAGAATTCCCAGCACAGCCCTGCTCTGCAGCATGAAGATGTTCAAGGACCAAAGAGACACAAAAAACCCCCGAAACCAAAAACCAGCTTTAAAAAAATTATGAACTCCTAAAATGAGTCCATCTGCTGGCTCCTAAAAGGAAATTTATATCCTTAGGAAAAGCCACTCAGGTTTCAAAGGACATGAAGACCATTTATTACTCCTTGCCTTTGAGTAAAAAGTGGTTTATGGCGTCTTCCTCTTCCCACCTTCAGCTCCTTGCGGGAACGGGGCGACAGCTGATATTTACAGGCATTAACGGGATCAGGAGAGGAATTGTTCTTGATCCCTCCCCTGGAAATTTGATGGGATTCACAGTAACTTAATTGGAAAAGAGAGAAATCAGATCAGAAGAGGCAGTTGACCTCTAAAACTGTGGTGATAAAAGAACCTCTTTTATCAGATGTCATAAAAGAAGGAACAATGCTGAGGTTTAGGGGATGTTTTATGTTCCTGGCTCTGCCAGAGCTCCTGGGGACCCGGGTCAAGACATGAAGTTTGTGTTGCTCAGGTGATGATCCCCTCACTCCCCCACAATTCCCTCCTTTCCCACTCCTCAGGAGTCACTCAGCTCCCTCAGGGAGTTCAGGATGTCCCTGACATCAGGTGTTTTCCACAAGGTCACACCACTCATTTTATGGAGTGGATATCCAGGGGATTTAGGGAGCTGAAGGATGTGGAGGAGGAAAAGAGGGCGTGCAGGGTCCTGGGATGTCTCCTGGGATTTGGGGTGAGTTTCTCCCTTTTTAGGGGTGAGTTTCTCCCTTTCTGTGGAAATCAGTTCTCTGCACAGTCTGTTCTGCCAGACATTCCTGGGGATGGGTTGGAGATTCCAGAGGGCTGGGGTGGTCTCCATCCCCCTCCATTCCATGGCACTTCCCAGCCTCATTCCTGCCCCGTGTTGGGCTGTGCTGGTCTCTGGGAGACAGAATAGGGATGGCATTCCCAGAAAATTCCCAGCTCCACATGGCCCCTTCTCCAGCCACACCCTGTTTTTCCCACTGATTATTCCCAGCAATCTTTGGATGGCTCCATCCAGCTGTGGCTGTTTGGCCCACTGCAAATGCCTCTCATCTTCTAATTTATGAGAGGGAAAGTGTTATCCCCTCACCTTGGAGCAGAGATTTGCATGGAATACTCAGAATATTACAGGGAGTAGTAGGATGGCACTGGGAGAAGTTCTGCAAAAGTGTCAAAGAGAAATCTGTGGAGTTGAACACGTGTGGGAAGCAGGCTGATGTGGCATTCTCTGAAAAAATTCCTTCACCCAGGATTCTTCTCCTGGGAAGCTGAGAGGCCTCAGAGAAAAAGGAAAACAATTCTGATCTCATTTGCTTCTCCTGTGTTGTGCTCATGTGCAATGTGTTTGGAGATTGTTTACCCACAGGTGATTGTTCCATTGGATTCTGCTGGGAGTTGTTTTCACTCTTTGGCCAATCAGGGCCAAGCTGTGTCAGGGCTCTGGAAAGAGTCACGAGTTTTCATCATTATCTTTTGAGCCTTCTGTCTGTATCCTTTCTGTATTCTTTAGTATAGTTTAGTTTAGCATTCTTTAATATAACATAGTATAATAAAATAATAAATTATCCTTCTGAGCACATGGAGTCAGATGCATCATTCCTGCCTTTGTTGGGACATTTCCCAGCAAATACAATGGCCAGAGGTGTCTCAAGGTGCACTGTGGCAACTCCAGGATACGGAATCATGGAATTTCACAGTCCTAGGTCTTGGAAAACTCTCTGAGACCATCAAGCCCAACCTACAATCCAGCACTTCCAACCCCACCACTACCCCTGACCTCAAGGGCCACATCTAAAGCAATGCTGAATGCTGACTGGGACCAGAGCCAAAACTGCTGGAAATAATGGAAGGGATGGATCTGGAATGTTCTCCCACCTTAATTATGGCATTTCCTGACATTTGCTGGGCAGAATTCCAGTGTTTGCTTGAGGGTTTCTTTCCATGCCAGCAGAGCTGTGCTGAGTCAGCTCCCACCCCTGGGAGAGGACCCACACTCTCTCCATACCCAACCACATCCCATTAATCAGCTGCCATTTAATTAATCAAAAAAGATCGCACGGATTAAATTCCCATTAGGGCCTTGTTGGAAGCAGTGACATTTCCAGCGCTGCTGGACAACCTTGCTGCCTTCACAGATGGCAGCACTGCAAAATTGGCCAAATATTTTGCCCACGACTGGTTGGACAAACCAAAATCCGTCCATTCTAATGAGCTGAGGTACAGCAGGAATGAAATTCCTGCCGGAACAGATTGTTCCTCACTCCAACATATGCTGGCTCTCCAACTTATTCCCTCTTTTTTGTGCACAAACATGGAAACACAGCTGAATTCAGTCCTTTGATCTGGGCCACGAATCCACAAGTTCCCAAAGAAATCCACTGTTTATTATGTTATTCTAAGAAGTGGAATTTGTTTTTTTCATTTCTGGATTTTTTTTATTAAAACGCCTTTGCAGGAGAAAGTTATTAAAGAGCCTTCTTGGGTCATTCATCAATAAGAGAACAGTAACCAAATAAATAAATAGATTAAATAAAATCCACCCTGGGTACTCCAGCACACAGAAATTCCTTGCAGTGACAAAGCTGGAGCGTAATTACTTCTCCACGTGCTGGGATGACTTCATTACGGGAATCTGCACTCATCTGACTTGGAAATGACAAATTTCACGGTGCTTTATTAGGATGTGATTGCTCAATGACTGATGTGACAGGGACACAAGGAGCAAACCCAACCTCCCAAGGCAGCTACACTTTGTGATCCCCCAAATGGAGCTGCTTCCACTGATTCCAGGAATCTAAAGGAATTTCAGGGTGTTGTGGTGGTCATAAAATTCCTAAAAGCTTGGGTATTGATGTTCAAAGTGTTGCCATGGCCTTTATAATATAATTAACTAGAAATATTAATGGGATAAGACCCCATAACAGCAGCAGCTTTTCCTAGTGGTGGCTAAATCCAGGGAAAAGCCATTTACTTTGGAATGAGCCAGAAGCAGAGCTGAAGGAAGGTGCTACATGGCCTGGAGGCCTCAGAAATCCTGGGATGTCCCAGTTCCTCTCTCCAAATTCTCTGTGCGCTGAAGGAATACCATAAAACTGGAGGAAAGCCAAAGATGGGATGGGAGCAGTGACAATCCCAGTGTTCATCCCTTGGGATGGCTCCAAGCTGTCACTGCCTTGTTCCTCTCATTCCCCTCGCTCCCAACGTCCCCACATGAGGAAATGGCCTCAGGTTGCACCAGGGAAGGTCTGGATCTGATTTTAGGGAAAATTTCTTCATGGAAAGGGTTGTTCAGCCCTGGCACAGGCTGCCAGGGCAGTGGTGCACTCATCACCCCTGGAAGTGTTCCCAAAATGTGCAGATGTGGCACCTGGGGACATTCAGGTTTAGTGATGACCATGGGGGTGCTGATGGCCTATGGTTGGACTTGGTGACCTTAAAAGTCTTTCCCAACCTTAATTCCATGATTCTGTGATTCAGTTCAAAGGTGAATTTAGCTGGAATTGCCCTTTGGACATCCCTGGGTGGTGCCTTCAGTGGTGGTGCTCCCTGGGAACAAGGAATTCTCGGCCCTACCCTGGGCTGTGTCTGCTCCTTTCCCTGGGGATGGGGCAGATTAGGGCAGCACAAGGATGAAGAGATTTTGGTTAAACTGCCAGGAAATCAGATTCCCCAGAGAATTTGTGGACTCTCCATCTCTGGAAGTGCCCAAGGCCAGGTTGGATGGGACTTGGAGCGCCCTGGGATAGTGGAAGGGATCCCTGCCTGCAGGAGGTGGAACAGGATGGGTTTTCAAATCCCTTCCCACATGTACCATTCCATGATTTCCTGTTTCTATTTCTTTCTCCAGCCCTATATGGAGCAGGACATCCACCAGCACAGCCCCCAGGGGTTTGCAATTAAAGCAGAACAAAGATTCTGCACGGAGCAGACACAAACCCTTTTATTATCCCAACTCTGCTCCAGGGAAATTCATCCCTTACTCAATTGAAATTTCCATTTCAGCTCCACCTGTAAAAGAGCGTTGGAATCCTCATTATTCAATTAGACAGAGACAGCAGCAATAAAATATTCCTTTTTTTTTTTGCAGCAGAAGCTGAATGATATTTCCTTGAATACCTGCAGCCATATTCCCTAATTGCTGCCTCATATATCCTAACTGTATTATTCCTGATTTCCAAGTGTAAATAAATGTACTGCTTGGGATGATCATATTTCACACCAATTTATTTGAATGACATTAATGAGTTCTATCCACCACTGAGACCTTGCTTGGAGAGCTGGGCTCTGTTTTCCTGCCCATAATTTAATATAAAAAGGGTTCCCACCATCATGAATTAAATTTAAATAAATAAATAAGCAGCAGCTCTGGGGATGCCTGAAAGGATTTAATTTTCAGTCATTTGCATTCCTGTTAGGAGCCTGCAAAAACATTTTAAAAAATAACAATTTTATTTAAAAATAGAGACTTGGAAGTAATCTTGAAAAATCTGAAGTTTAAAGACCCTCTTTGCTGGGTCTCGTTAACAAAAACTTTGCTGTTGGAATTATCCAGTTCAGTGTTGTAATCCCGGAAGGCACAAAAGTGGCATTGGAATGGTTTAAAAAATGGTTTAAAAAAGGACATAAAATCAAGGAAAGAAGAGATGGGTGCATGTTCTACCCAATATTTCTAAATATCAATGATATTTCATTTACCCAGTGATAAAATAGCTTGACATTTCTAAATATGACTCAAGTGGGACCTGAATTGCAAAGTCACATTCACTGGATTCTGTGGACAAAAATTCCCATTCCATTCACCTCCCAGTTTACCCCATTCCCTTGGAATTCCCTTGGAATCCCCCTCCACCATTCCCCATTCCATGAAAAAAATCTCTAGGGTTACATGGGCCAACAGCTCTTTGTCACCTTCTGCTGAAGTTTTGGTGTCACCTCGATGGTGGCGCAAGGTCGCGATGCCAAAAAATCCAAAGTTTGGGCAAATAATGGCACCAAATTTAGGAGTTGTGCAGAAACTGTGTTAGGAAAGGGTTTCTCTGGATTTAGGAAAGGGTTTCTCTGTGATCACTCCAGATACGATCCAGGAGCTCGTTGGGACATGAATGGGAGATGCAGGGTTTGGCGTTCAATTCTTGTGCCAGTTTTAGTGGAGCTTTGTGCCTTTGTTTCAGTCATTTTTAGGTGCTTCAATAGGGGTTTTTAGGTGCATCAATAGGTTCTTCAGTGCAAAAATATGAGAGTTTAGGTGTATAAATGGGTTTTTAGGTACATAAGTTGACATCCTTGAGGGCCAGGGCCTTGAAGACCTCAGTGGGAGAGAGTTTAGGACAGGAAAAATGAATTTCCCTCTAAAAGGACCTTTTTCTGCACTTTATCCGTGGGTGAAACACTGGTTGGTCCTTAGCCTAAATCCATGGTTGCCAAATTCCTGGATGCTGAGGTGATTCAGGATCACTCCTTTTATCCCTGTCTCCAAGGGGTGTGATGATAAACAATCAAATTGGAAACAATGAAATAGTTAAATTGGAAAGTAGACATATTTTATCATAATCAGTGCCTGTAATTAACACTGAGAGGCAGATTGGCTCTGGGGGGTGACATTTCAAATCCAGCACTTTTCCCCATTCCCATTCCCTCTGGAAAACCCTCTGTGGGAATGCTGCTCCCTTGGGAAGCATCGTTGTGACCACGTGCTGGTGGCACCAATGGCTCGGTGACCTTCCCCCTGTGCTCTGCTCCACCCAACCTGGCTTGGACACTACCAGGGATGAGGCAACCACAGTTTCTCTGGGAATTCCTTCCCAGCCCCTCACCACCCTCACAGGGAAGAATTCCTTCCCAATATCCAATTTAAATCTTCCCTCCTTTAGCTTCATCCATTCCTCCTTTTCCCATCAAACCTTTGCACACAAACCTGACGCATCCTGCCTGGATGTCACTGCCCAGCCTCTGCATAGCCACCAAAATTCATCAGGATAAATAAAAAAGCATCTCCCCAGAGCAGTGCTTCCTTTATGGAATTAAGATTCTTCATGGAATTAAGATCCCTCATGGAATTAAGATTCTCCATGGAATTAAGTTCCTTCATGCATACGCAGGGCTGCTCCTCTATCGTCATTCTTCCCGACATCTCCGCAGGGCATCCCCATCAACATTCCAGTGCCACCACCTGCCCACTGAAGCAGACTTTATCCTCCACTTGATATTCCAGGAGTGCTTCTCCTTCCTTTGAGTGGCACAGTGCCATCCATCCATTCCAGAGCGAGCAGAGCTCCAAGTGTCGCCAGAGCCAGCCACATGTTCCACGCACGCCGGGGTCCCCAGCTGTCATCTCCCACATTGTAATGGTTCCATAAACCACCCTGACACCCTCATTATGCTCCCAAATTCCATCCCGCTCCGCTGCTCTCTGGAGATGGATGATTGTCCTGGTTTAGGGCAAATTTGGGAGAAAACCTCCAAAGGGGCCCCTCCAGAAAGCAAACCCACACAGCCCCTCCCCACAACCGGTTTGGGAAGGATTCCTTGGAGAGAAGAGGAAAGAATCTGTTTATTTAACAGGCACAGCACCCCCAGCACACAGAATGAACAATACCAGGTGACACCACTCTGTCACTGCTCTGACAAAGATGACAAATTCACAAAGTCTCTCTGGGGCTGGTCGCTCTGTCCTCAGTCCCTGCTGTGCTGGGGCAGCTGCTGCAGCCACAAGGTGCAAACTCTCCGTGTTCCCAGGCCCCAGTCCGGAGCAGGTTTGAGCAGGTCCAAAAAAGGGAAAGGAGAAACAGTCCAGGGAAAATTTGGACTGCTTAGCTAAACTAACTAATGAGCAGGAGCAAAAAGCAAGAGCAAAGCAGAAGCAAGAGCGAGAGCAAAGTGAAAAGCCAAGCAAAAAGCAAAAGCAGCACCATGTACTGCCCTGTCTGCGTGTCCCGCCAGCCGTGGGGGAGCAGCTGATAGCAAAACCAAAACTGATAACAAAACAAAACAGAACTTCACTCTTCAGAGCCAGTCTTGAAGGCACAGAACATGATATCCAGCAGAAACAGAACACAGGAATGGGGATACAAGCATCATAACATCACCCAAGGACAATAATTCCAGAGGCTGTTGCATGAGCAAAGAGAAGTTTGTGACAGGGAGTTGGGAGTGGCTGGGATAAGACATTGGCTGGAAAATGTCGGGACAATTGATTCATTGCTGGAGACAGTAACAGAAAAGGAGCTGCTGATTCACAGGTGAGAGGATCCATTAAGTTCCAAATCCAGATTTATTGCAGGAGGTGGATTTATTTTCCTCAGGAACTGGAATTGCAGCTCTCCTCCCTCTCTTTATGAGGCATTGAATTAATCAGCCACAATAAACACGTTCAAAACTTGCATTAAGGTCTGCATTAGTCTTGGTGCTTGCTCCATTATGGATGTTTGGGAAAGCAGACAGGCTCATTGCAGGGATGAGGTCTCTTCAGCAGAGCCAGGACAATTTGGGAAAAGGGAAAAAACCCACTGGGATCATCCTTAGAATAAAGGGAAATGCTCGGCTCGCTTGTGTGGTGGAAAGGGAGAGCTCTGGATGTGGATTTCTGGGAAGGAGGCAAATGGAGAGGTGAGGACACCAACAGCACAGGGTGGGGCTGCTTTTCCCTAAAATAGAATCATGGAATGGTTTGGGATGGAAGGGGCCTTAAAGCTCATCCAGAATGGCAGAGAGCAGGGTTGGATGGGAGATTGGGAACTGGGAATTGCTGGCTGGGCTGGAATTGCCAGAGCAGCTGTGGCTGCCCCTGGATCCCTGGCAGTGCCCAAGGCCAGGCTGGACACTGGAGCAGCCTGGGACAGTGGGAGGTGTCCCTGCCATGGCTGGGGTGGCACTGGGTGGGATTTAAGGTCGCTTCCAACCCAAACCATTCCATGATTTCATGGAAGGAGGTGCAGCCAAGGGAGAGTTCATAAACCCCGTAAACCAGTCCTACTAAATTCCACATTTACTTTTGAATTCCACAATTCCTAGATTGCTGCTCCCAATGTGGATTGGTGATCTGCAAACCAAATCATGGAAATCCTCAGGGGGGACGTGGCCGCTTGTTCATAGACCAAAAAATATGATCAGAAAATAACATTTGAGGGCAAACTCTCCTCCTGCTTCCCAGACTCTTTCCCATCCCAGATTTTCTTCCCCATTTCCCAGGTGCTGCTGCGTCCGTGTGAAAGGAAAAGGTGTTAAATGCAACCTGCCAGCCTGGTCTGACACAATTCCTGCCACGGGGCTGTGCCTGCGCTCATCCTCGGGGATGAAAGGCAGGGAAGGATGTGGAAAATCAGCCCTGGATGAGGAGGGAGGAGCTGCTCCCTGGAGCCGCTTTAGAAGATTCCGGAGTCACTTCCATGGCTGGGCAAATCCTCCCACTCCTGGAGCTCTCGGGGCTGGAATTGCTGCTCTCATTTCAGGCTCAGCAAACCACATTTAATCCACCCTCCAGCTCTGGGAGAGTTTAGGGCTCCCTGGGCAGGGAAAGGACATCCAAGGTAAGGGAAAGATGCTGATGGATGAATTTTAAAGGAATGTTCCCAGGTTTCAGAGGTCGGGAAAGAATCCTTGGTTTGTGCTGTCAGACAGGGCATTATCAAGTGGAAAACTTGAGCTGCCAGGTAGAAAATACCAAAATTTGCATTGAATTAGTGGGATAAATCGTAATTTCAATCAATCAGGAATATGATTTAAAGGTTTTCCATAGCAATATGAGTCCTGATTGATCCCAATCAATCATGCACAGGATTTAAAGGTTTTCCCTTATCCTGCACTCCATACACAACACAAAGAATAACAAATCAAACACAACCGTGTTACATTCAGCAACCTGATCCCTAAATTACCTGAAAAAAACCCAGAATATTCCAGTGTACCCATTTATTTATTCCTATTCAAGTAATTTAAGGAAGGAAATGTAATGAAGGGAATTTAAGGAAGGTGAAAATTCCATGTCCTGGCACTCCTTTAAATGGCAGCACACCTTGACAAACAAGCTCATGCTGGGATTTAGCAGCTTTTTAAGTGACAGGATCCAACCAGGTGCAAATGGATACAGCTTCCCTGAAGTCTGAGACATTCCTGAGTCCATTCCAGAGCAGGACTTGGGATATAATTTATCAAAAACTGAGAATACTCAGTAACTTTCACTGTGCTCTATATACTCCACTCCATATTAAAAACCAAAAACCTCCCATTTTCAAAAATTAAAGATTCACAAATCTTGGACCCAGAATAAAGTCAGACAAGTCTATCTGGATGGGAAATTTTCCTTTTGGTTTTCCAGAGGTGGAGAAGAGGCTCAGCTGCCTCTATCCTGCAGCTTCCATGGAAAAAGAGGAGGGAATCTCCTCTTTCATTCCCTGTATCATGCAAAGCATCCCAGTCCTTAGGGAAGCAGAAAGAAAGGGTAAAAATTGAAAATAAATTAAAAACAACACCCAGAACTCCATAGGTTTTTTCTTTGCCAGAATACAAGGAATAAAGGAGAAAAGGAAAGGCAAGATCTAAAGCCCCATTGTGGCTGGGAAGAAGTAAAGGAGATTATCCAAGTGATTGGGTTTGGTTAAACTTCCAGGAAGGACAATAATTGGAGACCTGGGTGATAATTGGAGCATATTCCAGGAAGGATAATAATTGGACATCTTTGGAGTTGGTGCTAAAGGAACTCTGCTAAGGATGGGAAGGAATTGGCAAATATTTCAGGGATTTTAGGGAAGGGGTATTTCCCAGTGGCACAAGGACACATGGAAATACAACAGAACTGTGTGCAAAACTCACTGGGATTAACAAGTGACCAAGGTGAAATAATTCCAGCAGCTGGGAAAGCTCCATTCCCTCTTCCCACAAAATTCCAGCCTTTTTATGCTCTGAATTCCCACGGCTCCAACAGCCTCTTGAATTCTCCACATGATTTCAACAAAATTACTCTAAATTTTACACTGGCCATTCTTATTTCTGATTATTCTTCCTTGGAAAGATTAGGAAGACCCCGGCTTTACCCTGGTGCCATGAAAAAGCTCCAATCCCATCTTGTCCAATAATTGCTGGATATCATTTCCTGCCAGTTGCCCTCCTTGCTTTTGATCCCTTTGTCTGCTCATTTTCTCTCTCAGGAACAGAAATGTCCAGTTTAATTTCATTTCTGTGCTGCTGATACCTGATTTGATTTCTTATTCCTTAAAATTCCACCCCTCCGAGCTCTCCATGAACTTCCATGACCTTCTCCCATTAGGAAGAGAATACATCCAAATTTTGAAAAATCCTGCTTTTTTGTGCTGTTGACCCTCACTTTGCACTCCTGATTGGCACTTGTTCAGAACAAGGAGCTTTGTCTCTGGCAGCAAAA
>VZSJ01004155.1:82164-95968 GCA_013398405.1 Pheucticus melanocephalus | reverse complement strand
TCTGTCCTCCTTGGAAGGGTTAGAGCTGCTCAGAATCCAGCACTTCTGGAGCTTCACACCCAAGGATTCTGGGGTAGGAAAGGAAATAGAGCAGGCAGAGCCCTCTTAATGCCTGTTAACCAAATAAATGTTCCTGTTCAGGGCAGGTGGAGCCATAATAAATATCAGGGAGGAGAAGAGAGCCCTGCCACCCCTTCTCATTTGTATGCACGGCGTTATTTCTTTTATTAAACCCAAATTCCCTCTCCAGAAATGCAGCCTGGCCCTGCTGGCTCAGGCCAGCTCCTGGTAAAATGATTATTAATGGTGCTGCACCTCTCCCTAATGGGAATGAATGGTCCAGGCACCCTTCAGCTCCACACATATCCCTGACTTATTCCTTCCTGTTCCTCTCGGCCACAAAATTCCCCCCAGCCTCCTTCCCCTGCAGCCCTGCGAGAACTGCACGTGGGTGATCCATCTTGGAACCTTTAAGGCTTATTTTTCTAGAGAGATAAAAATAAACCCTTCCATTTGGATGAAAAATAGGGGATGTAGGCCCAAGCCCACCAAGGGAGATGGAGGAGGAGGGGGGAAGAAGGAAGAAGAGTGTTTTCTCCCTTTTCCCTGTGTTTAAAGCACAGATGCATAATCCATCTCTCTTAACAGCCCCTCCCTTGCTAAATAAATAATTTCCTCACCGTGTGGAGCAGGGGGATGACAGAAGGAGGACCATAAGTCATGGAAAGCAGGTAAAGGCAGGGATCTCTCAGGGAGCACCACCCAATCCAAGTATCTGCCCTAGCAAGGGCACTCTGGCCACGGAGAATTCCTGCAAAAATGATTTTCAAAGCAAGGACAACCGTGAAAAACCATGCTTTGCATGGCTCTTCCCATAGGAGCCTGCAGGGCCAGCAGGAATTGCATCCCTGTGGGCAGCCAGGAGAGCAGGGGGGAAGGTGGGAAGGAGGGTGGGATACAAGAATCTTCCCCCACCAGCTGCTCCAGTGTGGGTCTGGGCGTTTCCAAAATGCCATAATGCTCCTTCAGACCTTCCAAAATATCCCAAATCCCATCCAAACCCCCTGAGCACCACAAGCCTGCCCCCCATATCCCACAAACATCCCCAAATCTCAGACTCCTCACCCCATACCCCACAAACATCACCACCATCACTAAGCATCGTCAAAATCCCTCAACCCCACCAGTCCCTTGACATGTTCCCCCAGAGGCTGTCCCCAAAATATCACCAAAGAGGTCCCTAAATGGGGTTTAAGGACAGGCTACAGGTGACCATCCTGCTCATGGGGTTGGCACCATCCCCACTGTTAACAAGCAGATATCCAAGAGCCCCTTGGCTGTTTCCTCTTGGTTTGATACACCAAAATTTAAAATATATGGGTTAAAACCACGAGAATTATGGATTTTAGCACAGAACCACTCCTGGAAAAAGTGGGCTGAAGGAAGGTAGCCCCAGGCAATGCTTGCAGGGACCAAGCACTGGAGCAGCTCCACGGCCCTGCTGCAACAGCCACAGGAAGCACAGGATAACCTAAAACCTGCTGAGAATTTCAGCTGAATTTTAAAAAGCTGGTTGCTTTATGTCTGCTCTTTAGTTGCTTTTCTTAAAAAAAAAAAAAATAAAATAAAACCAACCAAAAAACCCCACTACAACAACAAAAAAGCCCCCCCAAAAAAGCAACAAAAAAAACCCCAAACTCAGCAAACCAAGAAAAAGGCCAACAAACTCAATGTCTACTGGTTTTCATGGAAACCAAACCTGATTCCAACCTGGTTTTGGTTGAAATTTGACCAGTGGTCAGTGCTGCTGGTTTCCAGTTGGGGTTGTGGCCACATCCCTGCTCCCATTTCTCACATGGCCCCTTCTCCATCCCCACCTGGAGGGATATTTGCCCACACGTATGCAAAAGTGATTACAGGCAGAAGCCTGGGGGATTTGTTTGGGAACAATGTTGTAATGAGCCTGAGGATAATCTGCTGCCCAGAGACAGGGATTTTTCCCTGCAGGGATGGCAGCCACAAATTAGACAGTCACATCCAGTTATTTCCAGCAAGTTAACTCCCAAGGCTGCACCTCCTGCCCAGCAAGAGGGGACAGCACAAATCCACCCAGCCCCACAGATGCGCCCCAAATCCGAGATGTTCCAGGTGGGGAAAGGAGGCTGGTGTGAGGGTTTTTAATGGCCCAAAGTGGTGGAAATTCATTACTCTGATAAGGCTCAGGGAGTTGGTGGTTTGAGCTTCAAACATGGCCAGTCCCTGGAGAAATTACATCGTGTTCAAGCTAATCTTCTTATAAACATTGTTGTGGGTTTTTTTATTTTATTTTATCCGACATGTGTCAAGCAGGACCACTAAGCCTATTACATCTCCAGGGAGGTTGGGGCTTTCTCTTCTTCCTATCCCCCCCCCATCTGAATGCTGCTTGGCTCCTTTTTGGCTCCTCTGGACATTTCTCCATCACTACAAACTCATCTTTTATCTTTAGCACTGATGAAATTAAAAAAAGTCTCAGTGGGTTTGGAGGCTCAGGTGAGATAAGCAGCCAGGTTCCAGCTAGACAGCCAAAATTTTTGGAGATTGTGGGTTTCTGAAATGCACAAAAAAACTTGCTGGACTAGCCCTTCTTCCTGTGTTCATTTATTTTTCTTTCCAGCAAACCCTCTAAATAAATAGATAAAGAGTCAACTGGATATTTTTGTGTTCTCCAGGATAAAAGAGTTCAAGTTATTGGGAAATCCCTGGTTGGGTACTGCCTTTATTTGTGTTATTCCCTCTGTCTGAGTTTGCAGGCAGAAACAGGCAGGGATTTAGACCACTGGAACAGAGGGTTTTAAAGGACAGGGTGAATATGAAGCTGCCTCAGGTTGAGGGATACACCTGGGTGAAGGGACATTTTCTCCTGAGAAAATCCACCCTGGAGGGAAGTTCATAGGAAGCCAATAGAAAGGGTGAAGAGGAGGTGTAAAAAACCCCCAAACCATAAAAAATTAGTGCTGCAAGTGGTCATTTACCAGAGGAAGCATCAAGCTCTCTGCATGAGAAATAGGAAATAGAGAATTAGGAATGGCTAAGGAGTGAGAAACCTCCATGCACTCACCTGCACGAACATCACCCACGTTCACTCTGGAGACTTGGCTACAGAAAATCAATGGGAGCTTATCAGCCTGCAGCAGAATCAGGACAATTAAACCTTTCCCTCTCTGCCTTTCTGTATGGGATTTAAGTTTTGAAGTTATTCTCACCTGTGGATGGAGAGAAAGAAACATCCGAGCCAGCATCTCTCATGGAGAGTTATCTCCAAAACAGGCAGCAGCTCAAATTATTTCCGTGCCTAATTGTTGCCTTCTTTGTCCTTAAAACAAAAATGAAATTAAAAATCCTATCTTGGACCAAAAAAGGGGATTTTGCGTATTTGACTACAATTTCTTTGCTCTCCTTGCACACAAATGTCTGCACTCATGGGAAAGCTCCTTTCCCAAAAGCTGAGCTTTTGTCATCGGGTTTTTCTCTGGCACAGAGCAAAATTTTGCAGAAGGAGACCAGCAGAAACCCAAAATGGGGCATAAGTGACAGAACTGAGCCTGGATTTGGAGCTGTCCCCCAGGTCCATGCTGGGCTGGGGATAAGGTGAGGGAGCTGCTACAAACCCAATCAGTTGGAGCACTCAAATCCACAGGAGCCAAAGGGTGTTGGAAGCCCCAAAGCAGCATCCAAACATATCCCTGTTTGCTTGCCTGGTTTTTACTGAAAACCAGCTGCTCCAAGCCCTTGGAGGAATGGAAAACCACTGAGATAAACCAAATAATTAACAAGCTCAGTAACTAAAATTGCTCTTCCTAGTTCCTGTTCCATGTTTGGGTTTGGGTGGATCATGGGGCTTTCTGCAGCCCCTGGCTGGTCCTGCAAGCATTTTCCATCTTCTGGGCATTGAGGTTGGAAGCAGCAGCTTCCTTTTTATTTATTTCACTCTTTATCTCCCCCAGTCAAAGCAGGCAGTGCAGATAATCTGGGTTTACAGCCCTTTGAAGTCAGCCAGAAAAGACTTTTAACTCGAGAGAGCAGGACCCCAGGCCTCCATCTACCTGATCCCCAGGCCCTGGCAGGGATTTGGGCAAGGCAGGCTCCATCCACATGGACCTGGCTTTAAAGCCATCGGGTCCAAGCCCTGCCTTGGCCAGAGATCAAGCAGAGCAGATTTCCTCCAGCCCTCCTGTCTTATCACACATTAGCCCCGTCCAGACGTCAGGCGCTCTCCCTCTGCTCACAATCCCCCTTTTCCCATCTTCTTTTATCTCTCCATTAAATTGCTGACAAGACCTTCCTGGTGGCCTTTTCTAAAGTAGAATGGGATCAAAAAAAATCAACGGAATATTTCAAAAGTCCTTAGGGAAAATCAGAAGGGCGGGGGGAAAAATCAAATTGGAGAGAGAAGGAGCTGGCAATGCTGTTACCATGCACAAAGCAGGACACTGGTGTGGCATTTTCTGGGCTCCCCAGATGGAGGAGGAATTGAAAATCTGATTCCATGTTCTTCGAAGGCTAATTTATTATTTCATTATCTATATTATATTAAAGAATGCTATACTAAAACTAAACTAAAGAATACAGAAAGGATACAGACAGAAGGCTAAAAAGTTAATAAAGAAAACTCATTTCTCTCTTCTCAGAGTCTGACATAGCCTGACCATGACTAGTCATTAAGTACAAACAATTCACATATTGGATAAACAATCTCCAACCACATCCCAAAGCAGCAAAACACAGGAGAAGCAAATGACATGATATTGTTTTCCTTTTTCTCTGAGGCTTCTCAGCTTCCCAGGAGAAGAATCCTGGACAAAGAGGTTTTTCAGAAAATATGATGGTGACACACCATGTTTGCAAGTGCTTTAACTCCCTTCTGGTAGGGAAGGGGCTGGGAATGGTTTGAGCTGCCTCACAAGCATCACTGGTACCTCCAGCATTGTCCTTGCAAATGCAGAACAGTCTTAAAAAAAGGCAAACCTGGTTGCAGCCACCCCAAAACCCCAGTGTGGCATCACATCACCAACACAGCTACCTGGCATCCTGGAGACCAGAATTTTTTTTTTTCATCTTTTTTTTTTTTTTTTTTTTGATGGGCAGGAAAAGACAATTTATCTCCCATATCCTTCCTGCCCCTTTCCCCCTGCGTTTCAGCAAAGCTGCAGAAGAGTTCCAGCTTTACACTCACTTTTGAAAAGGTGACACTGTCAGCTTCCAAAGGACATCAGAGCAGAGGTGACACAAGAGGTGACTCCATCCCAGCAGCTGAAAGCAGCAGGGAGAGGAAAAAACAACCCAGCACCTTCCCAGCCTTTGCTGACATGGCCAGAGCTCTGTCAGCAGTGGCATTCTGTGCGCACAGGGAGAAAAGCCCAGCCAGAAAACCAGCAAACCCTGATCCTAATTTAATTTTGCTACCTGGCTGATCATATTTGGTTCTTTATTTAAAAGTTTTAGGGTCGGGTTCCTCCCTTCCCCCAGGGTTTATTGTGTGTTGTTTTCCTTTGCCTAAAGGCTCTACAGTGCATTCTGAGCTGGCTGAGTCCTAGAATGGTTTGGGCTGGAAGGGACCTTAAAGATCATTTTGTTCCACCTTCCACTGCTGAAAGCTCCATCCTTGAACACTTCCAGGATGGAAGGATCACCCACAACCCCTCTGTCCAAAACGCTCTCAGCTCTCCTGGCTAACGCAAATCCAAACACCTCCAGAGGGACAACACCCCCAAAGCCATCACGCCAACAAAAAGCCACAGGCAGAGGAGAGCAAGAGCAGATAACTCCATGTTTTGGCATGCAAAGAAGGACCCCTCGGCACAAGCAGAGGCACTTGTTATTCACTGCTCAGGATTTGTTATTTATTATCACACTTCTCCCAAAACTGCAGGAATCTAACCAGAGCACAGAAGCCAGAGTGGGTAATGCGGTGATCAGCCCCAGGCTCCAACAAGGAACAGCAAGCAGCTGGAGTGACCACTTGAGGTGATCCACAGGCTGCTGCTGGCCCAGTGCTCACTTGTGTTGGGAGTCTGTTTTCACAAACAGGACAGGACTGCTGGGGTACAATCCTTGAGCTTTTATTGCAGCATCAGCAATAAAATCTGGTTCTTTACACGGTTGAGACAATAGAAAGATGGCAAAAGCTCATGTACAGCCAGCAGCAGCCAAAGATTTCTTTGTCACAGAGCATTTTAAAAACTTTCTAGCCAATAGCTAATAATAGCTAAAGCTCACAGACAATTGTTCTAGCCAATTACTAAAAGCACATGTACACCTGCTTCACACAGTGCTTACTTTTCTTCTTTCTATTAAGAATGCACAATCATTCATTATTAAGCTTAAAACCTTTCAAAGCATATTTTCCTGCATTCTTAAGGTCTATCTTAGCCAGACTAAAACTCAAGCTACTGTTTAATATCCTTGCTTGGTATACCACTGTAACTTTCTCTACTTTCAGCCTTTGCAGCTGCAGCTGGTTCTCTGTTCTTTCTGGTCTTTAGGCCTGCTTTTCCAGCTTTCTGGAAATCTTCTTCCCTCTGCTATTTCCCACGTTCACTGAGCAGGATCTCAGGCCAAACACCCCCTCAAGGCCAAGCCTTTGCCATCCCACCAGTGCTTGGATTATTTATTTACACACTCAGGGTGTGAGCACCAGCCCCTGGATCAGGGCTGAGCTCCCTCCTCTGCCTAACAGCATTCAGTTCAGGGGGTGACAATTGATAAACACAAAAGAATGACAGATAAAAGTTATCATAAAGTTTCCTGGTCTAAGACTGAGGTAGAGAACTATATCCCAAGACAATGATATTTAATTTTACTGCAGACTTTTGGATCCAGCTGTCTGGAGCAACCTGGCCTAGTGGAAAGTGTCCCTGTCCATGGCAGGGGGTTGGAATGGGGTGGTCTTTAAAGACCCTTCCAACATGAACCACTTGAGGATTCCATGCTGTAAATGCCTGTCTGGTCCTCATCTTTGGGAACATATTGCAGCTGAACTCTTCACAATGGCCACGCCCCTAAAAATACAGCATTGCTTTTGCCTCACTTTACCTGTCAGGTGTGCTATGGGCTTCCTTCCCCTTTGAAAAATAAGGGGACCACAGTTTTGGCAGAGCTGCTGGATTGTATCCATACACATAAATATAAATGTAAATATGTAATTATAATAGCGATATAATAATATAAATATATATGTAAATTTTTAATAAATATAAATATAAGTAAAGAACTACATCAGAGTAATATAAATATAAATATAAATATAAATATAAATATAAATATAAATATAAATATAAATTGTAATATGAAATTATAATATAAACACAAAAATATAAATTACAATATAAATATATTTGCATTTATATTTATATTGAAATAAGTATAATATAACTATAAATATAAATTTCCTCCGTTCAGTAGGAATTTTGCCAAATGCTTCCACATGTTGCTTTTTTTTTTTAAAAAAAGTCCTTTTTAAAGTCTACCTGAGCTCTTGGTGACCAACTTAATACTCCCAGCTGCCTTGCAATGCTCTCCCATGGTGCTCCCTTTGCCCTAGGTTATGCCCTGGTGCCTTCCAGGGCTGAAGGGATTATTGCTGCCTCAGAATTTGGCTGTTGCTCCCTTCTAGTTTCCCCCTGGACCATCCCTAACACCCTCAAAGACCCTTGTGTTATACCTCTGCACACTCTGCTTCAAAACCTAAACCTTTTTCCCAGAATAAGGAAAACCCTGACTTTGCCCCCCCTTGGAAAGCTGAAAAGAAAGCTGCAATGTCTTCTCCAGGAAGCCCTGGCTGAGTCAGGGTTTGCACCACAACCCTTGGAGAAACACAACATTTCTCCTTTTGCTTTTCCAGGGTTATCCTCCCACCACTTCCACCCTGGGCCACTTTTCTGGAAAGCCATCCTTGGAAAAGTTGGGACAACACAAGGCAGAAACTCCTGTGCTTGGATCAATGACCCAGGACCAAAGAAACTCGGCACTTGCAGTTGGCACCAACCCAAAGAAATCCCCACAACAGCCTTGCTGTGGGACCAGCAGGGCTCTCCTGGCTCCACAGGGACAAATTTCTTGTGGGAGAATCTCTTCCATGTGGGAATCAGCTCTTTGGGTCGGCCCAGAAGCAGAAATTTTGGGGAAAGAAAGCTGGGATGCCTTGAGTGCTCCCCTTGCTGCTGTGCCAGCTCAGGGCGAGCAGCAAAGCAGCAGGAAGAGCGTTTTATCTGCAAATGAAAGGATGTTTCCACCTCTAATTAACCCGAGGTCCACCCAAGCACTGCAGTCAGGCTCTCATTAGCCAAGGCACAGCAGGAATTGCTGCTCCAGCTGCCTGGCACTGGGATCTCCTCCAGGAGCTCTCCTCTCCTGGAAGCTCACCTGCCTTGGCTTGAACAGACAGCTAAGGAAGGCAGGAACCTCCCTTGAAATGGAAAATGTGAACCCCCTCCCTCCAAATTGTTATAATTTTGAAATTAAGGGGCTCTCAAGCAAAGATATGGGAGCAGGAATAACAGTTCTTTACTAGGAAAATTAAAAATACAAATGGAATAATACAAAACAACCCCGCCTGTGTGTCAGGGTGGTGTCCCAGCCCCATCCCATGGGGGCTCAGCCCTCCTGCAGTGCCAGCTGTGCTTCTGCTGCAGCAGGGATCCTGCACAAGGGGGGAGTTTTCCTCTGCAGCTCCAGGGCTGCTGGAGATGGGCCTGGGCTCCCTCTGGCAATGCAGGGCAGCAGAAAGCTGCTCCTCTGGCAATGCAGGGGGCAAAGGCTGCTGGGGTGTCCCAAACCTCAGATTGGATCCAGGTAGGAATGCTTGGCTCCTTCCCTGGGCGGAGCATCTCCCCATGGGATGCTGGAATTGGATCAGCCATGCAGGGACACTCAGTGGCCATGGACAGAAGGTAATTAATAATTAATGGCCCATGAACAGCAGAGATCTCCTGGAGGGAGGATTGGCTGTGGGAGAGATAAAGAAAACTGCCCAATGGACAGCAGAGAACTGCCCCACCTCTGACAGATGTTGATAGAACACACATTTATCTTACAACCCACGACACCACCCTGAGAAAACACCTTGGCTGTCTCCTGGGGTACCATTATCTCCTGTTAGACCCCATGAAACAATCCAGACTGAAAACCTGCAGGAAATTTAGGGACCAAACCAGCAATTAAGAAAATCCATAACCATTGCAAGGGAAAGGAGGTTGGCTGTCCTGACACAAGAGACACAGCACAGCATCATCTCGAGGTCTTGAATAAAGAGTTTAAAATATTGTCATCCCCATCTAGATTTGGGGATGTTTCTCATAGATTTTTAAACAGAAATGGGTAAAACCAGCAAGGTTTTTTTTGCTTCAGCAGGACCAAAACACCCAGCTATGGGCTAAAGGGAAGAAATGCAGAGAGAAAGTTAATCAGGTTGAGATCAAAGTGAAAAACCCAAACAAACCAGCAAACAAATCTCATCCAAACCCATGGAAGCAAGGAGCGTGCTGTGGCTCCTTCCCCCCACTGCTGCTCACTTTCATCCTCCTGACCTTCTCTGTTCCAGCCAGGAGGGAATAGGAATGCTCGAAGAAAGCTATTCCTGAGTTATTTTTAGCAGAGCCAGAAGAAAAGTGACTGGAAATAATCCATGAAAGCAAGCTTTCACCTTGATTTTCAGCCTCTGGAGATTTCCACAGCCTTGATAGCAATCACAACTTAACCACAGGCGTAGAAAATGCTGAGTGATACCAAGAGCATAAATTGAGCTCTTTCTTTCTTTCTTTTTCGCTGCTCCACATTAAAAACCTGGTGAACCATTGAAGGGAGAGTGAGGGAAGAACTTTCCCCCACCAGCCAGTGAATTGGTGGCAGGAGAAAGGAGAGCCAGGTTTGGCTGTGTTTCAGCCCAGTTATGCAGCCAGCAAGAGAATCCTACATTACAACTGAATTTGTAGTCAGCATTTAAAATAGATGCTGATTTTGGGATCTTCCACAAGTGTCTTGTGGGAACAGCCACTCTTTCCCAGCCAGGATTAAGAAGATCTCTTCTGAACAACCTGGTCTAGTGGGAGATGTCCCTGCCCATGGGATGAGATGAGATTTAAGGTCCCTTCCAACCCAAACCATTTTGGGATGCTGGCACTGATGGACTGCACAGGGACCTTGGTGTTTCCCTGCCTGTCCTGGCCCACAGGATGGGACACAGGCCTCAGCTGCATGTCTGAGAGACCAAAGGAATTAATTAAGAGAAGCTGCACTCCCAAGGTGCTGATAATAAGAACAAAATGAGGGCTGATCCCATTAAGTCAATCTCCTCTGCTGGTTGCTGCCATCTGATGTCTCCTGCCTCCCCTTGCTCCGTGCCGCTGTTCCCCCTGCAGACCTCAACCCACTTTATTTATTTCTGCTGATCCATTTTCAAGTCACCACAACCACGAGACTGATTCAGGGGCTGGGTTTGAAAAATCCATCAGCTTTTCTTCTGCCACCAAAAACCTCATGTTCCCTCTGTGGCCAGGGCTGCTAGGGGCAATTCTGCCTGGGATGCCTGTCCCGAGATTCTCACCCAGATCAGAGGCAGCAAACCCCCCTGGTGCTGCCTCGTCCCCATCTCCTCCTGCTGCTGCCTCATCCCCATCTCCTCCTGGATTCAGCCTCATCCCCATCTCCTCCAGGTTTCAGTCTGTGCACTGGGTTTAGCCCCCATGCCTGGGCTCCACGCTGGTTTTCCTCAGAGCAGGAGAGGCAGGATGAGTCCCTGGCACTGTCCTGGCTGTGACAATTCTGGTTTTGTGGAGTGAGGGAAGCCCAGCCCAGCACAGACTGGTTTGCATCCAGTACAGTCAGACCTGCTGCTGCCTAAAGAGGACTTGACCACATTTGGTGGGGCCCAGAGACCCTCAGAGAGAATTTTTGTCCAAAAAAATTTTTTTTAATGGCTTTTCTTTGCAATCTGCGTCATCCCAACAACCAAGAGGCCAGGCTGAGCTGGAAAAGTGTCCTGGGGCAAAGGAGCCAAGCTGGCTGTGTTGAAGGCACACTGTGGTGTCATCACCTCCTCACGGTGGGAAAGAGCTGCTCTGGGCCAGAACAAACCCCTTGGAAGGGGACAGCAGCTGCAAACCTGTCCCTTTCCATCAGCCTGGGGAGAAGGAGTTTTCCTCAGTCATCCTCTGCCTTACAGGGCCAGTGCTGGAGCCCCCAGGGAGCCACAAACCCATCCATGCTCCCCTCACCCAGCTGCAACCAGCAAGTGGAGAGGCATTAAAATAAAAAAAATGCCACTTTGCTGAGTTTTAAAGCATTTCCCTGGATCGAAGAGGCTCTGGTGAGCGCTGCCATGGCAGGGGATATTTATTGCCACCTCAGGAAATGTTTCATTATCCTTTGGTAAGCGGTGGCTGTGAATTTCAGCCTGTCTGCTTGGCCATAAAGGGGACCATTGGGCGGATGATATCCAGCAGCCAGGCTCTGCTGGAGAGTGGAGCATCAGCTCCAGGCTCCCAGGATGCTGTGCCTGCAAATCCCTGCCTGGGGAAGATCCCACAGATCCCCTGGGGAGAGGATGCCAAGAAGGATGAGGGGATGCTCCCAAGAGGGAAAACACCACAAGCGCTTCAGCACAAGGTTTAAATACTCACAGTAAAAATAATGAGTAGAATTCCATGCTTGGCTAACAAAGGTGTTGCAGAGGCTGTTTCTGCCCACTCAGAATCCCCAGGGAGCTGCTCAGCAGGTCTGGATGGAGGTGGAAAAGGCTGAGAGCCCAAGACACCAGTGGGATGGGACACAAGGCAGGTCCTGGTGAGCCTCTGTCTTCTCACTCCAACTGCTCTGCAACCGGATAGGGGAAAAAAAAAAATTAATCCCATTTTTTTTTTGTCCCCATTGAAAATATCTAGCCACTTTCCCAGTCTGTGTAAGCCTCCAGTACCTAAAATTTCCTGTGACAACGAGCCCTTCTTTTTAACAGGTTACTAGGTAAAGAGTTTGCCTTCATTTCTTGAAGCTTCTTGAGATCTTCTTTGTATCCAGGACAGAAGGATGGCACCCAGAGGGACAGCTGGGACTGTGTGAACCTCATGGACTTCCATTAGTGAAGTGTCCCAGGCCAGGCTGGACAGGGCTTGGAGCAACCTGAGACAGTGGAAGGTGTCTCTGCCCATGGCAGGGGTTGGAATTGGATCATCCCTGGCGTCCCTTCCATCCCAAACCATTCTGGGATTCAGTGATCCTCCTGATTCCAAGTGTTTCTTGAGCTGAGCCATCATTGCTGATTAATTCTTCAGCTTTACAGCTCACACAATTTCATGCCTAGCCCTTCCTTTATCAATCCTTGCCTTCTGTGGATAATTTCCTAGGCTTCTTCGCATCCATTTTTGTGGGCTACTCACAAATTGCTCAAGGCGGGAGATACCAGACATTCATTAAGCAGCACAATAACATTCCTCATTTTGGCCTCTCTTTCCTCCTTGGTTTTTTTTTTTTTGGACTACTATGGACCAGCAGTGTCATTTTGACAGATATTTCCAGCATAACTCTCAGATCTCCTTCCCAAGCAGTAACAGCCAGTTCAGAGCCCAGTGATTTCCCCCCTGTGCATTGTTTTTCATTTAGCAGCCTTGAATTTCATCTGCTCTTTTATTATCTGCTCACTAAATATCACAAGGTCCTTTTCCCACTCTTGGAGGTTGGCTGTGTTTTCATCTTTCTGGTATTAACTAAGCATGGCCATCAAATGCTCTTACTCCTATTTTTATTTTCTCCCTTCTTCTATTTTGATTTTCTCCCAGACTCACCTGAGCTCCCCAAATTCAGGGGACTGATGCACAAGAAAAGGCCTGTCAATATTAAAATGTCACTGAGTGCAAAAGCATCTTCTCAAGGCTCCACAGGGCAGAGGATTCAGGTGACAAAGTCACATCCACCACCAGGCACAGTGGCTTTACAGGCAAGAAGATTGTTGAATTTTAGCATTGCTAACACCAACTGAAATGAGAAAAACCACTCTCTAAAACAAGTGGTTGTGGTATTTTCAGGGTCCCCATGATGAAGGAGAAATTATATTATATTATATTATATTATATTATATTATATTATATTATATTATATTATATTATATTATATTATATTATATTATATTATATTATATTATATTATATTATATTATATTATACTAAAACTATACTAAAGAATAGAGAAAGGATCTTACAGAAGGTTTAACAAGACACTAATTAAAAACTGCTGACTCTTTCCGGAGTCCAACACAGCTGGCTGTGATTGGTCATTAAGTAAAAACAATTCCCATGCTGGATAAACAATCTCCAACCACATTCCAAAGCAGCAAAACACAGGAGAAGCAAATGGGATAATATTGCTTTCATTTTTTTCCCTGAGGCTTCTCAGCTTCCCAGGAGAAGAAATCCTGGCAAAGGGATTTTTCAGAAATTATGACAGTGACTAGCAATCTTCTCAAATTCCTTGTAAATTCTCCTCTGGAATTCTAGTTCTGTGAAAGTGGGTGATCCCAGAGCCTGGGGACAGTGAATGGTTTCAGTTTCCCACCCCAGGGGAGAGAATGAGCGCAGCAGGCAGCAAACAGAGACTCAGGATTTAAAGGGATTTTAAGGGTTTCCCAGTCCTCATCATCTAAAATCAGGTTTGAGTGAGCTATCTTTTTTTTTGTCGTTTTGAAATATCTATCCAGTGGCAATGGATTCTTTAAAGTGTCATGCCTCAGTAGGAAAAGGCTGTCCCTGATGAAGGCTCCTGTTGTCTCACTGGAGGG
>VZSJ01004155.1:69109-81764 GCA_013398405.1 Pheucticus melanocephalus | reverse complement strand
ATATTATATTATATTATATTATATTATATTATATTATACTATATTATATTATATTATATTATATTATATTATATTATATTACATTACATTATATTACATTACATTATATTACATTACATTATATTATATTATATTACATCATACTAAAACTATACTAAAGAATAGAGAAAGGATCTTACAGAAGGTTTAACAAGACACTAATTAAAAACTGCTGACTCTTTCCAGAGTCCAACACAGCTGGCTGTGATTGGTCATTAAGTAAAAACAATTCCCATGTTGGATAAGCAATCTCCAACCACATTCCAAAGCAGCAAAACACAAGAGAAGCAAATGGGATAATATTGCTTTCATTTTTTTTCCTGAGGCTTCTCAGCTTCCCAGGAGAAGAAGTCCTGGCAAAGGGATTTTTCAGAAATTATGACAGTGACTAGCAGTCTTCTCAAATTCCTTGTAAATTCTCCTCTGGAATTCTAGTTCTGTGAAAGTGGGTGATCCCAGAGCCTGGGGACAGTGAATGGTTTCAGTTTCCCACCCCAGGGGAGAGAATGAGAGCAGCAGGCAGCAAACAGAGACTCAGGATTTAAAGGGTTTCCCAGTCCTCATCATCTAAAATCAGGTTTGGGTGAGCTATTTTTTTTTTGTTGTTTTAAAATATCTATCCAGTGGCAATGGATTCTTTAAAGTGTCATGCCTCAGCAGGAAAAGGCTGTCCCTGATGAAGGCTCCTGTTGTCTCACTGGAGGGATGAGCAGAGGAAAACCCTTTTTTCCCAGTGACACAACAGAGCATGGAAGCACTGGAGATGGAAACGGCAAATGGAAAATGCTCCAGAAAAGGCTCTGCCTTTGTTTACAGCCCTGCCAAGCTCTCTGGTTCCCTGGCTTTCAGAAACAGCTGTTTTCTAAACCCTTTTGGCCAATGGGCCATGGACACCTTGGAGAAGTGCCCACTAAAATGAGCCATGGGCCCTCTGCTAGCCATCCCTCAAAGGCAGGTGGGAGAAAATAGTTTATTAACTGCTAAAGGATGCCTTTCCTCTATAATGAACCTTTCTGCAGTATTGAAGAAAAGCCATGTCTTACTTCCCTTTCCTAATAAATGGCTTCTTCAGAGTTTAATTAACTTCTCCCCGCTCTTCTTTTGTGGCAAAGTGTCACCCTGACCAGGAGACAAACTCTGTTTGTTCCTTTATCTGGGAGAGCTCTGGCCTGTCAGATAAACTGCTCTGCCTCATTTTCTGGGGCTTTTTCTCTTCCCACTTTGCATATCCCAGGGAGGGAGGCAGTGATAACAGAAAGTGATGCTTTTGGGCAGCTGGATACCTTGGGGATTGGGAAGGAGCATCTCCTTAAAATACAGCCTGGACCATACTCGTGAGTGCTGGGAACGGGGACTCATCTCACAGACCCACCAGAAACTGGGTCAGGCTCTCTGCCTGCTCCTTTGTTTCCTTAGGCTTGAAAACAAAGCTGGAGGAAACAATTTTTGCCCTTCCAGGAGTACAGGATTTTGTATTTTCAGCAGCGCTTGCCTGTCCCCGTGTGTGTGTACAAATATAGCTCCAAATCAATAGGAGTGAGATTAGGTCAGTGTATTTCTGAGAAATGGGCTCCTGATAGCTCATAAACCCAAGCAGCTCCTGCTCCTTCACACTTCCTGAGGTGCTCCAGGACCAGTTATGTGTGCCAAGGCTGGAGAAGGCGAGGGCTGTTCTCCTGCAAAAAAAGCTGAATTTGGGCCAAGTCAAGAGGGACCAGCACAAACTTTTCAGCTCAGCTGAAGGCAGGAGCTCACATTTTGGGGTGGGAGGGAGGTAGGAACTCCAGAGTACCGCCTGGAGAAGGAAGTGGCCTTTTCCATGCAATGCCTGGGCTCCTTTTTGGGAAAAGCTCCCCGGGGCTGAGCGGCGCCACTTGATTGATTGTGCCAGGCCAGGAGCAGCCAGGCACTTCAGTGACACCAATGCAGTCATGGTCTCCAGCACACAGACAGTCCCAGAGGATGTGTCCTTCCTGGCCAAAGGAAATTAATTAATGGTGGCAATAAATTAACCACCCCAGACAAACCAGAGCATCCCAGCAGCCGCCGGCGCAGCAGAAGGAAAAGGAGGGGAAGGAGAACATTTTGCAGAACGTTTCTGGGGAAGGAATGCATGGGGAAGGGCTAGCACTCATTTTTTTTGATACACTGGGTGAAACAGGGCTGCAGGAGGAGGATGGGCCAGCACTGAGCACCCCAAGGGGACGACAGCAGCTGTGGCTGAGGGTTTGTCCCTTTTCTGTGCTCAGCATCAGCTCTGCCCCCAGCTAGCTGGACTCCTCCACAGCCACCATCCTGTCTGGCCTGCCCTGGCTCTTCCTGCTCCATCCCACTGTTTTATCCCACCTTCCACTGCCCTGGTGGCACAACTAAAACCACTGTGGTTGATACTGATCACCCCAATCATCCCAACCAAGCCCTGAATGGTTACAGGGCTGGTGCTCAGGCTTCCCGTGCTCACCCCACCCCTGCCTGGGCATTTCCTTGGATCCCCACTTGGAGATCTGACCACCAGGCTCTGTGTTGGGGAAGATGAAACAGGAAAGCCTTATAAATATGATTGCCTGGCAAAAGATTTGGAGAATATGGAAACTATGAGTGAGATTGGAACGAAAGCAAGCTTTGAGATCCCTTAGTTACTGAACAACTGGAAAATAATGGTGTGTGTGGGTGAGGGTGATGAAACAACACCCTCTGCTTGCAGACAGCTCCAAGGGTCAGAGCAGACCCTACAGCTTGGCAGAAGGGGCCCAAAGAGGAGTTTTTAGGGTTTAAAATGTAACACAGGATGGTAACGTAGTGATTCTTTTAGGCTGTATGGAAATGCTCTAGGATTTGCATATTGTACTGGATTGGTTAGTGAGAATTAGAATATTCAGCACAGAAGATTTATTGTATTGCAATGGGAACCACCTGAAGATGTGACCACCAGAAGATCTGGAGCAGCTCCCAGGCACTGCTAATTGGCACGTGACAAAGTGCCTGCCACGCGTTGGTCAATACCAATTAGCATACTGATTAAATGAACCAGTGTCTTGGCAGCAGTTATCTCATTACCTTAACGAGTGCAGCAGGGAGAGGCATCAAAGCCTGTGAAGCAGCAGGAACAGGAGCTGCCCTGGGACAAGGGACAGGACAGGACTTTTGGAGCAAGCCCAGGGGTGAGCCATGAAGGTGATTATGGGGAAGGAGCTTGTATCCTATAGGGAAAGGCTGAGAGAAGTGGGATCCTGGAGAAGAGAAGCTTCAGGGTAACTCAGAGCCCCTTCCAGTGCTTAAAGGGCTCCAAGAGATGCTGAGAGGGACTTTAGAAAAGGGCATGGAGTGCCAGGACAAAGGGGAATGGTTTCCCACTGCCAGAGGGTAGGGATACATGGAATATTGGGATGGAATTGTTCCCTGGGAAGGTGGGCAGGCCCTGGCACAGGGTGCCCAGCAGAAGCTGTGGCTGCCCCATCCCTAGAATTGTCCAGGTTGGACAGGGCTTGGAGCACCCTGGGAGGTGCCCCTGCCCATGGAACACCATGAGCTTTAAAGATTGAAGCCAGACCAGTCCATGGCTCCCTGAAATCCCTGCTCCTGGGCAGGACCCACTGTCTGGCACTGCTGAGCTCGCTCAGCAGCTCCCACCACTTCCAGGGGAATGGCCTCAGGCATCTGGGGTTTTCCTTCTGCAGAATTATTTTCCTGGAAGCCAGGGAACAGGAGTAACCAGAGAGGCCAAGACACCTGAAATTACATTTACCAGGCTACACAAGGCTGGTGCTTTTTTTTATTTCTTTCCCTCTTTTTTTGCATATCACCCCCAGGCTGAGCTTAGCTTATGGGCAGCACTGTTATCAGAGAGCAGGCAGGGGGAGAGTTGAGACTTTGTGCTTGTGCTTGGGAACCAAAACAGAGCCTGTGCACTGCTTTAATTGAATGCTCATGAAAGTCTGCAGCTCTGCTTTCTTCTTTTTTCCCCTCCTTGCAATTGGGGTGGCAGAGCCTGGCTGGTGGAAGCTTCTCTGCTTTTTATGGAATCACAGAATGCTTTGGGTGGGAAGGGACTTTTAAGACCATCCTGTTCCACCCCCTGCCATGGGCAGGGACACCTTCCACTGTCCCAGGCTGCTCCAAGCCCTGTCCAGGGACACTTCCAGGGATCCAGGGGCAGCCCCAGCTGCTCTGGGTACCCTGTGCCAATCACTCCTCCCTCTGCAAGGGAGAGGGTCCCTCTTATTATGGGTGGAGAAGATGCCATTTCTGCATTTTCAGGTGTGAAAATAAGCAAAACCTGAGGATTCTGGCTGCTACAACAGAGCCAGAGCAGAGTAAGGGAAGAGGAAGGAAAATCTGTGATCCTGTTGAAGCAGCACCCAGCTCTAATCACCATTTTGCCTTTTATATCCAGCCTTGAATTTTTTCCCCCCTCCTTTTTCCTCAGTTTCTCTATCCCTTGACAAGCACCATCACTCATTTTCCTTAAGTTTCTGCACACTCCTCACACCCAGAGGTTGGTCCAGGATGGATGGAGGGCATCAGTCTTCCCTTCTGCTGAGTCTGCCACATATCAAATGCAAGCAGCACACCGAGTAACTCATCTTTCTTGCGTGCCTATTAAGCAAAAATTAAAAGAAAATTACATGGGGAAGTCAGCAGCAACAAGGAGGGGATGGGTTGTAATTATCTGGCTATTAATTGGTGTAAAGTTCCAGTTTAATGCTCTCAGGTCCATGTCGCTATTTCCTGGGGAAATTTGCTCTCTATTAGTTTTGGATGAGAACTGGGATTGTCTCTGGAAGCTCTGAGTCCACCCAAAAAGGTGACTTTCAGCTTCAGTGCCCCAGCAGGTTTTTGTTCTCACATACCGAGGGATGAAATTTAGGGGTCATTTCTAACACAGCTCCATGTGCCCAAGGTGGAGGTGGGAAAAGCCAAGTTGTAACTTTTACCATTGCATGAGCATAACCAGGCATGACCCTTTTAAAATTCATCCCACATTTGCTCCAAACACAAAACTCAGAAACAAAAGAACTCAAGGGATTGTTCCCCCACGGCTTCTGCCAGCCCTGGGAATTCCCTAGGGGACAGGTGAGAGCCTCTCATCAAAACCTGCCAATTAAACAGCTCCAAAACGCTCTGAGCCTGAGCATCCATCAAACTCCGTGGAGGATTTCAAGGAGTGATGTGCAGGTTGCTGCCAACTCACCTGGCAAGGGACCAGGCAGCCCATCCATCCTCCTACCCTGCCACACAGGCGGCACTGCAGATGTTTGTTGCTGGACCAGCACACACAGGTGTTCCCAGCTGCACAGAAAAGGTGGAAGGGTCCCCTTTGCTCCTCAGGAATCCCACAGGCAGCTGGGAGAAGCTGGAGCAGCAGCAAAGCTGCTGTGCTATTGCTGATGCCTTGTAAGGCTGGGCTAGAGCAGAGGCCAGAGTTACAGAATAAAGCAGGGATTTATTAAAAGGATCTCCTCCATGGATCCACCTTGGGCAGCACAAGAGCCCGGCCAGGGCTGCGCCCAAGGTGAACCAAAATGGCCACAAAATGAACCCAGGGTGATCCAAAATGGTCACAAAATGAACCCAAGATGAACCAAAATGGTCACAAAATGAACCCAAGATGAACCAAAATGGTCACAAAATGAACAACCAGTCACGGGGTCTCTCACTTTTATCAGTTCTGCTCCATTTGCATCTTGCAGTTCATTGTCCAGTTACAGCTCCAGGCCATGAAGTTCCATCCTTGTTTTTCTCTCTTCAGCCCATGTTGTTTGTGCTCTTGGGCCTTAAATCTGGATTATTTGTCCTTGGTCCCCACCCACTTTCATAGAGCTGCTGGAAAACACCGCAGCTGGAATTCCAGAGGAGAATTTACAAGGAATTTGAAAAGACTACTTGTCACTGTCATATTTTCTGAAAAATCCCTTTGCCTGGATTTCTTCTCCTGGGAAGCTGAGAAGCCTCAGAAAAAAAAAAAAAATGAAAACAATAATTATCTGATTTGCTTCTACTGTGTTTTGCTGCTCTGGAATGTGGTTTGGAGATGGTTTACCAAACATGGGAATTGTTTTTACTTAATAACCAATCACCGTCCAGCTGTGTTGGACTCTGGAAGCAGTCAGGAGTTTTAATTAGTATCTTGTTAAGCCTGCTGTAAGGTCCTTTCTCTATTCTTTAGTATAGTTTAGTATATGATTATAATATAATATAATATCTTTGTAATATAATATAATAATAAATTAACCTTCTAAAAACATGGAGACAGACTCATCCTTCCCTCCTCCATCCAGGGACCCCAAAAATACCACAAATGAGCCATTAGAGAGAGCACCCAGGGCTGCCAGTCCCCAGCCTGGAAAGGCACTGCAGCCCCTGACAGCCACACCAGCAGCACCGGAGTGGCAGCCTTCAAATCCAGCATCTCCTGCTTCTCTCCTCCCCATCCTGAGTAAATTAACCCCAAATCTCTTTGTTTACCCTCACTCCTAATAACGCTCTCGTGGCTGAGGGAAAATGGTGTTCCAGGCTCTTTCCTGAGGAGATCTTTGTTCCCTTTCATCCTGGGAAAAAGAAGGGTTTAGGTAATCTCAGAATGCCAGAAAGCAATTTATTTTGACCTAGGCTGTCCCTGCAATGTCACCTCTTGGCTCCAGCACGTGGGGATTTTCCTTAGCTGGCAGTGACACCACTCAGGGCTGTGTGTCCTGGGCACCCCCATGACCCTCCAAAGGTCTGAGCTGCAGCAGAGCTGGGCACAGCAGCTGGCAGGGAGGGTCATGGCAGGTACTGTGTCACATCCTTCTGGCTGTCCTGAGCAGCCCAGACCCTGCCAGGGGGCTCAGAGACCCTGGCACAGAGCCCAAGGTGCCCCTGTGGGTTTGATTATGAGCCATGGAGCAAATTACCAACATTAGATGAAGACCAGCAAGCCACGACAGTTTAGGTAGAATAACAGTGAAGTTATTACGGGGTGAAAAGTAGATTTTGGGGGTTTTGGTATGTGGATTCAGGGGGCAAGATGGAGGAATCTGGGTGTGCTCAGCCTTTGTCCTTCCTCTTCTTGGCCTCCATCTTCTGGGTGATATTGGCACTTTGGGGTTGGTTTAGAGTAGAAGCTCACTGTCTAACGTAGATGATAGGTATTGGAAAGTAATTGTAAATAATGTAGTTTTTAGTATAAAGACACAACACCACCTCTGGGGGCAGGCAGAGTGCCTGGAACTGTCCTGCTGGACGGACCTTGGCAGGGCAGGAGAAAGAATTTTATGGATAAGGAAAAATAAACAACCTTGAGACTGAGAAATGAAAAGCTGTGACTCCTTCTTTGACTGCTGGGCTGGGAAAAGAGACTTTCTAAAATATCTCGGGGTTACTGTGAGCAGCCAGAGATCCCGACAGTATTGCACATCCCAGGGCCCTGATGGGGATACAGGAGAGACTCCAGAGGGAATCCTGTGATAAAACCATCACAGAATGAGTTGGGTTGGAAGGACCTTAAAGATCACCTTGTTCCATCCTCCTGCCATGGCAGGGACACCTTCCACCATCCCAGGGTGCTCCAAGCCCTGTCCAACCTGGCCTTGGACACTTCCAGGGATGGGGAAGCCACAGCTTCTCTGGATATCCTTTGCCAGGACCTCACCATCCTCAGAGGGAACAATTCCTTCCCAATATCCCATCCAACCCTGCCCTCTGTCTGCATGAAGCCATTCTCCCTTGTCCAAAGCCCCTCTCCAGCTCTTCTGCAGCCCCTTTAAGCACTAAAAAACTCTAAAAGGCCACAATTAGGTGTCCCTGGAGCTTTCTCTTCTCCAGGCTGGACAGACCCCATTCTTTCCTGACAGGAGAGGCCCTCTCGTCATTAGAGGCTCCATCCCTCCCTCTAATCACCTTCATGGCCCTCTCCTCTGGACTGCCTGCAGCAGTCTCATCCCTTTGATCCCAGAGCAGCTCCAGCTCCACCTCAGTGCTCCCTAAGGCACCCTCAGGCCTTCCCCTGCTGCTGGAACCTCTCCTGAGGCACAGGCTGAGCTCAGCTCTCTGCTGAAGGTTTCTCTAGAAAGGAGAAGCACCTCACAGAGCAGCAGAGAGCTCCAGCTGCTGAATCACCCTCCAGAGCAGCACAGTGTCATATTGTGTGTCCCTTCCAGCTCCCCCAGCCTGGCTCCACCATTCTCTGGGAGCCACAGACCCTGGTGCAAGCACGCTGAGCTCTCCACAATGAGTTTTGCTGCAATCCAGGCCAGGAGCCCCAAAAAGCAGCAGTCACTGGTGGGAACCCCCTTTTGCAGAGCTCCTTAGCTCTGCCCCACCCTGGCTGCCCAGGGGTAGCAATAACTCATCTCTCTGTCAACAGGGAGTATTTTTAAATGTCCTCCTCCCCACAGGCAGGCAGGAGCCTCCTCTGCTCTTCCCAGGCAGATTCCTTTATTATTATTTTTTTATTATTATTATTGTTATTGTTATTGTTGTTATTGTTATTTTTTTCCTCTAGATGAGAGATTTAAATCATCCTGTCTCCTTTTAGGGTGGGGGGAATGCCAGCCAGGGGGCAGCCCCCTGGAAGACTCAGGATTGCCCATGGCAGGCAGTCAGGAAGAAGAGCTGAAACTTTGTGTGTCCAAACTTCTGATTCCGAGCACAAAGCAAAGCCTGTCCTGCCTTTCCTTCCTCCAAGTTACATAAAAACAAACCCAGGCTCCCTCCTTCTTTTTTATTTGGCACATCCTGCAGAGCAACCTTGTGTCCTGAGACTCTTGCAGTGGGCTGGGAAAGGAAGAGGAGAAGCTGAGCCCGTTCCCTGGCCGGCTCCCACCCAGCCTCATTTCACCCTGTGTGCTCCCAGCAGGACATTGATGAGGACAGGCATCTGCAAAGCCTGTAAGAGTTTCGGCAGTGCTTTGTTTTGTTCGGTGCTGTTATTACCACGCTGCTTTGGGGTTGTGCAACAGCCCCACAAATGGCACTGGGATGCTTTGAAGGGGGAGGAGGAGCTGGGCCACCAAAGAGCCACCGAAATCCCCACAGCTCCTGAAATCCCCACAGCTCCTGCCCTCGCTCAAGGAGGGCACGTTGGGTGGGGAGCAAGTCAGCAGAAAGCAAATAAACAGGATAAACAGGCTCTGCAGCCTGCAGATCCCTGAGAAAAGTGCGATTATTTTGTTGTTGTTTTCCCCTCTAATGCCCAGCACTTTGTCAGCGAGTCAGCGTGTGCTGGGGCATGGTTTGCCTCCCAAAGTGCTGATAGACAAAATGCTCACTGAGCTGCCCTCAGAGGGGCTGGGGAGCCTAAATCCCACTCACAGAGATGGGGACACCCTGCCAGGCAGCTCATCCCTGGCTGCAAACCCAGCTGCCAACACCTGGACCTGCAGGGAGCCCCATCCCCACCAATGTCCAGGGGTGACGGAGCTCACACACCACTGGATGCTCAGAAAAAGCTCCATGGAGACATCCTGAGACCTCTGGAATAAGGGCAGAGGAGGCCTGATGGTTCAGTTCCCCTTTAAAGACCTGCCTGTGAGTAATTAAAGCTCCTGTTTCTAAGCTGCTTGGTATTTTAATTGATTTTCTGCACTGGCTGCCCACAGTGTAGTCATTCAAATCCGACATTTGTCTTGCAAGCCCCGAGTGAGCAGCAAAGGAAAAGTGACCTCCCCACGAGTCCTTCGTGGTGGGAACTGGTTTGCACTGGGAATGCTGCTGGTGGGAGCCCTGATCTCCACCCTGGAGCAGCCCAGGGCAGGAAAAGCTTCCCAGCATGGCTTTGTACCTGTTATTCCTCTGGGAATTTCCTCTGGGCTGTCCGGGAGAGATTGATCTCCTGCATGGTCAGATTCTCATCAAGAGAAAAGTGGGACCATGGAAACAGGGATTGATGTTTGCAAAGGAGGTGAGAATACAGCTTGCACTGAAATTCAGCAGCACTGGGGGAGATTTTTGGATAAAATCACAGAGTTTATTCCAATCCATCATTGGAAGGGACCTTAAGGATCGCCCAGTCCCAACATCCCGCCATGGGCAGGGATCCCACTCTTTAGGTCAAGTTGTTTAGGGCTCCATCCAACCTGGAGTTGAACATTTCCAGGCATGGGGCATTACAACCTCCAATCCTAAATCAATCCCAAACTCTTATCAGCAAAGTAAAAATTTAGGACTTGCTGCTTTTTTGTTCTGCTTTTAGCAGGACCCCAGAGCTGATGAGAAGTAAGCCAAGCTTTAGACTGGAAAAATTAAGTTCTTATAAGTTGGTTTAAAAAACCACTGAAAGTGGGATAAGATTCCTAAATCCACAGAGGGACTGCAGGAGGTCACATCTCCAAATCCAGAGATAAAGGATTTTAAAAATGGAAAAAAACCAACACCTTGCCCTTCCAGAATGGTTTTTTCTGGCTCATGCTCATGGCTTGCTCCTGGGAAAAGCCTGCACGTGGAGCCTCTAGTCAAGAATCTAGGAGGCACAGGCAAAACCCATTTAATTGGGGGTTTTTTGGTGTTTTTTGGGGGGTTTTGGTTTGGTTTGGTTTTTTTGATGTTTTGGGGTTTTTTGTTTTTGTTTTTTTGGTTTGGTTTTTGTGTTGTTTTTTTTTGTTTAGTTTTTTGGGGGTTTTTTTTGGTTTTTTGTGTTGGGTTTTTTGGTGTTTTTTTGGTTTTCTATTTGTTTGTTGTTGTTGTTGTTTGGTTGGTTTGGTTTAGGGTGTTTTTGAGTTTTTGTTTTGTTGGTTTTGGGGTTTTTTTGTTTGTTTCTTTGCTTGTTTGCTTGGTTGCTTTTTTTTTTTAAGCCAGAAAATAGACCCCTGTCTGCTCTGGTGAATTAATCCCCTAAAAATGTGTGCAGCCCATAAGGGCTGAGAGTTATATGAAGTTGGGAACCTTCCTGCTGGAGGGATGCAGACAGCCCGAGCCTCCAGCATCCTCCAGGAATTTCAGAATAAGCCATGCATATAATAGGTGCACTTTTAGCATGAAAGGAAGATGCTTCACAGAGGACAAATATTAAACTGTAAAATATATCAAGAGACATTTCCAGGGAACACTGAATTTAACCCAGCTCTTGGCTGAGCAAGAGGCTCCCAGGAGCTGTGGCTGTGTCTGGTGGAGGAACAAAAACCTGGAGGAGAAAATTCCTGGATTTCCTGGGGGTGTTGGGGAAAGGGGTCAGTGCAGGACCCTTCTGTGCTGTCACCAGGTGTGCACACTGTATTTGTTTTGGTTCAGGGTAAATTTGGGAGAGAATTTTTAAAGGTTTTTTTGGGAAAGTAGATTTAATTTTTTTTAAATTGGTTTGGGTGAAAAATATTTTTTTGGAGAAAAGTGGAAAAAATTTGTTTATCAAATAATAAAATTTAAATAGTATTAAATAATAATTTTTTTGTTGTTTTAGAAGAGATGATAAACTTAGAAAGTCTCCTCTTCGGGTAGTAGTTTAGTTTATTTATTATTTCATTTATTTAGTTTATTTAGTCTGTTATTAGTTTTTTTAGTGTTGGAAATGTTGTGGCTTAGATTCAGTTCAGTGGGTTATAGGTGTGAGTTGTTGGTGTTTTTCTGGGTGTTTAGTTTAGAGTAGGTTTAAACAGGCTTAAAGAAAAGGGGAAAAAAATTAGAGTTTAGGGAAAATTTTTTGGTTTCGTTAGTTAAAATTAATTAAAATAAAGGAGAGTGGAGGAGTGAGTGCAGTGTCTGAAAACAAACTGTGTGCTTCTTTCTTCTCTTCACTCTCAGAACAAGTCTTAAAGATACAAAACTTATTATTCATCATAAACAGAAGATTGGGGATAAAAGCATCATAGGGTCAACCCATGACAACACCTAAGGGACAGCAGTGTGGCTGCTCAGTGTCACACCCAAAGCCCACCCACCCCATCTCCTGCCCAGGCTGTGCTCATCAGCAGAAATAAAAATTAAAAATAAAAAATAAAAGTTAAAAGGGAATAAAGCAGAGCAAGCCCAACATGCCCTCTCAACATCGGCTCTTTCCATACATGTGCTGGGTTTTAGCTGCTCTTTACAATCCCATGCTGGATTTCTTCAAATGGGTCTCATCACTGCTGGAGCTCCCCCCCAACAATCTGGAATTCCAGAAGATCCTGCACAGAGCTGTTTGGCACTTCAACCTCATGGCAGTGCTTGTTTTAGGTTCTAAAATACACAAGTGAGGAGCAGCACTGCTGGGGAATGGAAATTTAATCCCATTTTTTCTCCATTTCCCATTAAAACGGGGAGTAAAATCCACACAGGAAGCCCCTCTTGGGCAAGGAGGAGGCCCTTACTGAGGTGATTTCACTTGGTCACACAAAGCCCAGCTCTTCTCATAACCCGCTGTCTTCCTTCAGAAAGTGGCAAGAGAGCTCCCAAAAACCTGAGCGTGTTTTCCTACAGTGGTTGTGGGACTCCAGCCAACAGTTTTGTTTTATTTTATTTGTTTTGTTCCTCCTTTAAAATAGCACGAGACCATCTCAGGACCTCCCAGGCCCTTATCTCCCTGCAGGCACATCCATCATCTCCCAGTTGTTAAGACTCTGAGATGATTATTTGGCTTTTGGAGCGCCGAGCCCTTCCCTTATCTCCTTCCTACTTCTGTTCTCCACCATTTCCAGGCAACCTGGTGAGGAGACCTGCATTTCCC
>VZSJ01004155.1:44626-59416 GCA_013398405.1 Pheucticus melanocephalus | reverse complement strand
TATATATTATATATATGTCAGAAGGAATAAAATTAATTATATATTCTTATATATATGGAGAAATAATTATAGATATTAAATTTATATATATTATCATGTATATCATGTATATATATATAATGAAAATTTTCTATATTATATATATGGAGAATAATAGTGTATTTGCTGGGAAAAGTGGCAGCAGGGCTGGAGTTTGAGTGCCAGGATGTGGCATTCCCAATCACCAGCCCATGAGTCAGCACTGGGATATTGCTGCTTTCCAGCAAAGCACCTGAAGGCAGCTTGGGATGTGTCCAAGAGCTGGTTTGTAGGTGGGGCTGAGGTATTCCCATGGGAAGGGCTGAGGTGATTTCCATTTGGGCTGTGCCAATCTCTTCCCTCCCCTGTCAGCATCCATGGTCACCTGCTTCACTGCACTTGGGCAGCAAGGAATAATTCCCTCCTCTTAACACATTTTTATGGACTTCAGCAGATGTTTCAGAGCACACATTTCCCTGCCTTGAAAGAAAGAGGAACATGGAGTTTTTTAGTTTGGGAAAACCCCCTCAGATCATCAAGTACAACCATTCCCCCAGCACTGCCAAGCCATGTCCCCAAATGCCATGTCTGCACTGCTTTTAAATCCCTCCAGGAATGGTGACTCTACCTGAACATCCTGTTCCAGGGCTTGACAACCCTCTCCATGAAGAAATTTTTCCCAGTATCCAACCCAGACCTCCCCTGGCACAACCTGGGGCTGGCTGCTCTCACCTTAGCGATCCACAATGGATGGCTGCCAGTGCAGGGGGAATTTTGTCTGGCTGAGCTGCACAGCCAAAGCTGGAGGCCAGCCAGCACAAGGGGCTCCTGCCATCTCCTCTGTTCCAGCCAGACACCCCAGAGGATCATCAACAGCTGCACGTGACCAGCAGCAAGGATTAATCACCAAAATTTGATACTTCTCAGGGCTGAGTCCTGCTCTGCCTCCATCAGGGGTTGGGCAGCAGTCAGTAACAGCTCTGGCAATTAAAGTTAGGCAAGATCTGATTAACGAGATAACTCTCACTGATCATCCTGTATCTGTGTGGAGCCCAGCCACAGGGATTTTTCCCCTTAGCTGGTATTTTTCACCTACCAGGAGGAGCAGGGATCAGCAGCTCAAGACTACTTTAAGCAGTTGAGCTGCAGCTCCTGCACTCCTCAGAGCCCTCCAGGGCAGACAGGGACTTGAGGAATGCAGGAGTCACAAGTGACTTGAACCTGCTCCAGCCAGCAGTGCCAGGCTCTTCAGGAGCCATCCCCACCAGTGTCACCATGGCCCAGCTCAGCAGCCATGCCTGGATTCCAATATGTAAATATGATAAGAGGATTGCAGAGAAGAGATTTGTCTTGACTGGGAGATTAGTTTTAGATCGAATTTGGCTAATGTGGGAAATGCTGCTGGCGAGGATGTGACCACTTCAATTAGCTCATGAGTGCTCTTCTGCATCTCTGCTCCCACGCCAGGCAGAGCTGGCAAAGAGGAGCTGGAGAGAGGCTGAACTCTGAAGGCAAGGGCAGCACAGGCAGCCCCTGCTCTCCCAGAGCTGTTTCAGCCCTGAACCAGCAGCTCTCAATGGAGCATTTCCCAAGCACCGTGTTCCCACACCTCCTCCCTGACCTCCTGCTTCTCCTTGCTCCCTGAGCTCCAGTGTCCCCAGGGAGCTGCACAGCTGTGCCACAAGGGCACTGGGACAGGAGGGAAGAGATTGCACAGGTCAGAGCAGGAATCCACTGCCAGCACTTTGCAGCCTCCTCCCTCCCTCACCGCGGGGCTGTTCATTGACCAACGTGCACCTCACCATCACAAATACACTGTTATTCTCCAGAAATTAAAAAGAACTGCATCTCAATTATGAGATGCTCCTAAGGGAAGCAGAAATAAGGGAAAAGCCACCTGCATCAGGAGGTTCTTGGAGAGAAGAAGCCAGAGTGGGAATCCCTCCATGTATTAGCTGTCAGTGCAAGGTCACTCTGAGGTGTGGAGTGCTGAGAGATGCAGGACTCGTTCAGGGAGCTCTGATATTCCATCAAACGTTTAATCACCTGCCTGTGCCTCCTTTCAGGGCAATAGGCAGCAGCCCCCCACTTGTATTCTGAGAGTGCAGTGCCAGGGGCATGTGCAGGCATTCCGGGCAGGAATTGCTCAGAGGGAGCTCACACAGCCTTCCTCCAACACCTTTAATGAGACTCAAGCCAGTTCCTTTGCCACTTTGCAGCCCAGCTCCCCCTCATCCAAGGTTTAATCCCACCATCTGCCTCCTGCAGATGTCCAGGATCCCAGCACCTCTCTGGCCTTGGAGACGTTACTCACTCCAGGCAAATCCAAAGACCTTGGAGACACAAAAGGCTTCCTGGCCAGGACAGCCCCCAGGATCTTCCTCCTCAGCACATCCAATCTGCTCCTCCATTCAGCCACCAGGGAAAGCCCAAAACCTTTCTTTCAAAGCCTGAGGAGTCTCAGAGGGAAATGGTTAGGGCAGGGCTCGGCTTTTTGTTCAACATGTGCTGACTATGCCCTGAAGTATGGGACTTCTAGGCTGATTTGGAGTATTATAATAGTGCCTTTGTGCCATTTGAAACCAAATCAAAGAAAATGTTCATAAATAGCCCGTGTTAAAGATGGACCCATTTATTTTTTTCCCATCCAATTTCCATTCCTTCCCTTTGCTGCATTTGCTAATTATCCAGTATGCATTTGCTTAAAGAAAGCATTTTTCCAGCCTTCACAATCCATCTTGCCATCCTAATGGATCTTGTGGTAAAGTCATTACGGAGGCTTTATGAAATCACAGTTATTTCCATGACAACAGTGATGTAATAAAGGTGGGATTATGACATTACTGCAAGATCGAGCTGAAGGACACGATGGATTTGTTTACCCCAGACAGGGCAAGGGAGAGACTTCATTCATCCAATGTTTCTAAAAGTGCCTTAAGGTCTGCTAATGGAAGGGACATTTTATATCTGGGTTTTTATTTTCTTTTGTTTTACACTCATTTATGAGGGCTCCTTTCCAAGCACACGTAGTTTGGTAAGTTGGAGCAGCCTTGCTGAGGATGTGTCATCCCTTCAAGACTCATGGCTCTTCCCTTTCCTGCAAGCCATCAATGCCTGCTGGGGAAGGGTTTTCCACCAGTTTAAAGGACCAGCAGGACAGAATTTTCCCCTTTCAAGGGTGGCTGATCTAAGCTGCTTTCTCTTCCAACATTTTAATCAAGAAATCACCTGCCGGTGGAGCACAGCGTGAATTGGCTTCCCCATGAAATTAGGTTTGAAAATGGCATTAAACCCCTTTCTTCTCCTTCAGGGAAACAAAACCAGCCTGGATCTGACCAGAAAAATTCCAAGCCAAAGCCCACTTTTTTCTCACACCCAGACACCAGTAAAGTCCCTCTTGAAGTGATTTTTAGCTCTCTCGCTCTTGAGCAATCACAGAATAGACTTAGGTGAAAATGACACAGCAATTCCTAAAGGATCAGAGCATGGAACGCCATGAGACAGCTTTGAAGATAGCTGGGGTTTATGGTTTGGTTTTTTTGCAAGGGAAGAAGATGAATATTTCATACGGTACATGGTTCAAAAGTTGGTTAATGTTTCAGCGTGTGGAAAACCAAGCTCAAGAGACAAGTTTCCTCATGTAAAATTCTTCAAGCTGGCAGCAGGACTTGTATGGCCAACTTCTCCCGGGGTGTGTTTTGTTTAACCCCCTCCAAAACCGGGGGTGGGGTGGCCCTGTGTCCTAGGGTGACATTGTGATGCTTGTATCCCCATCCGTGTGTTCTGTTTTTGCTGGATATCATGTTCTGTGCCTTCAAGACTGGCTCTGAAGAGTGAAAGTTTTGTTTTGTTATCAGCCTGCTCTCCCACAGCTGGTGGGACACATGGATAGGTCAGAACATGGTGCTGCTTTTGCTTTTTGCTTCTGCTTTGCTCCTGCTTTGCTCCTGCTTTTTGCTTCTGCTCATTTAGTTTAGCTAAGCAGTCTGAATTTTTCCCTGGACTGTTTCTCCTTTCCCTTTTTTGGAACTATTTGTTCCAGACTGGGACCTGAGAACACCGAGAGTTTGCACCTTGTGGCTGCAGCAGCTGCTCCAGCACCGGAGGGACTGAGAACAGAGCGACCACTCCCAAGAGAGACTTTCTGAATTTGTCATCTTTTTCAGAGTGGTGTCATCCAGTATTGTTCATTCTGTGTGCTGGGGGTGCTGTGCCTGTTAAATAAACAGGTTCTTTCCACTTCTCTCCAAGGAATCTTTCCCAAACCAGTTGCGGGGAGGGGCTGTGTGGGTTTGCTTTCTAGAGGGGACCCCTTTGGAGGTTTTCTCCCAAATTTGCCCTGCTTTGGGGTCCCCAACTCCCTCCCCTCTGTCACTGCAGCCAGGTCAGATGGTGACAGTGCACAAAGCTTCTCCACCCCTATTCCTGCTTGACCAATGGGATATTTTTGGGCTGGAAGCACTTTTGGTGAGGAGCTGTGACCCCAGTACATCTGATACATGAACACACAGAGGAGAACCCAAATATCCCCTGCTCTGAAAGTCATTTGTTTGAGTCCAGCCTGAAGCAGCTGCCTCAGCTGCTCCTGCCCCAATTCCCGCTCCTCTAAGCCTCCCCAATATCTCTTCATTGACGGGAGGGAAACACCGCGAGGCCGCGCAGACGTGTTAATGAAATGTGAATTATTAACTGCGGCGTGCTAAGGAAGATAGAGGCAGGGGAGGGATGACATTTTGCCATTAATATGTAAAATGAGCACCTCTCCCTCCTCTTGCTGGAGGGGAAGAGCAGACTCCAGCCTGTGTCCCATTCCAGGGCCAGGATGGGTAATGAGATAACACAATTGCTGTGTCTCTCGCCCTTTTTCTTTCTTTCTTTCTTCCCGTGATAAAAGGACAGAGGGAAATGCACACAATTAAAAGGAGGATTCCAACCAGCCCGGAGAGATTCAATGAATAATAATGGACCTCCAGCTGCTAATGTGCTTAAGGACTTCCAAGTCTCAAGTGTCTAACCAGCTTAAGGGTCCGTACCACAGACTTCATTTCTATCTGTAAATGGGAAAGGCAGGGCAGGAGCAGGAGGGGGGAATCCTGCCCCTGATTACAGATGGGATCATCTCTGAGCCCTCAGCACGAGCGTGATGTGACAGCCACAAAAGAGTAAAGTCAACTTAACGCCCTCAAAGCCAACACCAAGTGTGGGGTGAGGAGGGTCCTTGCTTAACAACCCCTGTGTGTCACCTACACTTGTAGTCACCTCAAAACACCTCAGGAGAAGGTCTGAGATGCTGCTGGAGTAAAACCAGCTTCCTCTGTGCAGCTCCTGGGGAGGGAAAGGTCTCTGTTGTGCCGTGACCTGCAGTGCCTGCTCTTCTCCCACACCTTCCCTGCAGAAGGGACAGAAGATGTAGCACATGGACGACAGCCAAAGCCACATAAAAATGTCCACCTGAAGATTATCAGAGGGATTTTTTTCTGGCACTTCCCTTGGTTTTTTTCTCTCTCCCATTAAGGCTTCTCTCTCCCTTTCACAATCCATTAACTTTCCCCCTGCAGACTCCTTTCCTGGGCCCCTCTGGCCAAGACAGCCTCCTCTCCTTGACCCTCTCAGCTTTCTACCATGCTCATAAATTTCCACGGAGGATCAAGGAAAAGACTTGCAGAGGGGGAAGAGCAAAAGACAACACACTGTCCCAGCCTTGAGTTCTCCATGAAGTTGTGTCCCCCTCCTCCCCATCCAGAGGTTATAGGGTAACTATCACAGATTCAGGGAGCAGCAGCTTCAGAGGCTAGCAACGAGATGATCAAAGGAACAAGGAATGTTAGGAACAAGGTATGGGCTTTTCAGCTTCGGAAAGGGATACGACAGAGATCTGACAACCACAAGAAAAGCTGTTTCCATCTCTCCTGGAGCAAAGGCTGGGGGCATCAGAGGAAACTCATCAGTTCAGAACAAACGAAACGAGCTATTTTTGTACCCAGCCTGTCTCTATGCCATGGGACTCCTCAGCAGAGGAACTGTGCCTGCCTGGAGCTCAGAAGAGCTCATAAAAAAAAACCCTGGATTTTTCTAGCCAAGAGCCCGTGAGCGGAAGCTGTTACGTACAAACATCACATGTAGGTGAGGAGGCCCCTGATCTACAAACCAGGGAATAGTTCAACAATACTTCTATACAAACTCTGGAATATTTCCCCAGGGGGTTGGGGAAATATTCCCAGAGAATATTGGGGAAATGTTCCAGAGAATCCCCACTGCTGGTGACCCTGTAGTCACACAGGTTTCCCGGAACACGTCAGTGCCAGAATCGGGATCTTGTGTTTGGGGGACGCCTGGTGTGACCCTGCAGCACTGCTGTTGTGCCTTCACACCTCGCTAGCTCCAGACAACACATCCCCTCTCCTCCAGTTTGGGGGGAAACCAAGATGTCCAGGGAGCAGGAAGATGGATGGGAGCTGAACGGGAATAGCTGCTGGCAGCGGGGACGGAGGAGGGAACGGTTGCGTAAGGCGGCACTGGAGACTCCCGGTGCCTGGCACAGGAGGCAGGTACAGCACTCACAAAAGGCTTGGAGGAGAGGAGTTGTGTGAGGTCGGCCACGTGTCAGCCCTGCATGGCTGAATCATGCAAGTTTAAAGGCTTCAAAGCAGGATAAGATCTCGGCGCAGCCACGTGCGCGCTCCTTCCTCCAACCTGAGCTTGGGGAAACAACGGGAGAGCGAGAGTGAAAGCAGAGCGGGGTAATTAGCTAATTAGGGGAGCTGACTAATCAGCTAATTTACAAAGGTTTCTCACTGTTATTCACGGATAAAGAATTCTGGAGAGCCCTGGCGTGGGGTGAGGTGGAGCCCACTGGGCAGAGGGAGCAAAGCAGGGCTTGCTCAAACCCCACTGGGGTGGGTTGAAACCTCAGCGTCTCCTCAGCCTGACTGGTTTTGGGCTGCTGAGGGACAGAACCAGCCCTGCTCGTGCTCCTTCAGCAAAGGAGCTGCTCTGACTGCTCTTCTTCTGGGCGAGAGGCAGGAAAGCAGAAGTTCTCCTCTGTTTCGAGCCGGCCAAGGAAGATTTGTTTGCCCAGAACTCAACAGCTCTATTTAACCTTCTCCTGAACACTGCCCGAGCAGCTCAGACTGCTCAAGTGCTGAAACAATATCCCCTAATGAATGCCCAGGGTGGAACAACACTGCTGCTTCCCCCTCCTTTGAAAGATTGCTCAGCCCAGTGAGACAAATGTCAATAAAAAGAAATTTAAGTTGGGAAGGGAGAGGAGAAGGTGAGAACACGGATGCCCAACCCTCAGCTGTGCCCAGCTCTCCTTTCTTTCCCCGTTCCCTTCCCCTCTGATGTCCTTGTGCATCTCCAGCAGGAGCAGCAGCAGCATCACACTGCTGCTATTCCAGCCAGGATGGATATTTGAACAGCCTTGGATCAATATTTGTGCAAAGGGAAAGCTGGAGCATCACAGGGCTACAAATTAACCTCTTGTCCCACATCCACTCTGGCACACGAGGCCCGCGGGAGCCGCGGATTCCCCCGAGGAAAAAATGGGACACACGTCTCATAACACAGGAAAAGGAGAAAGGGTAATAATAGACCCAACCCCAGCTCACAGGCTTTTTTACATCTCTCCCTCAGGTTTGGGGTGGGGGGAATAGCTTTTCTTAATTAGCATCCTAACCTTTTCCAAACAGGTTCAAGGGTGTCTTGGCAGCCTTGGGAAGTGGTGTGAAAGCAGCACTGAGTAACAGCAGCAGAATTAGTCAGGTGTAAAAGAATCCTGCTTTTTCTTTCTGGGGACACGATCAGGGCACCAGTAATGAGAAGCACAAAGAACATCCAAGGTTGCAGAATCCTGCTTTTCCCCCTTATTAATGGGAAGCATTACCTCAGAATCGCATGCTGAGCAGTGGAAAATATTTCTCGCAGCACAAAATCATTGATCCCAAAGTCCTGCCTGAGCTGTCACGGCTGCCACCAGCTGCACCCGAGTTCAGCCCACTGGCAGGTGTCAGGTGTGTCCTACAGGATGAGATCCATAGCCAAGGCAGTCCTTGCTCCTCAAGGCTGTGCTTCCTTCCCCCACCCACACGTCTCTGGGCACGTGGATGCACCACCAGAACAGCTTTGCCTTGGACTCTTCCGCCCACGCTCCACACGATCCCAGCTGGATTCCCCACAAGCCTGGTCCACAAAATCTGAGGGATATTTGCAAAACTCCCCCAGTGCTGTTTCCCTCTGTGAATCACCCTTCCTGCCTCGCAGCAGTGATGGATCAGCCATTGTGCCAGATTTGCTGTCCCGCTTCTAGACAGCTTTCAGGAGGCTCTGTTGGTTTCCTGGGCTGGATTTTCCACCCAGCCTTGCTTGGACAACCTTCTACAGAGGAGCTGGAGGTTTCCCTCACAGCTCCTTTCCACACCATCACTTGGGCACAGCCAGGGTCTGGATCTGTGCAATTACCCTTCCCTTTCCCAGCCTTGCAGCACAACAGTGGGACAGCAAGGCTTGGACTGCGGCTGCTCACCACATGGAAACGAAGGGATTGCCAAATTCACCCCAGGAGGAAAACGAGAAAAGGCATTGATACAAAGAGAAGGGCTTTTGGCTCCCTTAGTCTGCAGGGCCAGACATTGGATGACGCTTGCCCCTGCTTTTTCCTCACATTATTTGCCATATTTAGCTTCCTTTCATCCTGCCTTGCCATCACACTGAGCAAAGAGGGAATGGACCAGACGAATTTGCTCACTGAATAATGAAATGTGGTTTTTTTCCTCCTGCTCAGCCTCTGTCTGGGTCTTGCTTCTGGTTTGCAGCAGAGATGTTCCCCTTTTCTCCACCTCTCTTCCAAATCCAAGGAAACTGTTTTGTTTGAGTGGGAAATACAATTCCAGAAATACAAAAATATTTTCGACCGTCAGAGGAATTTGCAGGCAGAAAGGTGCCAATTAATCCACATTAGAGCGAAATTAGCCTGATATTAGAACGATGGGAGGATGACAAGGAAGAGATCAGCCTCTAATGTCCTCATTAGCCAGTGGTGCTCCTTGTGAGCTTTCCATCAGGTGAAGGAAGCTGTCTGGCTGCGCTTCATTAGCACCTGGGTTAATGACAGATGAGGAGGCAGGGAGATGGGCTGTCCCCCCAGCCTTCCTGCCCTTCTCCTCCATGGCTCCTGCATGGAAGTTGATGTTTCCCTCATCTCCTGTGGCTCCCCTGTTTGTAATGGCAGGACAGCTGGAGCAGGGTGCATTTTTCTGAGCAATAGGTGCGAGTGGTGTTTTCCCCAGAGCCCAGGGTGGTTTGGGTGTTGCAGGACTCCTGCACTCCTGGCACTCTTAGATGGAGCTAGGCTGAGGAAATCTCCCTTGAAACCCTCACAAACTCTCCCTGCTTCCCTACAACTCCCTGTGTCCTCCTTTTCTCCTTGGCTTTCACAGGATTTTTGCCCTCTCACCATCCTGCGTCACTTTTTCACCCCACTGCTTGCTGGCAGCTGCTCAGCTCCCTGAGCAACCCTTCTGACTCTCTCCTCTCCTCTCCTTCTGCCAGCCCTGGCTGTTTATTCTATTGTTAAACTCTGGGTTTGGTTCTTTTGGGTTTTTTTTTAACTTTTTTTCGACCCTGCTGATGTCAGGTCAGATTGTCTGTCAGCACAACATCAGGCTGCCAGCAGATGAAGGACAACTCACAGGGAAGACAACAAGGAGTAAAAATCATCACCATCATGACAAAAACACAAAAATCTCCCAGAAGAGTTGAGACTCTCCCAGAGAGGATGCAGATTTGCTCAAGGGTCTCCCTCCAAAAATGCCCCTGGCCTGCAGGGTGGTAGGATTCAGCCACATGGCAGCAGAGATAGGAACAACTTCAGGGGGAGCTAAGCATTATCTATGGAGGGGCAGGGCACATCTGCCTGAAGACATGAATTATGCACAAAACCAGGCACAGCTTGGAGGTGAAGATGGAAACAGCTTTGATTTGTGCCTCTGAAAGGCCCCTCCAGCGTCAGCTGGAAGAGGAACACAGAATTGTGAATATCCTGCCTTGGAAGGGACACACAAGGATTGCTGAGCCCAGCTCCTGGCCCTGCACAGGACATGCTCTTCATGGGAACACGTGGAGCAGGGATAGGATGGAAGGATGCACATAGACCTCTCATGGGGACTGCAAGCTGCTGGCAGGTCATGGATGAGCAGGTCTGAACCCATCCTTTGTTCCCCCCCTTCTCCCTGAGCATCCTCAGGGCTGGAGGCACATTTTAGGGTGAGGGGGTCCTTTGACCTGGCTGCTGCCCAAATTAGCACAGCTTCCACAGCAGAGCCAGCAGGGACAAGCCTATAGCCTGAAGCTTTGCAGGAATGGCTGTGCTGCAGGTGACCATGCCTGGGAATCCTTGCTGGTGCATGTCATTCTTCCTCAGCAAGGCAGAGACTGCAAAGTCACTGGGTGAGGCCAGTGAGGTAAGGTAAAGCCACATGAGGTAAGGTCAGGAGAGGTTACTACAGCTAGAAGGGGGTTTTGGACCTCCAGGATATTTTCTTTTCCTCTCTGCAAGTCACAGAAGACCTTTTTAGATCCAAATATTTCACACATTAGTGCTGCCACTTATTTGCCTCCAAATTCACTCCATAACTGCTCTGTCTTTCACACCCACCCCCATTTTATGGACTGCCATAAGCAGGGCACCAGAGCCATGCCCAGTGGGCACCAAAATCATGGGCCACCTTCTCCTGCATCCTGACAAGAGCAGCTGGAGGTGGGGAGAAGGCAGCTTTGTGATTAAACAGCATCATGATGTGACAGTGTTCACAAGGGTCTCAGGATGAGGGAAGAGACGAGGATCTGACTCCATGTTTCAGAAGGCTGATTTATTATTTTATCATATATATTACATTAAAACTATACTAAAAGAATAGAAGAAAGGATTGCTTCAGAAGGCTGGCTAAGAATAGAAAAAGAAAGAATGATAACAAAGGTTTGTGGCTGGGACAGAGAGTCTGAGCCAGCTGACTGTGATTGGCCATTAATTACAAATATCTAACATGGGCCAATCCCAGATGCACCTGTTGCATTCCACAGCAGCAGATAACCATTGTTTACATTTTGTTCCTGAGGCCTCTCAGCTTCTCAGGAGGAAGAATGCTAAGGAAAGAATTTTCCATAAAAGATGTCTGTGACATCACGACACAGCAGCTCCTGCAATGCGAGCCCTCAGACAGCTCCTTTGGCTGCCTCCTGCCCCTTGGTTTAATTTCCTGGGGATCTGGGGTGGTTTAGCAGCATCCCTTTCCCAGATCCAGCAGCACAGCTCAGCCTGCACAGGGACACAAGCAGCAGAGCTTTGCTTTTGGCTCCTTCCCCATCCCAATGTCCCGGCACTGCCAACACCGCTCTGCCTCCCCTTCCCTCCCTCCCTCGTGCTCTCCCCCCTCCTTCCCTTGTTCCTTTTAATTAGCAACTTTTCCTTTGTTCCCTTTAATTAAGCGAGGGGAGGGTGAAGCTGCTGTCAGCCACAGGAGTTATTTTCCCTGCACACCAGATCAAAGGCCGGGCGCTCCCGGCTCGTCCTTAATTTGGGCAGAGCCTCTCCTCTTTGTGGTTTCTCCATGGATGGAGCTTGGGATGGAAAGGGAGGGCTGAAACCCAGGAGGGGGAGCTGGGAGAAGGACTCTGGCTCGTCTCCTTCAGGGAAGAATGAAGAGGAATTTGGGTGGCACCTGGAGTCTCGGGTTTGTGGTGCTGAAATGGCTCCCAAGGTATTAAAAAGTTTCTTTTTTCCCAGCCCCACAACCGAAGAAGAAGTCGAGATTCCTCAGCTCTGCTTTTCAAGGTTGTTTATTTTCTCTCATCTATAACATTCTTTCTCTGACTTGCTGAGATCTGTCCAGCAGGTTGGGTTGTGGCTCAGTGGTGTTAACATTTTATACTAAGAACTACATGTACTTTATTTACAATAATTTTCCAATACCTATCACCTATGTTAGGCAGTCTGTCTCTACTCTAAACCAATCCAGAAGTGTCACCATCCCAGCAGAAGATGGAGGACAAGAAGAACAGGACACCTCATATTCCTCCATCTTGCCTCTTGAACCCCCATTCTAAATCCCCAAAATTCTGCTTTTTCACCCTGTGACAAATTCACTATCATTCCACTAAAAATCCTGTGGCTTGTAACTCCTCACACAAAGTTGGTCGTTTCCATGGGCTAAAATCAAAGGCACAGGTGTGTTTGACTCCATGCCAAGGTCTCTGAGCCCCTGCCAGGGTCTGGAATCACCCAGGGCAGCCAGAGCAATGTCCTGGGTCCCGACAGACATGTGGGCACCTGGGGCAGGTTTGGTGTGAAACCTGATGGTGCAGACTCTCCCCTGGGGAGGGGGACAGGACCTGGTTTGATGTGGAAGGGGCCTGCAGCTCTGCCAGGGCTTTAATGGAGAGAGAGAGAGAGCACTAATTATGGGAAAGTCAAATGTGGGAAAACAAACCACTGAAGGATTTGGGAATGAGAGGCCTTAGCTGAAGGTATGAGAAAGGACTGTGGTATAATGTCATTTTTTTCAAGCACGCTGGGTGGGCAGAACATATTCAGGGGTGCCAACGCTTCCAAGACATTTTTAGCCTTCATTTAATTTTTAATTTGGACCTAGCACCACAATACAACAGGACTGGACATTTCCTCTCCCTGAGTTCAGAAAACCCTTACCTCACTCCAGGGATTTGCACCTTAAAGCTGGAATCTCTGTAATTGTCTCTCTTTGCGTCCATGGGGCTGTAGCAGGGTGAAATTTTTATTTTACAAAGCTTTATGCGGTTATTAAAAATGCTTTAGAGCCTCTCTGTTTCACAAGCCATGCTGTATTTATGGTCTTTATCACTCCTGCTTATCTGTGCCATGTCCCAAATTTTCCACATACCATTTTAATAACATTTTGGGGGTGAAACACATCATAATCTCATGCTGGAAGAGAGAGCCCCAATGCTCTACCCCATGCAGCATCACCCTGAAGTATGGAAAGTGTGAGTAAATCCAAACTTTGAAAACACCTCCTGTCCAGCTCATATCTAAAATTAAAGAAAACTAAAAACTCATAATCTAAGATTAAGGTCCAGAGTGTTGGGTATCAGAAGGCAGAGGGCTGTTAATTAACTTTCTATTGACGAAACAAAGCACATGGAGAGGAACCTCGCTAATCTCTTTTGTGCTAATCAGCACACATTATTAATTTGCTGGAAAGAAAAAAGAAAAAATATAAAAAAAAAGAAAAAAGTCCTCCTCTTCCCACTTAAACTCAGGTTTAATGGGGCTGGAGCGTGGTTTCACATTTCCCTGGCTTCATTCTTTGGGTGACATATGTTGCAGTGCATTTCCTAGTGCATTATGAAGCTTCAGCATAAATAATTCAAGCTAAACTCCAGTTGTTAAAATAAACCAGTGAAGTATCTTTGGTGATTAATTATTCCTCCTGCCTCCCCCTCCCTGTCAAAAGTACAAGCACATGTGCCACAGCTCAGGAGAACAGTCTGGTGTGACCCAGGGCATCCCAGAATGTTTTAGCTGGCACAGGGGGGATCTTGCTGGAAGAGCCTGCTCCAGCCTCAGGGAAGCTGGGAGGTGTCAGCAATCTAATCCAAGAAAACCACAAAAAACTTCAGGGATTCGATGCCAGATGAATTCCCAGTTAACCAGCAGATCTGTGTGACTCAGGTTTTCACTGGGATGAGGTTCAAGTTCAGGCTGGCCAGGTTAAAAAGTTAAAATAAATGCTAATAACCACATTCCCTGGGTGCTTCCAGGTGGACAGCACTTCCACAGGGACACTGGGACACCCAGTGCCCATGGCTGGGTCCTGCCTGGAGTTTTCCTCCTGCAGCCATTTGGGAAATAACACATTTCCTTTTAGGAAAGGAAATTTCCTTGAGGATTTCCTCTCTTAGCCCCCCCTCCCACTCAGGAAGGGGCTTTATTTTATTCCTCCCACCGATGCCCTGCTTGCCCAGGTCACAGCCCTGGGGTGGCACCAGGTGAGGTGGCACTTTGTGAGGTGAGGCTGTCACAGACATCTTTTATGAAAAATCTTTTCTTTAGGACTTTTTCCTCCTGAGAAGCTGAGAGGCCCCAGGAACAAAATGTAAACAATGGTTATCTGCTGCTGTGGAATGCAACAGGTGCATCTGGGATTGGTCTCATGTGGTTGTTTCTAATTAATGGCCAATCACAGTCAGCTGGCTCGGGCTCTCTGAGCCACAAACTTTTGTTTCATTCCTTCTATTCTATTCTTAGCCAGCCTTCTGATGAAATGCTTTCTTCTATTCTTTTAGTACAGTTTTAATGTAATATATATCATAAAATAATAAATCAGCCTTCTAAAACATGGAGTCAGCTCCTCGTCTCTTCCCTCATCCTGAGACCCCTGTGAACACCATCACAGTGAGGGGCTTCCAGCCCTCTGTGCCCATCCAAGGGCTGTGGTACCCCAGGAATCAGCAGGAAGCACCATCACTGTGCTTTCCTCATTTGTCCCCTTGCTCCTGTCCCTGCCCTCAGCCCTGCCAGCTCCAGTTTGGAGCAGGGCAGTGCTGCGAGCTCTCAGGCTGCTCCTGGCACCAAAATCTTGCACTGGGGGAAGCACCCCCAGGCTGCCCCTCTCCTCCTGCCCTGGCATCCAGGCAGGAATGCAGACCTGCAGGCACAGCTCTGCTGGACAATGAACACCTTCCCCTGTCCCCAGACTGCCACAGGCACAGCCTTTGGCCACCACGATGAGATGGGGG
>VZSJ01004155.1:0-44226 GCA_013398405.1 Pheucticus melanocephalus | reverse complement strand
CCAGGATGAGATGGGGGGACCAAAATCATGGGATACATCTACCAGGATGAGATGGGGGAACCAAAATCACGGGATACATCTGCCAGCAGAGCTGGACAGATGGAAAAACCCAGGCATTAAACAAACCCTGCAGATGTTTCACGACCAGCCATGAAAAGTATTTCATTTAACAGCTCAGAGCTATTTATGGAAATCACTTAATTCATTCTATTTTTTTCCTGCCTGTCCTTTTTTTTCCCTATTTTTCCCCCCACTCAGTCACTGGAGCTGCTCACACACCAGATCCTCCTGCCAGAGGAAAATGATCCTCCCGCTGCCTGCTGCCCACCTGGAGCCAGAGGTGCCTGCAACAATATCCTGCCCCACCACTGCAGGGAAGTGGGATGCTGTGAGAGCAGCAGCTGGCTGGGCATGGCAGGATGGACGTCCAGGTGAGAGAAAAAACAACTTCCCCAATTAAAAAGAAAATGGAAATTCGATAAAGGAGAGGGGAGCAGAAGTAGGGCAGCCTCTGAGCAATGCTGGGGAGTGATTTCCACACCTCACTACATCCACCTCTCTTCCAGGGTCACAAACTCTCTAGGAGAAAAACCAAGCTGCCACAAACACCAATTTTTACTGCTACTAATGCCCTTCTCCTTCCCCCACCCAGAGCAAGGGAAGATGGAGCACTGACCCAGGAGCAGGGATGGGGCTCTGGGGGGGCTCTCACTGAGGCAGCCACAGAGCTGGAACGCTGGCTGGAGAGGAAGAGTGGGAATTCCCATCGGGACAAAGTGAACATGATGGATGGCACTCCCATCACCCATCCCCACAGCTCACCTCCTCCCATCTCTCTTCACTTAGCTCTTTCCCCTCATCCTTTGTTTTTCTAAGGGAGGGTAAGTTTAAGCCTTTTTTTTTTTTTTTGTGTCTAAAGCTCTTCTGCCCCTTTTTGGGTACAGAAGCATCCAGAGTGACCCGGTTTAAACCAAGGCCAAGCACAGCACTGCCCATCCCCACCCTCCAGCCTCCATGGAGGTGCACATCCCCAAATCCAGCCTGAAGATGCCCCTGAAGCCAGGCTGCTCAGAAGGTGAGGGGCTGCAGGGGGGGTCCTGCCGCATCTCCCGGCTCCCACAAGGTGGCAGATCTCCATAATTGTTTTATCCTGCTCGGAAGCCCACCGGCAGCAGCCGCTCTGCCCGGAGGGGAGCCGAGCCCCAGCGAGTTGTTTTCCATGAATCAGATGGTTCTTTTGCTCATGTAAACTGTGATTGTTTTTTTAATAATGAAATGAATACGCCTGTATAAATTATCAAAAAGCAGCACAAAAATATCTAGGACGAGGCAGAGTGAAATCCTGGCTGCTCGTGCGTCCTGGGTGATCGCAGAGTTCAGAGCAGACACGTGGCAAAGCAGGAGGATGCCGGCGAGGCAGAAACCCAGGAGGGAGCAGAGAGGTTGTTCAACAAGGTTCAGAAGGTGGGGAGGAGATTTAGAGATTAGGCCAGATCAAAAGGATAATTATTTTTGTTACATTTCCCTATCTGCATCACTCCACCGGTTCTGCCAGCGGCCGAGAGGCCAGGCTGATTCTCGAGTTGCCTGGTGTAAGGAACACGCTTCTAAAGCCTCAGCAATAAATCCCAACCTTTCATCAGACCTGCCTGCTGTGTGTTCAGGAGCTGGAGACGCAAACCCCGTGAGACCTGGAGATTCAGCTTCCAAAATCTGGAAGGTTTAGGCTGCAAATGTTTCCCTTGCCACCTCCAAGGTATCGAGGAGCATCGATGCAGGTGCACAGAATCCCCCCAGAGATGAAGCAGCTGGGTTTGATCAGAGCTTGGCACCTCAGTTTGGCTACCAATGTCACCAGGATTCAACCTGCTGGACTCAAGGGAAGCCACTGGTGCCATGTAGAGCATGGCTGCTTGTCCCAGAATGGGATGTGTCCCTCACACAGCTCTGTGGGAGCATCAGGGGTAGCACGGTCAGGACGGATGGAGAGCAGAGATCTCTGCAGCCAGGTCGTGGAACTTGGGGTTTATTGCAAAGGGCCTGGGGCAGGGCCCTGCTGGGAGCTGCCAGCCACAGCTCAGAGCAGGACTGAGAGAAGAGAGGGGCAGAGAGGATGAGAGGGTGAGAGAGTAAAAGCATAAGAGTAAAAGGGGAAGAGAGCGAGGTTCCCATTACAATACAATAAATCTTCTTCTGTGTTGAATATTCTATTTCTCACTAACCAATCTAGTACAAGATACAAATCCTACAGCATTTACATACAGCCTGTAAGAATCATTACATTACTATAGTGTGTTACATTTTAAACCCTAAAAACTCCTCTTTGGGCCCCTTCTGCCAAGCTGTAGGATCTGCTCTGACCCTTGGGCCTGTCTGCAAGCAGAGGGTGTTGTTCCATCAAAAGGGGATTACCTTCAGTCAGCCAGACCATTGTTTCCAGTTTTGCAGTAACTAAGAGATCTCAAAGCTTGCTTTCATTTCAATCTCACTTATAGTTTCCATATTCTCCAAATCTTTTGCCAGGCAATCATATTTATAAGGCTTTCCTGTTTCATCTTCCCCAGCAGTTTAGGCTGCAAATGTTTCCCTTGCCACCTCCAAGGTATCGAGGAGCATCAATGCAGGTGCACAGAATCCCCCCAGAGATGAAGCAGCTGTGTTTGGTCAGAGCTTGGCACCTCAGTTTGGCTACCAATGTCACCAGGATTCAACCTGCTGGACTCAGGGGAAGCCACTGGTGCCATGTAGAGCATGGCTGCTTGTCCCAGAATGGGACACATCCACTCACCAAATCTCTGGCTGTAAGTGGGGGTGAGGAGCACAGGCAGGGTTTGCCTCCTGCTCCACCTGAAGTACCACCCTCAGGTAAGGAGCCCTCTGTAGGAGGAGGATTTCCCAGGGGTGCAAGCCTGAGAAGGGATGATTGGGATCAGGGCGCCTCACCACAGCTCCCACCTCTTGAGCACCTGCCAGCCGTGGGGGAATTGGGTGCTTGGTGTGGATGAACAGCCATGTGTGGGTGTGTGGAACCTGCTTCCCGCTCCTTCACGAGTCACCAGCTCCCTGTCAATGCTACAAACCTGGTCCTCAGGAACCCCTGGCCACAAAAGAGGCCTCCCCAGGAGGAGCAGGATGCTCACAGCATGGACAATGTCCTTCTTGCTAAGGCCAACAATGTGACCACAGATTTTGATGATGGCCCCAACAGCTTTTGGGGCTCCCTGTCCCTCTCCTGCCGCCACCAGAGCCAGCTGTCTGCTCCCAATTCCATATCAATACCATGCTTAATTTACAGGGCAATAAAAGTTAATTAATGCCATAGTTACAAAACCATTACAACGTAATTATTGTTTAATTGGATTATAAGTTATGCAATTTCCGACAAAGTGCTTATTGCTTATGTAATAAACCAGAAGATATTTACAAAGTGATGAATTGCTGTGGTGTCAAGCACCCAGAAGAGCATTGGGATGGTTGGGATGGGGGGTGTATTTCCTTGGCTTGGTCAGGAACTCCTCCATGGACCAGCATCACCTCCTGCTGCAGCCCTGACACAGCTTCCCAAATCTGCTGCTCTTTGGGCCTCTGGAGACTGGGGACAGAGAGGCTGCTTTGGGGAGAGCAAAGGGGAAAAAGATAACTGGGGGGAAAAGAAAATAGAGGGGAAAAGAGAAGGAAAAAGAGAATAGAAGGGAAAAGAGAATAGAGGGAAGAAGGGAATAAGAGAATAGGGGGGAAAACAGAATTGAGGGGAAAAGAGAATAAAGGGGAAAAGAGAACAGAGGGGGAAAGAGAATAGAGGAAAAAAGAGAATAGAGGGGGAAAGAGAAGGGAAAAGAGAATAGAGGGGGAAAGAGACCAGAGGGGGGAAGGAGAATAGAGGGGAAAAGAGAATAGAAGGGAAAATAGAACAGAGGGGAAAAGAGAACAGAGGGGGAAAGAGAATAAAGGGAAAAGGAATAGAAGGGGAAAGTGAATAGAGGGGAGAAGAGAATAGAAGGAAAAAGAGAATAGAGGGGAAAAAGAGAAAAGAGAGGAAAAGAGAATACAGGGGGAAAGAAAATAGAGGGGAAAAGAGAATAGAGGGGAAAAGAAAACAGAGGGGAAAAGAGAACAGAGGGGGAAAGAGAATAGAGGGGAAAAAAGAACAGGGAAAAAGAATAGAGGGGGAAAGAGAATAGAGGGGAAAAGAGAATAAAGGGAAAAAGAATAGAAGGGAAAAGTGAATAGAGGGGAAAAGATAATAGAAGGGAAAAGAGAACCGAGGGGGAAAAGAAAATAGAAGGAAAAAGAGAAGGAAAAAGAGAATAGAGGGGGAAAGAGAATAGAGGGAAAAGAGAACAGAGGGGAAAAGAAAACAGAGGGGAAAAGAGAACAGAGGGGGAAAGAGAATAGAGGGGAAAAAAGAACAGGGAAAAAGAATAGAGGGGGAAAGAGAATAGAGGGGAAAAGAGAATAGAGGGGGAAAGAGAATAGAGGGAAACAGAGAATAGAGGGGGAAAGAGAATAGAGGGAATAGAGAATGGAGGGGAAAAGAATAGAGGGAAAAAGAGAATAGAGAGGAAAAGGGAATAGAGGGAAAAAGAGAATAGAGAGGAAAAGTGAATAGAAGGGAAAGAGAATAGAGGGAAAAAGTGATTGGAGGGAAAAAGTGAATGGAGGGAAAAATAGAATAGAGGGGAAAAGAGAACAGAGAATAGAGGGAAAGAGAATAGAGGGGAAAAGAGAAGAGAGGGGGAAAGAGAAAAGTGGGGAAAAGAGAACAGAGGGAATAAAGAATAGAGGGGAAAAGAGAATTGAGGGGAAAAGAGAATACAGAGAAGAAGTTCCCAAGCAGCAGAGCATCCATGCAGGATGCTGCTCTCCCAGGTGCCCCCTTTCCCACTGGATGAGCTTCCTTGTCCCTTCCATGAGTGTGTCACCGGTCCCTGCACCCAGAGAGCTCTGGGGACACACAGGGCAGCGCCTCAGAGCAGCACCTGGGGCTGGGCATGGCTTCAGTGGCATCAGAGGATGATTTAATTCCCTCTTGGCAAGGCTGCTGGGATCTGGTGAGTGGGAGAGGGCACCCACACAGGGCATCCCTGGAAACAAAAGGGACCAAGCACATGGAGCTCCACCAGCTTGGGATGCCCAGATTCTGCCTCACGGGTCTCAGTGCATCCCAGTCCAGCTCTGGCTCATCCAGCTCCTGGCCAGGAAGGTCCTGGAGCAGCAGGATCCCTGCACAGCAGCCCTGGAGTGCTGTGTGATCTCAGGGCTCTCGAGAGCAGTGAATTAAAAAGGAAAAAAAAAAAAAAAAGAGGGTTTTATGATTAATATTGCTGCTGGGATAATTACTGTTATTACTACTATTATTACTGTTTGGATAGGGGCTTGTCATGGTTCATTTGGGGAGGAAAAAGTCACAGCCTGCTCATGGGAAAATGGGTGAAACATGCTGAAGGCCATTCATTGCATGACTCAGGGCCAAACAACCCAATTTTTTTTTTCTTTTTTTTTTTTTTTCCTGCCATGAAATATTATGAGCTGCCTAATAGGCAGCCAGAGCCTTTCTGGCTTCCCCCACACCCCTCCCCAAAATTCCCTGCTCCACACACAGCCCATCTGACCCATGGAGCAAGGCCCCATCCTGCTCCTGAGGCTCCTACGTGAAAAGGAGCTGCCAGAAAAATGCAACTGAGCACTTTTCCAGCGGAAAATGCAGCTGCTTTGAATTCCTGGCAATTAAAAGTTTGACTGGGGGAGTGGGGGAAGGGAACCATTTGAATTTCTCTCACGCTCGCTTTGTTTACTTTTATAAGCTCTTTGTAACAATTTTAGGTTGCTGCATTGTTATCTAAACAAGCTGCCTCTCTGAATCCGACTTCTTGTTTTACGGGAAATGCTCAGCTTTGTGCCCCTGAGTTAAAATAAATAATAAATCAACCAACAACCTGGAAACAGCCTGAATATTCCAATCCCAGCTCCCAGTCCAGCTGCACTGAAGTGGATGAAGTGGCCATCATCCCAGCCACTTTCATGTGCCACCTCCTGAATTATCTCTTTGTGACATTTCCAGCTCTGAAAGAGCAGCGCAGGGATTTGGGATGTTGCTTTTGTGAATGGGATTTAAAGCTTCTTTTCATAACCCTGACCCGCTTTACCCTTTAACGTAACAAATCAATCTCCCCTTTAAATTGTTTAGCTTCTGCTCAAACACGGGCACTCTCACTGATGTAAATATTATGTTTGCTCACTCTATGAGCTCCTGCTGCTCTGTAGGATTGCTGTAGGGTCCTCACACAAAGGGGCAGAGGGATGAGAACGCTCCACTCACGCTCCAGGCCGGGGTGTAGGGTGGCACCACAGGGCTCAGTGCTGAGCACACGTTGCAAAGGGGTCACAAACCAGGCCAACTTCAGCTGATCTCAGCCAAACAAAGCACCTGCCTTTGCTTTGTGACATCTCCTGTGTCACCTGCCTGCTCCCTGTTTTCCAGAGGTGAGGTTAAGGAGAGTTCTGCTGCTGAAAACAGATTTTTATTTTTTTTTCCTCTCTCTGCAAACTCATTACTTTGGGCATGACTACACACACAAAAAAAACTTTCTCTCAGTTTTCTAGCTCCAGTTTACAGGCCAGCCCCCAGAAATCAAAGCTCCAAGCACAGAGGCATTCCTATTATCCAAGAACATCTAATAATATTTAATCCTGCTAAGCTCTGAACACACCGATACCTTCTAGCAATGAGAGCTGAGCCTTAATTAACAGAGGTTAATTAATAAGCCAGAGAGTGGGAGGAGGAGGGAGGGGCAGCTTCACAAGGGAACCTGGATACCTCTCCCACACCTCAGCAAGCTCCCAATGTGCTGCTGTGACTTTATTTTCAGAATGGTTTCTAAACTCTCGCTCTGTTCCAACATACAGAGCCCAGAATAAAGGATTGGGGTGGGGATGCTTGGCCCCTGCAAAGCCTTGTGCTCCCTGCTGTCCCCCAGGAGCCCGTGGGATGTCTGAGGAGGAAGTGAGCTGCAGAGGGGAAGGTGGCAGGAGCCAAAGCCAGAGCTATTAGGGATGTTTTATGAGCTTTACTCTTCCCATTTTCTGTCTGGAGAGACGCAGCCGCCGGGCCAGCTCGGCATGCTGCCTGTGCCAGCCCCTGCTTCCCTGGCTGAGAGCTTCCCAGGCTGGAAAAGCCACATGCCAGGCTCAGAGGAAGCCCTTCTCTCACCCCCTGGGACATCCCTGTCCCCTGGGCTCCCTTGGGCTCACCTGGGCTGCAGCAGGAGCCAATTCTGCTCCGTGGGCAAACGGAGATTGTAGTCCCAGCTCTGTTTGCTTTCATGAGATAATGAAAAGCTGGGTTTGTGCCAGGGAACGGTGACAAAATGCCACAGTGCCACCCTGCCAAAGTGCTGTCTCCCTGGCTTTCCAAAGTTTGTCCTTTGGGGCCTCTCCAGGACCAAATCCTGTGGTTCTGCTGGAGGCAGGCACCCACCAAACACAACACTGCAAAACTCAGCCCTGCAACTACCCTGTTACAAATGGTTTTCCAGGTGGGCAAAATCTTAGGTTCAAACACCAACTTAGCATTGCCAGAAAAGCATAAATTATGTTGAGGCACAGAATATCCCATTTTATCACTCAGAGATGTATTTCCTATCAAAAGATGAGCCTGGAAGCCCGGAGATCAACACAGACTGAGAAGAAACCATCACCCAGAGGCATTTCTGCCAAACACAGGTCCCTGCCCTGAAGCTGAGATGAAAGTGGATGAAAGGAAATACAGCTGGTAATAAATGAATCAGGAAAAAAGGCAGGAGAAGGGCTGGCAGGACATGGGCTGTGCTTTAGCAATGTGCTCTCTACCTTGTAGTTGGCATCAAGGCCAGCCCTTTCCTAAACTTCCCATTCTCCCAGCTCCTTCCTCCTGAGCCTTTTTAAAGGAAGAAAAAAAGCATGGGAAAAAAGAGGAAAAAAAGAGCAGACAAATCACTTTTTTTTTTCTCTCCCCCAAAAAATAATTGGGGGGGGGGGGGTTTGGCAAAGAGCAGATAAGGATTGCTGCAGTGTTTGTCATCATTAGGTTAGAGAGGCTGCCAAGCTGTAATAGCATTACAGCTGCAGGCATTGTGGGTAATGCCATGCAAATTGCTCCAAAGGCGTTGGAAAGGAAGGCCAATGTGCAATGTGAAAAGGACACTCTCAAGTACTCTTCCCAACTCCCAGTGCAGTGTTTGTACTCTGCTTTTTGGGACACTCTAGCAGAAATTGGCAGATAAAGCCCCCGAGGTTGCTGCTCCTCCCAGGTGGATTCCTGCATTCCTCAGTAGATCCCAGCAGCATCAATGACTTCAGCAAAGCTCTGGGGGCAAGCAGAGCCATCATTTCCTCTTTCAGGTTCACCCCTTGGTTTCTCCCCAGACCCCCTGGAAGCTGCAGAGCTCTGTGAAAGTGTGACATTTCTCCCAAGTGTGGAATAGCTGGAGGGAAAGGTAAGTCATGGGCAGTGCTTCATTCATTTAGAGGGATGCCAGCAGCAAGGAGAAAGGGGTGAAGCTGCTCATCCAGAGCCCAAATGGCACCTCTGACATCAGGCTTGGCTGTCAGAGCTCCAAATGCCTCCACTCTGTTCCCATCACCACCTATTTCTGTCTTCTAAGAGGGCCCCCCTTCTCTCCTCACACCCTTGACCCAGTGGGAATCTCCCCCCCCCCCGCATTTAATCCCACTCTCTCCAGCCTCTGGAGTGACCTGAGGATGCCTTCTGCTGAGCTCAAGGGTCTCCTCATCGAGGGTCTCCTCATCAAGGTCTGCAGCAGCAGCTAATTTTTTCCTCTGCCTTTTTTTTCCCCCCATGCAATTAAGTGCAGCTCCCTAATTGGAGTGCTGTGAACTCTTTATGGCTTTATAATGACCATTTACTACAGCAGCACTCAGATACTGGGCAGGGAAAGGAAAAAGTCAGTGGGTGGATGGTGAACAAACCACGTGCATCAGAGAAGGACTTCTCCAAGGAAAGGTCAGCAGCAGTGGGACAGAAATGCTGTCATTCCCTCTTCCACTGCTGAGGAACACAAGGATGAATCTCCACGCCCCACGTTCACAAAGCACCAGGATGAGAGCATTTCTCTATCCACAAACCTGTGGTTTATGGGCAAGGCCAGGTCTTAGGGCTAAGAATGCCCTAAACAGCAGCTCCAGGGGAGCCTGCAGAATCCAACAGATGTTCTCCCAGATTATCCTAGTTTGCTCACCACTTGAACACATCCCACATGATGCAGGAACTATTCCTTTTCTCTGTGTCCATATGCTGTTTGTGGGGTGATTAATCACAGTCTGAGCTGTAAGATCTAATTGCTTTTCTGTGTTTTAATAAGTGAAAGAAGATGGCCCTGCCCCTGGCAGGGGGTTGGAACAAGATGATCTTTAGGGTCCCTTCCAACCCAAATCATTCCAAGAATCTGTGAGAGGCCATTTATATGTATATAAGGAATCAGGAATGGAGGCCACAAAGCTCTTCAGGAGCAGCATCTTTCCAATAGTGTGATATGATTTTTTTCCAAAATGATGTTTCCAGTCATACTGTTGTGAACAAAAACCTCTTGCAAAAAGGAGGGATGTGACAGCTCTGGGGGAATCTCATTTATTGTAGGTTTTTTCCTTCATCTCCTGACAAGAGCTCTCAGAGGGAGCCAAACTATGATCTATCTTCACCTTTGTGATCCTGATTTCCTAATCCTGAACTATGTGGTTTAACCTCGCCTGAACAGCAGCTTCCCTAAAATTAGGTAACAATGATCAAAACCTGTATTTTCCCAACAAATGCTGTCAAATGCTGTGAATTTGAGGTGTAGTTTGGTTTGCCCTTTTTTTTTTTTTTTCTGTCTCATTGTGTTTTTAAGGCAGTTGGAATCAAGAGGAGACTCTTTGACAGATGAAGAGAGGCTGGTCCTACCCAACTTGACAGCACCAGTTTAATAGGATCTCCTTCGGAATTGTTAATAAGGAGCTTGAGAAATTGGTATGCCAGGGCTGGAAACACTCATGGAGAATGAGGAGATGCATCAAGAGCCCTTTGTATGCTAACTTTCTGATGGAAAATTGGAGACAAGGATGGATTCAAAGTGCTGTCAGACACTCGTCCCATCAAGAGGAAAAACATCTCGGTGCTTGGAGAGCCCAGAGTCCCCTTGCCTCTCTCCACGTCTGCCACATGGACAATCCAGGGGGAAGGAGATCCAGACTGACCCCTTCCCAGGCTTCAAGCAGAATTACAGATATCCCTTTTTTCAGCAGCACATGGCCCCTTCCTCTTCCTATTCCATTTTTTTAGTGGTGGGAAGCCCAGCCACGGTGGAGGCTCAGCAGGAAGGGATGCTCAGGTAGCAGAGGGGGCTCAGCTTGGAGGTCAACTGCCTGCCTTACTGCTCCCTGCTCCAGCAAAGGGTCTGTCTGCAGCTTCAAAGGCATGTCCTGAAACTCTCTGGATCAGGAGACTCATTTTTCATGCTGAACGAGATGAAATTCCCACTGTTAGCTCATTTACATCTCAATGCTGGTAACTTATAGATGGCTATTATTTATAGACATGTAAGACATCCATTTCTCATTCTGTGGGATACAGTAAGAAGAAAAATACCCATCTTTCTGTTCACCTTTTCTGGATTGTTTCCTTTTTTTTTGTTTTGTTTCCATTTTTTTATCTTTTGCTCAAGTTTGACTGTTGCCGAGAATTTGCAAATAAATAAAGGAGTGAACAGCCCCATAAAAGCTGATTGTTTCCTCCTCCTGCAAAGATTGTCTTTGTGAAGAAGATTAAAAATCCTTCCGTGCTGCTGAAGATAAAGGTATCCCTGGGCGAGAATAAGACATAAAAGAGGTTACTACACACATCTCTGGGCTGTGTGGACTGCTAATTCCCACTGTAGTCATCCCTGCTCGTCCATCTCTACCCTTTCTTCCCTCTCTCCACAAAAGGAAAAGTTGCTTTTGCTGAAGGCAGCACTGGTAGAAGCAGTTGGGCCCTGAACATTTGCTGTCCCAGCTGGCTGCAGGGGGACAGGCTCCATGGGACCATCCATGAGGGACACACATCTGCTCCCAGCTGGAATGGAGGCAGCAGGGCAGGCACACGCTGCTCCTCACTCCATGGCTCGGGTTGGGGGCAGAAAAGCTCACAATGAGCTGGAAATTCTTTGTCACAATGAACTCACCACTTGGTCTGCAAAGAAGAGCTGAAATTGTGGACAGAGATCCCGAGCCTAAAGCTTTAGGGATAACCCCATGACAGCATCTTCACCTGGCCCTGAACCAGCAACTCACGGCCCCATGGAGAGGGCTGAGTTTGGAAAGGGTCCACATGGAACACTGAAACCTCAAAAGACCTGCTCTGGGAGTTCAGGAGGCTCCTCCTAAACCTATCACTGTCACCACTAGAGATGAAGGGATGGGACCACGGTCAGGCTCAGAAGGATTTATTGCTCAGATAGACATCAGTCTCAGAGGCTGTGAGATTTTAGAGGAGCAGGCAGTTGGCCATAGCTCAGAGTAGTCACAAGTTCCTTGTTACAAGACTTATAGAACTTTCTAACCCAATAGACAGTTGCCACAAGGTTCATTTTGCTTTTCTAACCTATCACCTTTACTTACTTCTGCTGCACTGCAGATACCTTTGTCCAATGGCTTCTGTCTCACATGCACACATCTGCTTCTCTTATAACTTCTAAACTCCCAACCTACCCCATACTATTACATTACTACACTATAAACCCTTCACCATCTTACCCATACAATTTCTTACTTACTTAAGGCATATGAAGTTCTTTGCCACAATGAGCTCATCATTTGGTCTGCAAGAAGAGCTGAAATTGTGGACAGAGATCCTGAGCCTAAAGCTTTAGGGATAACCCCATGACAGCATCTTCACCTGGCCCTGAACCATGGAGGGGGCTGAGTTTGGAAAGGGTCCACATGGAACACTGAAACCTCAAAAGACCTGCTCTGGGAGCTCAGGAGGCTCCTCCTAAACCTATCACTGTCACCACTAGAGATGAAGGGATGGGACCACCGTCAGGCTCAGAAGGATTTATTGCTCAGATAAACATCAGTCTCAGAGGCTGTGAGGTTTTAGAAGAGCAAGCAGTGGGCCATAGCTCAGAGTAGTCACAAGTTCTTGTTACAAGGCAATGTAGAACTTTCTAACCCAATAGACAGTTGCCACGAGGTGTATTTTGCTTTTCTGACCTATCACCTTTACTTACTTCTGCTGCACTGCAGATACTTTTGTCCAATGGCTTCTGTCTCACATGCACACATCTGCTTCTCTTACTTCTAAACTCCCAACCCACTATTACATTACTATATTATAAACCCTTCACTATCTTACCCATACAATTTCTCACTTAATTAAGGCATATTCTCACTTACAACTATAGAAACACAAATTTATTATTTTTCTGCCTAATGTCTGTGTATTGTATTTTTACATCAATCCAAGCCTCTCCCAAGGCTGCAAATCAAACCCTTCAGTGTCTGTGGAAGTTTCTGTTTTTCCAACTCCCACATAAACCCATGCAGGAGCAGGGCCACCACCTCCCAGCCCCCATGGCTGGAGTTAAATCAGGTGCAAGAGCAAGGGAGCTGCCTCCTGCAGTCATTCCATGCCAAAGTGCCCTTGGAGCCATTAGGGACTGTCTCTTTTACTCAGGGACAGTCCTGCCAGCCCCGCACAAACCTCTGGGTCCCTCCTTGGTTCAGACAAGGGCCACACCACAGGGCAAACTCCAACAAGCCAGTGGTTTTTTCCTTTCCCTCCCCTCCCAAAGTGCTTAGTCAGGATTCATTAGGAGCACAGCAGGTTTTACTGGTCCCTGCCTTATCAGCAGAGCGGCTGCTTTTCTTCTTTGCTGACAACCTACATTCAGTGTAACAGATTGAAAAGGCTCCAGATTCAAAGCCTTGTAATGACTCTCCTCTTCCTTCCTTTCTCCTTCCCTCTTTCTCTTTAATGGCTTTCACTAAAGGGAAGAGGCAATTTTTTTTTTCCTTGCATGTTGAGCAAAGTGTGGGAGAGATTCTGTGTTCTCATTTTCTCTATTCTTTAACCCCCATGCACCAGCTCCCTGGTGCATCTCACTTCTTCTTCCCCAGTACTCAGGGGTACCACCACAAAGAGGCCACCAGAGATGAGGAAGTGGCTGCTTAAATAGATTTCAAGAGATGGCAGCTTGATAAGACTTCATAGGGGAGGGAAAAATTGATCCATTTAGGCACAATCAGATCCTCAGCTCTTCCTTTTCAGAGCCAAGATGAAGAGCTTTTTCAGGCTGGCCCCAGGAAAACGTTCATTTCTCTCTTTTGAGCCCTTTGAGTTGAAGTAGATGGACAACGCTTTGTTTAAAAAATGCCAAGCAGGCTAAAATCCAGCCTGGCACACATTTTTGCTGTTAAACAGTTGAGCCCACAACCTGACTTGAACACAATTTCCCTTTTTTTCTGAATGATGGGGTTGCTTTATTAATTGCCAGCCTACGAATGTGATCTCCTTGAGTCGTTTTGGAGTGTAACAGGGAAGGGGAGGAGAGCAGGAGCTGCAGTCCTCCAGAGACCCTGGGTAAGGCTGATTGATCGAAATCACTTGAATTTCCCCTGTTATTAAATACAAGAGTGCTCCTGGTTTGTCTCAGAGATGCAGGGAAAGGACTGGAAAGGAAACAGCAGCTCAGAGCAGCAGTGTCCAAGGAGGTGCTCATATTGATACTTTTCTCTTTTTTTCTCTCATCTGCAAACGTTTGTGATGCTTTTTTGCATAAAAATCCTTTTTGGTAAGCACCAGATCAGTTCTTTATCCTTGCCTTGTGTTTGTGCAACATGCTTCAGATCAAGGGGACCCCAGAGACTGATGGAAGGGTCTCTTCCTTGGGCTGAAGGAGCTTCCCACGGGAATTGTGCAGGAAATGAGATGTGCTGGCTCCTAATCCCTGCAGGCATGGGGGGCACAGAGACCAGCCAAGGCTGGGTGTGGTGAAGAAGAGCATTTTAAGAATCTCTGTAGTTCAGGCAGGAGGACAGTGGCTGACAGGGAGAACACACATGAAGGAACACACGAATGATGGAAAAATTAAAAGCACTAAGAAATGCATTGCTTCCCATTTCTGAATGTCCAAACAAGTCCAGAGACCAAGAAAGACCTAAAGAGCCCCAGAATTACCCTTATCTGAGTATGTCAATATCCTGCACTGGGAATGAGAACTAGCCAGGAAACAAGAACTGTGTGAATTGTGAAATCTGGGGATTTCTCTTCCAAGAACTTTTAATTTAATGTTTGATTCTTTTGAGAGGGAGAGGGAACTTACACCGGGCAAAGAAATGCGATACGTGGGTTACGAACGTTCCCTGAGAAGATGGAGGATTTTCATGTTTGCTCTTCTGATTCCCTCTCTGGCCCTGTGCATATTTAATTAATACCAGCTCTCTCTCCAGCAGAGGTTTTGAGCATGATCTGCTCTATCCTGGATGGACACCCTTGGAGGAAGCATTTCCTACCTGAACAAGCTCCATAAAATGTGTTTGGCCAAGTCTCTCCTTCCTTCCTTCCTTCCTTCCTTCCTTCCTTCCTTCCTTCCTTCCTTCCTTCCTTCCTTCCTTCCTTCACTACAGGTCATCTTGGAATACCAGTGATAGACTGAAGCCTCAGCACAGATAAAAGACCTATCCAAATCCTATTGCTGGAGCCCTCTGGGAATTCAAAGGCTTTCCCAAACCATTCCTTTGATGAATGGACGCAGAAACCATACTTCTGCCAAGCCCTTGCCACCTCTACTCTCCAGCACCCAAAAAGCTGGCATGCCTTTGCCTAAATTCCCATCTTTGGTAAGGTCTCCCCTTTATACTTCTCTGCCGCAAGGACAAACCCATCTATTCAATTCCCATCATCCTGGAGATGCCCCCTCCACTCCCTCAGCCGAGATCCAGCACTGAAACCCTTCCAGGCAATTCATCCAAATCTCGCCTCGCTCTGAAAAAACAACCCATGGAGATGGTGCAAAACCTCACACAGGACAGCCATGGCTGCTAAAGCATCTAATTATGTACTTTCTCATTACTGAGCCTGATTTGATTTAAGCAGCTCCCTGGCTGGAGCTCTGGGATGTAGCAACAGGCTCTGAATCATCCCTGTCCCATCTGCTCCTGCCTTTGTCCTTCCCCGCTCACAGGTAGGACAACACATCAAGCTAAATATTTAATGGCAGTGCTAATGGCTTTGTTAAGTGAAGCTGGGGACAGGGGAGGAGCTTTTCCTCAGGTGAGGATGGGTTTGTGCTGGTGGGGAACCTGTAGAGCCCAGTCCTGTGCTGGTTTGTCCTGGTGCTGTGCTCCTGGATGGGAACACCACGGCTATGGGCAGATGGTGCCAGGCTTGTGCCCAGCACTGAGTCACCGCTGAGCACAGCTTGCACCGGAGCAGCCTTAAAGGAAGAGCTGTTGAGTGGTTCTTTTCAGGTGAAGGGATGAGGAAAAGCCTCCTTGGGGTGATGCTCTGGAGCTCTCAACCAAGTGAAGGCAACTGAACCCACAGCAGCAAACCCAGCCTTAGAGTGTGAGCGATGGGGGTTGGAGCAGCAGCTCCGTGGAGCTGTGCCAAAACTTCTCCTTTTCACCTCGCTAGGATTTTCCCAACAGTTTGCAAATCCCATGGAAGGCAGATAAAAACACCCACCAGCGTTCCAGGGCCAGATGGTAGTTTGTGTTTATGAAAACTGCGATTTGTTTTCATGGAAACTAGGAAAAGCATCGCGGGCAAACCTGGAAAAACATGGCTCACCCTCTGGGAAAGAGGGTGTTTTATGGACAGCTTTGGTTGCCACCTCTGTTCTACAGCTGATGGAGCTTGGGAGCTCCTAAAAGGTCTGCCCAACCCAAGAGAGCAGCTGTGGGATCCAGAGGCCACTGGCTGAAATTCAGCCTGAATTAGGGAGAAGTGGAAAAGAGGTCCTTCACACAATGTGCCAACTTTCCAGCTTGCCAGGAGAGAGAGTTCATGGCTGAATCTTCATTATCAGAGAATGAAGTCATGGCATTGCTCCTCATGGCTGGTGCAGGAGCCTCAAGAGCCACCAGGGTCCATCCAGTGAGTGAAACAATAAATAAAAATCTCAGCTTTGTGTCCTACAGGGATGTAACTGGCTTCGTTCTCTGCATTATTGGCCAAGAAACATGTAACCATGGACCATCAGGTAGAGCTTCTCATGCACTGGACTTCTCCTGGGGCACTTCCACTTCTGGCAGGTCCCTCTCTCCAGCTCTGCCCAACAACTGCCCCTGTGGCACCTTGTGTTGGTTTTTGGCTGGATTAATCTCAGCCAGATTCCCCGAGAGCAAGGCCTGGGGCACAGCATAAATCCTCCTGGCTGTGGCGGCCCCGGGCCAGGAGTGACGTCGGTTCCTGGAGAAGACTCATAAATCTCATCTGAGTTCCCTTCTGCTGAGTTTTCCCTTTGCTTGCAGGGACCTGCAGTACTTCATCTGTCACAATGGCTCCCAGGGACTCACGTTCTGATGTCATAAATTTGTCATCACCACGACATCACTGACAGACCAAGCACGACGAGGAAGGGATCCAGGGCTAAGCAAAGGACCTTCCCTCTAACAAATGGCAGTGATTCATACCAAAGTGCCCAAAACAGAGAAGGATTCACATTTTTCAGTCCAGATTTATCTATTCTATTTGTTGCCAGAGTGAGACCTGGCCAACGTGGTGGGTTTGGACACATTGCTTCCAAGAGCAGGTGTGTGTCTCCTGATTCTGGAGGTTTGCAGACCTCCTGGGTTTATTTTGTTGCCAAGAACTTCCACTCCTTCACATGACAGCTGAGCAGTTTCATGAGTAAAGATTTTGGAGGAAAACAGGGCTGTGAGTAGGCAAGACCTCCTTTGAGGTCACCGTGGTACTGCACTTTATTCTGGTGATAACCCCATGGCCTTTTTCTTAATATACCTCCACAGAAGAAAAGAGAAATGCTCAAAAAATGAAACCTCAGCATTCCTGGGGGGCAAGGATCCTGTTATTTGAAGAGGCTGAAGTCAGCCTTGCTGAATTCCTGTAATCTTCCTCCTTACAGCCACTTGGAAATGTTGATTATTTTTGCATCCTTGCATTGCTGCTCTCCCAGCTTGAGAAGCAGCTTTGGGGCCAGGTAAATATTTGCTGGCACCATTGAGTGCCATCATCTGGAAGGAGAGCAGGGTGGATTTGGGACTGGTTGAGGATCCATCCAAGAATAGTTCTCCTTGTCAGGCATCCCCTGCCCTTGAACAACCTCTTCCATGAATATCCCAACACCTGGACAGTCCAGCCTGGCATCACACATCCTGCAGACTGATCCTGCTGCCTTGCCTCATTTCAGTGCTGTTACTCCTGGATTTCTTGGCAGGCTGTCTAGAAATCAGCAAACAGCCCCCCAAGAGAGTAGATCTCGGGACAGGAAAACTAAAAAGAGTTCTGTGGCACAGCCCTGTGATTTTCTGAGGGATATTTGGCTGCTCCCTTGTGTTGCTTTGTGCTAGGAAAGGGCAGGGAGAGGACATAATTCTGCTCTAACTTGCTACATCATCAGTTTTCATTAAAATATTCTTCTGCCACATCTTTGTAATTTTTCATTTCGGAGGCAAATTTATTAAAGGTGTACTTCAGCCTGATTAAATTAAATAAGTGGCATTAGCAAATAAAGGTTGGTTTTTTTTTTTATCTTGGCACACCACAAAAAGAAAAGGAGGGAGAGGGGGAGAAATTGCTGTGATACAAGCAGCTATTTAATACTATAACTGAAGTAGGGGGGGAAAATTCCATTCTTTATAATCTCCCATTTGTTATCTTCCCTCAGCCCCACCGCCACAAATCACTCTGGAGCCTTGCAGCAAAAATACCCCAAATGTAAAGCAATATAATGCCCTGTGTTTTCCAGGATAGGTAATAATACATTTTCCACACAAACAAACCTTCCTAGCACTCCACCAGCTCCTTTCCTAAGTCTCCCTGTGTGGCTCTTAACTTCTCACACTCATTTCAGGGCTATTTCCTGGTCAGAGATGGCTTCAAAAATGAGGCTGAAAAAGGTTTCTCAGCTTATTTTTGTTTTGATTTCTGCTAGGCAGCAAGAAAGGCCAGGCACTGTGTTCTGAAATTATGACTCGCCTGTGCTACCTTGCTTTAATAGGGCCACTTTGCCTGTGTTTTTCCCCTCACAGTCTCCCCCCCAAACCCATCTTAGCTAGTTTTAGGTGGAAAAATAGAGTATTTGGCTGATCTCTTCCCCCTTAGCCCTGCTACAATGTTTGGGTAATTCTAGGGCTGTGAACACATGAGCATTTTTTAAGCCATATGTCAAACACAGCTCCCCACTTTTCCACAAGCTTTAAAACCAACTGTCCTAGAGGGATGCTCAGGGCTGGGAAAGGAAGAAGGTTTCCAGAGACATCCAGGTTCTCTGATCCTCTTCTTGGCACAAAAGGGCAGCTTTTGCTTCCCCCAAAGCCACCCTGCTGTGTGGAGGGACACTAGGAGGGACACCAGGATCCCGTGGCAGCAGGAGGTGGTGCCTGGCCTTGGGGCTGAGAGGTCTCCAGGCCTTGGCTGCCAACAGGAGGCAACACATCCATGACAAACAGAGGGACAACTTGGGAAGTTTATTGGATGGAGAGCTTCCCATCTGTTCCTGCCACAGTCAGCCCATGGCTCTCCATTGCCAGTAGCTGGAGAGGAAGCAGACAGGCAGATCCAGCACACTTCACCCACCAAGGAAAATCCCTGTGGGCTTCTCCCAATGGGAAACAGAGTCAAAAAGGTGTTCCACTCTTCCCTTCTCCATTCAGCTGTAACTGGGTGGGAAACTGCTGAGCCAAAGGCATCCATCCTTCCCAGAGCTTCACTCCCTTGGGCACACACAGAGGCAGGAGCAAACACACCAGGTGTCTGCTGGATGCCTGTCCCCCCTACAAATTCTCTCTATTACGTGTATATTTGGTTTATAATTCCCCACAAAAGCAAAACCAGACTGGGGGGGGACACAACCACCACAGACTTGTGTCGCAGACAACTTTTATGAAAAATCCTTTCCTTAGGGTTTTTCCTCCTGAGAAGCTGAAAGGCCTCAGGAACAAAATGTAAACAATGGTTATCTGCTGCTGTGGAATGCAACAGGTGCATCTGGGATTGGCCCATGTTAGATGTTTGTAATTGGACAGAGAGCCGAGCCACAAACCTTTGTTATCACTCTTTCTTTTTCTATTCTTAGCTAGCCTTCTGTTAAAATCCTTTCTTCTATTCTTTTAGTATAGTTTTAATGCAATATATATCATAAAATAATAAATCAAGCCTTCTGAAACATGGAGTCAGATCCTCATCTCTTCTCTCATCCTGAGACCCCTGTGAACACGGTCACAGACTTGGATCCATGGGGATGATGGGCAAGGACACGGAATGAGAGCAGCCAAAGGTCTGCTACCAAGGGGGTCCTGAGCCAAAAGCACAGCCCAACCCTCACCTTCCCTGCTTACAACAGCAGCAGATGCAGGGCTGAGGAGCTAGGCTGCCTTGGGAAGCTCTAAGCTGGGCTTTGGAAGGTAAAGCTCCTCCACGTTCCTGCCGTGGCTCTGCCCAGCCTGAAAAGCTGAACGTGTTTTTGAACAACACTAATGATCAGTCATCAGCTCCTTGGAAGATTTCCATAGCAGCATTTGACTACTGGAGAGAGATCAAGTCAGTGAAGCCTTGCCAAGTTCTGGGCACTTGGTTGGCAGAAAAAATGTTTAGTGCTTCAGGGAAGACTCGGCGCAGCTTTTGATCCCTTCCAGTCCCAACAGATTTAAACAAAAATAACCCTTTTCTCCCCTCTCCCTCCCAACCACCATTTCCCCACGTTTAGCAGGGGAGAAGGGGGGGCACAAATGTGGGTTTGGCACATTTCAGCAGTGCTGTTTGCAATGGAGTTGGTCCCCAAATGTCACAAATGCATTGTTTTCCCTGTTGGTCACATGTCCAGCTGAATTTTAGGCTATTCCCTAAATGTCACAATTTCTCTGCTTCCTGCAACTTTCTGCTGTTACCGGTTATTGTCTTCCTGAGAGATAATTTTTTGTCTCACTTCTCACCAAAATGTCCAATTTTCTCCCACTTTGGTACCCCCTGAAACAAACGTTCCATGTGGTCTCACTGAATACAAGACAGGCAGGGGGGGGAAATCCACCCTGAGGGGAAAAATACTTAAAAACATAAAATAGGGGTTTTTTGCTGCCCAAATCTTTTACCTTCCTCTCCCAACCTCTATTGCCCAGGGATCTACTGCCAGAGCCCTGGTGAATTCTGTGATTAAAGCCACAGAATGCTCAGCTATCAGAGTTAATATTTTTTGCCACTTTTGGTCACTTTTGCCAAAATCTCCCACAGGGGTTGGACACGTGCCTGGTTGAACTGGCTTCTTTTGGCCCCTGCCTTGTCTCCATTTTCTCCACACTGATGGGATGGATGCACAACCTCTCACTTCTTGCCCTGAGCATCCTTTGCTGGCTCAATCCCTCCCCATCCTACAGTCTGTGTGTGCAGGGAGGAAGCAAAACCTGGACCAGTGCTGAGTCTCTCCATCTGGAAGGCACCAGAGGGGCCAGCAGCAGCTGAAGCATCAACACCCCTGCCATTTCCTTGGAAAGACTCAGGATCCAAGGGGAGAAAGATGGAAGAAGAAAGGAAACCTGGCAAGAGCAAGAAGACAAGAACTTCAGGAGTGGTGAAAAACCCTGTTGGAGTCAGTCTCAGGGAGAGCGAAGGAAAGAAATGGAGATCTTGAGGTAGGAACCAATCTCTACTCTTTAAAACCTTTAAAGTTCTTTAAAACCTTCTCTAAAACCTTAAACTCTAAGTTTTCCACCACGTGATATCACACCCCTCTATTCAAACTACACCCCCATAATTTCGGTTCTATTATTCAGTTTTGGAAGCCTTCTCCATGGCCTCAGGTCAAATGCAGTGTTCTCCTGGGGGTCAGTGCCTGTCAGCACAGAAAGTCTGAAATTCTCAGCATCCAGGGTTCCAACAGCTCTGGGAACATCTTCCCACTGTGGGATCAAGGCACTGGATGGCTGAAGGAGATGTGAGGATCCCTCCTCACTAACAGCTCTCCTGTCCCACAGGACTGCCCAGGGATGCAGGCCTGGGAGATATTTGGGAGATATTTGGATGCTCTGGTAGCAGAGGGTCCATTCAGCTCCAAGAACAGCTCCCTGCCTGCCAGGGAGCAGCTCCCAGCATCTCTCAGCATCCTGCCCTGCCTCTGGCATGACAGAATGAGAGAAGTGTTAATTTAAACCCCCTCATGTGGTTTTGAGCTCTTCTACACCCTTTGAGACATGACCTGATTCTTTGTTCTCACTTCAGGCGCTGGTCAAAGGTCTGGGATTTGTCCCTCTTGGATTATTTCATCCTCTTCCTGCAAGATCTCAGGCCAGAAGCACCTGTGCCAGCCTTCTAATGAGATTTGGGCTCTGCAGGGAGAAACAGCTCCACACCTCCTGGAGAAAGACCCCGTGGAGGTTCCTCTGCTGCAGCAGAGTGTGGGACAGGAAAAAAATCAGGAAAAATAGATAGGATTGGTAAATTTCTATGGAAAAATGCTCTAATTCTGCCCCCTCCCCAGAGGCTGAGCTGTAAAGCAGGGAACAAACACCCCCCAGGTGCTGGCAGCATCAGCTGTGTCACACACATCTCTTGGGCACATTCACTCCCGTGCTTTATTCTCCTGATGGGAAAAAAAAATACTTTTTAGAGCAGTACAAAACTGATTAGATTGAGGCAAGGGAAAGAGTGATGGAAAACAGTGAACAATAAAAACCTGCGAGCAGGCAAGAGTTTCTTGGAGGAAAAGAAGAGAAAATAAAGCTGATGCTTTCAAGATTAATGACTAATGACAAATAATTGTGGAACAGCGATGAGAAGGCAGAATGGAAACAAGAAGCAGGCAGGAGAACTAGGCATTAGGTCTGATGGTGAATTTAAGGCCATTAATTCATAATTGTAGCCATTACAGCCAGGAGTTTCAAGCAGGTCCAGCAATATTAAGAGCTGCTGGATGTGGTGCCTTTCCCAAGGAACCTGGCTGTTATTTAGGGTTCTAAGTGAAGGCTGAACTGCTGTGAAAAAAGCTGATCCTCATCTCATGTTAGGGGTGTTTAGAGGAATCTGTGCCCTGAAGAAGGAAGGAATGAGGACAGAGAAGATGTGTGCCCTCCATCCTCCTTCTCCAGGCACAAAAGGAGCCACTTTGCCCACACTTAGGAGCTCCTGGGCTTTTCTTTCCCCCCACAGAAGGAGCAGCTTCTCTGTCTTTGTCAGAAAGCAGCAAACACCAGTCTCAGCAGCTGGATGTGCCTGTCCTCCCTCACTTCACTTTTTCAAAGGGGAAATCAAAGTATTTCACAGCATCCAAAGGTCTGCTCCCAACAGCATGGGATCAAAGACAGGGCACAGGGTGAAGGAGGGTGGTTTTTTGTGGTTTGAACAGTGTCCATCCTTCTAAGGAGGGGGTTAATGTGCTGCCTGTATCACATCCCTGTGAATCACATCTATTTAATTGAATGAGAAAACTGACAGTTCCCTGTGACCAGCAAAGCCTGTCCTGCTCTGCGTCACCCAGGAGTTACAAAACAGCCAGTTTTGCTCCAATCCTGGGATATTTACAGCTGGAAAGGATGGGAACAGAAGGAACACAGTTAAATCTCAAGCAGGATGCCTTCCTCTCAGATCTTGCATTCACAATAGACAGAGGCACTCAAACCAGCCTGACAGGGTACACAGACACTTGGCAGCCTGGCAGAGCTTTGTTCCTCACAGAGATCAATCAAAGCAACAGAAAGACTTGTCAGGGAAGCGTGGGATCAGCTGTTTTCTCCTAGTTTAACCGTGGTCTTCTCCTCCTATGCTTGATTCACTTCATCCTCTTGGTGTTTCCCTGGTGGGGAATCTCTGAGGTTAACCTGAGGTTCTGCAAAGTATTTGAATTTAACATTCCAGCTGGTTTGAAGCTAGGAGCTTCTCTCAGTCCCTTGCCAAGCACCTTGAAGGGGAGGAAGTGTCCTCATGGTATGGGAGTCATCTCTTTCTCTTTACAATAACTGAGAGAATGACCAACAGCAAAGCATTGTTTCCTTCAGGGCCTTTGTCTTCTCCTCCAAACCTTCTCCTTCCCCTTTTCATTGAGATCAGACCCCATTATTTTTTTTTCCCTGTGCTTGAGGCAGATTAAAACCCACAGCTATTAAACAGTATTTATGCACAGAGAAAACCACTTTGAATGCAACCTGAGAACCCCTGACGTTACAGTGAGGAAGAAGAGGAGGAGGGGGATTAAGGCAGGATGGTAAAACGTCCTTTCCATGTGGGAATCCACAAAATCAGAGGGTTTTGGGAAAGCTGCAAAAGGCAGGCCTCAGAGACAGCAGAACTGTGATTGGAGCCAAGCAGCAGCCATGAGATTGGTCAGCAGAAAAATTATTTAAACTGTAGAAAAGCAAGGACAAATAGAACAATGGTCTGTGTATCAATACTTGTCTAGAATAACTCTCTAAGCTACAAAAAAGTTTATCTAGTGAGATATTAGGAAGTTTAAAGCTTAATAATGGAGCTCTGTGCGTTGTGTTTTAAGGCTTACAAGCAGGTATTGTATTAAAACCCACAGCTATTAAACAGTATTTATGCACAGAGAAAACCACTCTGAGTGCAACCTGAGAACCCCTGACGTTACAGTGAGGAAGAAGAGGAGGAGGAGGATTAAGGCAGGATGGTAAAACGTCCTTTCCATAGTCACTTTTTTTTTTTTTCTCCTTGATAATCCTATTTTTACACGTGCCTACCAGATGTTCCCCAAATCACACTCGGTACAGCCAGATGGCTCCAGCATCCCTTCCCCACCGTGTGTAGTCAGCTCCTGATCCTCTCGCTGATGCGGAATGGCCCCGGCAGAGGGGGGAACGAGCTGCTCAGGGTAATTGTCTGCACGTTCCCGAACATCTGCGCACACCTCCCTGCTTTCAGAGCCCGCAGTTCCCGGGAGGAGAGGAGTTCCCCCTCCGAGATGCCCTCAAACACCCGGTAATTACCGCAGGAGATAAGCCCGGGTCGCTACAGCTCGATTGCCACCACGCCCAAAGGGCACCTGCTTGGCTTTACAAAGCCAGGTTCTAACAGAGTGAGATCCTGCTCGAGGTTAAGGTGGTAGGATGGATGGATGGATGGATGATGGATGGATGGAGGGATGGAGGGATGGAGGGATGGATGGATGGATGGATGGATGGATGGATGGATGGATGGATGGGGGAAAGGATGGATGGAGGGATGGAGGAAGGGATGGAGGAAGGATTGGAGGAAAGGATGGAGGAAGGGATGGAGGAAGGATTGGAGGAAAGGATGGAGGAAGGGATGGATGAAGGGATGGAGAAAGGAGTGGAGAAAGGAGCAGAGAAAGGGATGGAGGAAGGGATGGAGGAAGAGATGGAGGAAGGGATGGAGGGAGGAAAGGATGGAGAAAGGGATGGAGGAAAGGTTTGAGGAAAGGATGGAGGAAGGGATGGATGGAGAAAGGGATGGAGGAAAGGATGGAGGAAAGGATGGAGGAAGGGATGGAGGAAAGGGTGGAGAAAAGATGGAGGAAAGGATGGAGGGAGGGATGAAGGAAGGGATGGAGGAAGGGGTGGAGGAGAGGATGGAGGAAAGGATGGAGGAGAGGATGCAGGAAAGGATGGAGGAAAGGATGGAGGAAGGGATGGAGGGAGGGATGAAGGAAGGGATGGAGGAAGGGATGGAGGAAGGGATGGATGGAGGAAGGGATGGAGGAAGGGATGGAGGAAGGGATGGAGGAAGGGATGGAGGAGAGGATGAAGGGAGGGATGGAGGAAGGGATGCAGGAAGGGATGGAGGAAGGGATGACCAAGCTGTTTCATGGCCCAGAAAAGAGCATTCACTGTTCAGAAAATAACTGGGACAAGACACTTTGGACCATGACCAGAATTTGGGAATGCTTGTGCCGGCCTGTAACCAGCTGTGTCACCTTGTAAAGCACATCCAGCACCTTCAGGATGTGATTTGGTGCAGATTTGAGACTCACTGCAGCCTGATCTTACAGCAAAAAGAGCAACACTTGACACAAAACTATAAGAAACACCAAAATTAGGAAGGACTTTAATCAATGGCAAGGGCCAGCAAGTTTAGGACAGGTTTTTGATGCCCCAGCAAGGTGAGGAAGCAGTGGTGGGCAGAAGTGCTACCTTGGAGATGCAGCAAAGCCCTGAGTGCAGGAGTGGCAGAGGAGGCAATTTCAGGAAGCAAATAAAACAGAAATAGCAGAGTAGATCCAAAGGGATTCTCATTGATAGGCAAGTGACAGCATTAACAAGCTGGCAGCTCCCCTGGTGTCCCAGCTTGTGAGCCAGCCTCAGAGGAGAGCTGACAGGTACACCAGCATCAAGAAGCACATCAGAAGGCAAGGAAAGGCTCCTCTCTCCAAACCTCCCCATCCCATTCCTCTCCAAGTGAGAGAATGGAGCCCAAAGCTCTTCCCTGCTCTGTGTCCCTCTTGCTCAGGCTGCCACTGGCAGGGCAGGCCTGGGAGGGCACACAGCCCCAGGTCAAGTGGAGGTCAGGGATGAGGCTGTGCCTCAGAGGGGACAAAGCCACAGGCCAGCACCAGGATCTGGGACAGCTGGGCCCCTCTGGCAGCTCAGAGCAGGGCTGGGAGCTTTGCCCATGGACAGCGGGAGAGAGGGGAGCGAGGGGAGAGGGCAAAGGGTGTCCAGTGATATAATTGACTGCTCGACTAATTAAAATTCCTGGGCTGCTAATTGGGACTGCTGAATGCTCCCCTCAGCAGCTCAGCCCAGGGAGAGGGAAAGAGGGGGAGAAAGGTCTGGAGCAGCCCCCACATGGGGCTGGCAGAGCCCAGAGCTGTTTTGTCTGACCGATAACAAGTTGCCAAATTACTTTTGACAAGTGAAGGGGATTGGAAATAATGGGGGTCTGCGAACAGCCCAGGGCACAGACAGGGGGGATCCATGAGATAATGAGGAGGCAAAGCCCTGGCATGGCTGGGGGCTTCCCCTCTCCCAGCAGGGCAAGGGCAGGAGGGGACGGGGAGGAGGCTGTGAGGGACATCTGTGCCACACTCCAGTCAATATTGGGCCTGGAAAGGCTCTGCCTGAGGCACAGGACTGCCTGGAATGGGTCAGCCTGGAGCACTTGGCACTCCTGCTCTGCCTCAGCTCCAGTTTTTTAGGAGTGGGCTTCAAAATCCTCATGACACAGCACCAAACTCCCTGCTGCTTTTCCATCTCCCACCATGGGTCAGGTATTCTCCATGTGTCACAGACATCTTTTATGAAAAATCCTTTCCTTAGGATTTTTCCTCCTGAGAAGCTGAGAGGCCTCAGGAACAAAATGTAAACAATGGTTATCTGCTGCTGTGGAATGCAACAGGTGCATCTGGGATTGGCCCATGTTGGTTGTTTCTAATTAATGGCCAATCACAGCCCAGCTGGCTCAGACAGAGAGTCTGAGCCACAAACCTTTGTTATCATTCTTTCCTTTCTATTCTTAGCTTAGCTTGATGAAACCTTTTCTTCTATTCTTTTAGTATAGTTTTAATATAATATATATCATAAAATAATAAATCAGCCTTCTGAAACATGGAGTCAGATCCTCATCTCTTCCCTCATCCTGAGACCCCTGTGAACACCATCACATCCATGCATTGCCCAGATGTGCCAGCCCCCAGCTGCTCACCTGATCCAAAAAAACTCCACATCCTTACAGGATCCAGGTGCTCTGGCTGCACCAGACATGGGAAATCAGCAACCAGACTGCAATAATTAAAGTGTTCATTTACATACCAATACCCCAGATATTCTCCACCTCACATCCCTTTCACAATGATGCAGTATCCAAATCTGGAGCATGTCTGAGTGCACACAGCCAATTTCTTTCTACTCAGAAAGAGAAAATAGCCTATTTTTTCTCATGTCAACATGCTCTGTGGAATATCCAGAGGGTAATTTCAGTGTCTAATGCAACATCCACAGAACCCTCACCTCCTGGGAAATCAGTTGGGTGCCCTCTTCCCCTTGATTTGGAGAATAAAAGTCCCTGTAATACTCAGGAGGCATCCAGGAGATATAACTTGATTTTGGGAACATGAATATTGGGATGCATTTGATCAACACTGGGAGGAGGAGCTGGGATTTCATCACTTTGGAGAGGATCACCAAGCAGGCAAAAATGTTGTGGAAAGAGAAAAGACCCTGGAGCTGCTGTCAACTTTCTCACTTTTCCATAGGATTTCACATCTGTTTCATAATCATGGCTTTTTTTTTTTGTTTCTTCCAGACAAAAATGCCCAACTTGTTCTTCCTCATGCCCAGATCCTGGTGGGCCTTCTCCCCACTGAGTCCAGCCTTCATTTTCCCTGGGGAATGGTTTTCCCTGGAGTGGAGCTCCCAAGGGGGACAGCTGCATGTTCCAGTGGTGCTGCACCCCACAATGGTTCAGGGAGCCTGATTCCTCACTCTGCTCCTCCTCCCCAGGGATTCTGCACTGGCAGGAACCAGAACATAAGGGCAAACATGCCCATTTTTCATCATTTTGAGGGGTTTTTTTTGAACAGGGGAAAGAGGAAAACATTACTTTAACCCCTGAGTGGCTGCAGGATGCCACAGACATTTCCCAATGCTGCTCACAGCCTTTTTTCCAGCTCCATCCAGTTGGTTTCAAAGCAGATCTCATGTTTCAGCAGCACTGTGGGGACCTCAGGAGGTGCTGACATACCAGTTTTTTTCCACATCAAGTAATACAAAAGGATAAAACTCATGTTTTAGCTGAGTTTCATCCCCCCTTTTCTTCTCCAAACTTGGATTATGGAAGCTCCAGCTGAGCTCTCAAGCAGGCACTGTGCAAGTCACATTCTCAGCTTCAAAGTGAGGAAGCAGCTCATGGCAGTTCATTTGCTGCCTGGGTGTTTTTTAAGCCAGACATTCCCAAAGGAAAGCAGAACCTGATTCCCTCTGTCCTGAAGGCCACTCCATTCACAGTGCAAAGCCATAACCCCACAGCTGCTATTTCCCTGTATTTCCCTGACAAAACACCACCAATTCAAGTTGGGTGAAGCTCTCCTGGACTCAGGGGGTCTAATTCTCAGTCAGCCTCTGATTTTTTTTTCCTTTTTGGGAGCAAAATAACAAAAATGCTTTGAAAATGAAGCTTCCTGTCATTGCAATGGCAACGCTCCTTTCCTAGAAAGCCCTAAAAAGTCTCAAGGTCTTCATCCCCCCCTCTCTTTTTTCTACAGCAAATCTTCAAAGCCCTGCTGGGTAAGCGGGGCTGAACATTCCCAGGTCCTGCAAAGGAGGAGAGAGGGCACAGAGGGGAAGAGGATGGGGCTATGGGATTGTCTGCATTTTTCCTTAACAGTTTGGGGTCAAGCCTGATCCCTGGTGGGGTCAGCTCTCTTACAGGCTGACACTCCAAAGTCAAAGGAGACTCTGCTTCCCCGTGGGAGCCCGGCCAGGGGGAGGCTCTGCAGACCCTTCACGAGCACCAGGATAGGAGGGGGATGCAGAAAAGCCTGGGGAGGCTGCAGGGGCCGTGCCAGACAGGAATTCTCCACGGCAAATGCACTGGAGATGCCCCTGCCCCATCCACGGGCACCTCTCAGCACCAACATCCCTTCCCACAGAGCACCAGGCTACACCCACCACCATGTGGGACATGGTCTGGGAGCAGGCTGGCACAGGAGGGATGTCAAGGTTCGCAATAATCACCCAAAAACCCCCTTTTCATCATCTACAGGATGCTCCTCACCAGCAAAACAACCCCTGAAAATTGAAGTCATGGTGGCTCTACAGCACTTTGAAAAGTGTTGACACCTCTGACAAGAAAGAAGGGAAGGAAATGAGGAAATCTGTGCAGCTGGACAATACCTAAACATGCCACAGACCAGAGAGAGAGAGATCTGGGCAAAACAGCAGCTGAAAGGGAGATGGAGAGAAAGGGAAATTGCCTGGGCTCACATGGAGGGAGCAGGATGCTCGTGCAGCCAAAGAAGAGATAAAATAGGAAGATGTCAAAGTTATTTTTTTCAGAATGCAAGCTCCATTACACAAGGCAAAAGGTGCACATTAAGTGCAATAAAAAAAGAAGCTTTTATAGAGATTAATTTGTCTGCCCCGTTCTCCTTAAACCGGAGGTTATAAATTGTGACAGATCATGTATGTTTTTGGGAAGCGAAGGCAGGAGCAACGAAAGGGAATTGGGGAATAGATCAAAATTCTCTGAGCACAAGGCTTGGGAGGCACATTTACATCAGCCTTTTTCTTCTCCCCTCAGAGTTGGTGCCATTCTGATCCACAGGAGAAGGAAACTCCTCACCCCTGTGTTCCTACAGCTCCTTGAATCCATGGATTGCTCACAAACCCACAAAGGGGATGAGCTTAAAACCAGTTGTTTGTGGACTTGGGATGATGAGAACTGAGAAGGCAGCTGCTGGAATGTACTGTTATCTGCTCCCATGCATCCACCTCACCACAAACATTCCAGCGCCCCAATTCCACAGGCAAAGCTGCTCAGGGGATGGCAGAGTTCAGAGCAGCAAGTTGGAACAAAAGAGGATCGTTTTTATCTCTCCCCTTTCAAGTTCCTGCAACAAAAGCCTGTTCCTGTCTGGCCCGGGAACAGATCTGCCCATCTTCAGATATTCCTGATTGACCTCAGCGTGTGAAATAGGCACCATTAAAGTGTTCTAAGAATAATTCCCAGAAATCATGAGTCACTGTCTGATTTGGGCAGAAAGGGCTAAAATGGTTCAATTATTCACCATGAATTATTCACTGATAATTACGCTGTAGTTAGCGATCTCCACGCAGACAGTTCATTACGAGCCAACCGCTGGCGTGCAGCTAATATTTCACCAAAAAACCCCACTTTTGTTATTGCATGTTATATATAATGAAGCAGAAATATTGGTGGCCATCAGAGGAAATCAGAGAGAGATTAAATGTGGAAGGAAAATGCTGTTATTTCTAATTCTCCAGCAGTTCTGCCAAGTGCAGCACCAGGCTGAGCATCTCTTTCTCTGGTTTCAGAGCCAGCCAGGATTGCATTCCTTGGAGAAACTCACAGTGAGGAGAGGTGAAACTGAGAGACTGAGCTGGCAGCCATGGAGAAAATTCACCTTTTGCTCTTCTTTTGCTGAGAAAATTCACCTTTTGCTCTTCTTTTGCTGATGACTGCTGGAAATCTCTCCAAATCCAGGCTCTCCAGGACTGCAGACAGTTCAGTTTTGCTCACACAGAGATATTTTGGCACCTGAGTTGCCACTTACCTGCCATTGCTCTGACAGGGCTGGCACAAAAGCAGGCAGAGAGGAGAAAGCCACTCTGAGAGCTTCTCACCTGCCAGGGAAATGGGGAAGAGCTCATTTCTCCCACACCTCCGAGCAGGGATTCTGTTTTTTGTCACAAGGAGCCAATTCAGCCTAGCTGAGCCAACACCATCCTCCTGCAGAATAACCAAAATAGCCCTGAAAGTCTGCGGGGGCTCCACCCCAGGGCATTTGTGCTCCCATATCAACTGGTTGCTTCCCTTTATTTTTCCCTCTCCAGCCTGGCCTCAGAGGTGCTGGGATGCAGCAATAACCAGGGTGGCTCCTCTCCAGCCCGGTCCCATGGAGCACACTGGGACAGGGTCTGCAGGAACAGCTCCAGAACCCACAGCAGCTTCTGGAGCACCCAGCAGGTTCTCCCAGATGTCCACCCACAGCTCAGAGGTCTCAGGCTCCTCTGGGAGGCTCTCAACACCCAGGTAAAACCAGGTGCCCAATGCTGTGATTATAAACTCCTCATTTTGTGGGTCGCACAACACAGCACAAGTGCTTGTCACAGGCAGGAGGACCAGGACAATGAGCTCCTAGCTCAGAAATATCCCATTTTTTCCAGCTGTCTCAAACACAGTTAAGAAATCACCAACTTTGGCCTGCATGACATCAGAGAGGTACACAGGTCACCATGTCTGGGAAAGTTCTTAGGGTGCATTTTCCTGGTGGCAGCCCTGTGGGAATAACTCCTTTCAGGCACCCCTCAGCTTGAGAAAAAGAGAGCAGAAAGGTCTGTGTGAAATGTTCTTGGGAGACATTTTCATCCTGGGATGAAAAAGGAGACCCTGGGGTAGGTCATTCCCATATCTCTGTGGGATTTCAGCACACAGGGCAGGGGGCTCCAAAAACCTATCCTTTTAAGCTGTTCTGTGCAACAACCGCTTCCACACCTTCAGCATCCTTCTTGCCTCTCCCCAAACCTTTCCCCACAGTTCCCTCTCCTGCCAGAATCAGTGGCAGGCCGCTCATGACACACGTGTACCCTCTGCCACAGCAGGATGCAGTTTACTGGTTTGTTCCCTGTTTTCCTAATCATTCCTATCATTTTAGTCACTGCCTCTGACTGGCACTGAGAGCAGAGCTGATATTTTCATCCAGCCATCCATTATAACCACCAGATCTCATTGGTGAATGGTAACACTCAGTGCAGAGCCCATAACAGCTTGTATAAAATTAGGATTGTTTTCTCCCAGGTGAAAGCAGCATAGAAAAACAGAAAAACCTGCTCAAAAATCACACAGCTGTTGTCCCCATGCTTATCCTGAAATCCTGTATTCTGCCTGTTTGGAAGGGTCCAAGCGTTTCCATGGTTTTTCAGTTAGTTTGGCTTTTTTTTTTCCTGGCTGAAACTCCTCACATTTCTGGCTTTTTACCTTGGGGAAGTTAAGGCAAAGGGCTTTCAAGGATGGGGAGTCATGGATAGTGTTACCTCAGAGCTGTGTTTTAAGGCATTTCTTGAGCTTTTATACTCATGCTTACCCTTTTTCCACACCAGCATTGATTACAGCGGGTAATTGTTTTCTAATTGGCCTGCAGCTGCTTATCTATCTTAGATAATTAAAGTGAAGAAGAAGAAGAAATAGAAATAAGGAAAGAAAACGGAACTTTGCTCTTAAGTAGCTGCCTATTGACTGTCTCGATCGATGGGGAGGTCACTTTGGGCACACATGCCAGAGGGACACAGCCTTGACTGAAGCTCCCTGACAGAAATCCCAGGGAGGCAATTCCCAGCCTCTCACTCCTACTTCTGCCAAGCCCCACCTTTATTCCTTCCAACAACACCATCCTGGATTTCTCCAGGCCCACACCACCACCTTGGAGGGCACCACCCAACCATGGGCCTGCGTTCCAGAGGTGACACAATGGAAGTGCCCAGGCTGATTTATCTGGGCTGGCACACTCAGGATCTCCAAGATCTCTCTCCTCTTGTCAAGACAGCACGAGACAAATCCAAGGGAAACATGGCTCCCACCAACTCTGAGAACCTGGCAAAACAGTGCAACTCATTACCAGAGCTGAAGAGAGAAGATAACACCTTTATTCCTTCCAACACCACCATCTTGGACTCCTCCAGCCCCTCAGCACCACCTTGGAGGACACCACCCAACCATGGGCCTGCACTCAAAAGGTGACACAATGGGAGTGCCACAGGCTGATTTATCTGGGCTGGCACAAACTTGGGATCTCCAAGATCTCTCCTCTCTTGTCAAGGTGGGTTAAAACCAGACAATGAAATTATTGACTGCTCAACCACAGGCCTGGAAAATCATTGGGAAGGGTGGAGGCAGACCACAGCACATTGCACAGCTCCTCTGCCCAGGGCCTCAGCATCACAAACCTGCTGGATCCCACCTCCAAAGCCACCCAAAAGCCACCCAAAGCTGTGTTTCACAGCCAGGGCAGCACGGCTCTCCAGCTTCTCACCAGTGCTGGCACCAGTCAGAACTCTCTCTCCACGCTGGAAAGCCCAAGGAAATCTTCCAAGAAGTGCAAGAGTTCAGGAGCTGGCTCTGCTTTGTAGGAGTTAAAATGAAGTTCCCGGCTAGCCTAGCTCAGCAAGGAGGGGTCACACAGAGGCTTTGAAAGACAATGCAAAGTTAGACAGAGATGGCAGCAGGGTCAGGCCTGACCCAGCCAGCGCCTGCCTCCACACCTCAGGTGACAAAAGCACGAGACAAATCCCAGTGCAATGTGGCTCCCACCAACTCTGAGAACCTGGCAAACAGCACACAGTGGATGATTTGGCACAATTAAGCTAAATTTTAATCCAAATTGAGAGTAAAATATCAGGCACATAATGCTGTTGGAAAATGTCAGGTACAATCTGATTTCATTGTTGCAGCAAGGTGAAGTGTAAGATATTTGAGAGGTGGGGAACAGGAATTGAGTGGTGGTATTGAATTCCTGGGCAATGGAAGCTTGGTTCTCAAATGCTCAATCAGGAAAAAATCAGTGACCTCAGTTTTCCAAGATTATGTCTGACTTTAAAAGAGAGGTGCCAAACTTTGGTAGACATATTCTGGGGAAATTTAATTAATTTAATTTAGGAAAGCTTTAATTATTACATTTGTCTGAGGAGTTCATTACCAGAGCTGAGGAGAGAAGCTAACAGGGGGGCTGTAGATGAATCTGCTGCCTCAACTTGAGATTTTGGGCAAGGTGTAGAGCTTGTCCTTTGAAGGGCAGAAATGCTGATTACCTTCCAACACCCACCTCGCACAGCTTCCAGTTCCTGTGTGGATCACCCAGGGACCTCTGAGGTGACACACACAGAGCCCAGTTGAGAGGTGACTTCCAAAGATCTCCTGTTAAACTGAGGAGGCCCTGTTCATCCAGCCACCCAGAAAGCCCACATTACATTCTCAGCACAAAAATTCAGAGTGAATTTCAGCAAAAGTGCTTTTTAACTAAACTGTACGGGTTTATTTGCTCTCCCCCCCGGCACCACCACCACCACCACCTCCCCTGCAAATCATACTGGAAATGCTCCAAGCAGGAACCTTCTTTGTGTCTGTGCATGTAAAACTTCCAAGTACATGCTAATTCAGTTTAATTATGGATTTACTTCACTGGCTGCATTGCTAATGCCAGAAACAGCCAATATTTGCAGCCAAGGAAATGAGAAAAAAGGAAAACAAGGTTTTCCATGCTCATGTCCCTCTCAAGCCCCATCCCCGCCTCCCCATCCTTTCAGAACTTGGTGTGCAGGAATACTGCAAAGATAACCTGCTCTTTATTTGTACAATTTATTAGATAATCTCTTTCTAATCGAGAACTAATTAAAGGAAGTGAATGCTTGGTTGGAAACGAGGATTAAAATGTGGATAATTATCATAAATGCTACATTTGCTGTTCCAGCCTGCTCTGTTCTCCTCCTTCCCTGTCCCTTTCCCCCCAGTCCCTCTCCCAGGCTGCTCCTGATAATGCTCAGACTGTCTCAGAGGAGGTTTGCTTTCACAATCAATTATTTTCCTTTTTGTCACCCTGGCTAATGTTTCGTTTGTGTGAGAACATAACGAGAAGTATTTTCTTCTCCTTGTAAATTCATTTAGACGACAGTGACAGAAGGTGGGGAGGTGGCAGCTGTAAGGGAAAAAAAAAAAAGAGGAAACAGGAACATTAAACCCAAGCTTATAAATTATTTCATCTTCTCCAGACAATCCAGATCTGTCACTGCTCTGTGTGCAAGGGGAATTTTTTTTTAATAATTTTTTTTTTGTCCAAGAGTTCCTCACAGGCACGAGACATTGATGTATGTGGGAGGCTGATGAGAGAGTCTCAGCACAGCTTTTTTCTGCCTGCTCACCTGCCAGAGCTGCTGCTCCACTAGCAAGGACCATGGCCACTGAGGTCTCATCAGACAGAGTATCCAGGTCACAGCCAGCAGGAAAGATTTATTTTAACTAGTTTTTTTTTGGCTAAAGTACATTTTTAAGCCTGTGTCTGCCCAGGCAGAGCCTATTGCTTTGCTGTAGTGTCCATGCAGGAGCACTTCTTGCTCGGGCAAAGATTCTGAGGAGCAGGAGGTGGCTCAGGTCAAGGCACAGCACCTTCAAGTGAGGATTTTCAGCCACTGATGTGAGGCTGCATTCCCACAGTGATGTCCTGCAAGCCCAGGGCTGATGACCCAGCGGATGCCACAGGATGCAGAGCAGCTCCTCTCTCCCTGGATCAGATGTTAACCATGAGAACATAAATAATTACTCCTTTAGAAGCGCCCTAACAGGATAAAAGGTGAAAATGAGAGCAGGTCCCTCAATAGCTGGACACCAGAAGAAGACAGGGATGTTGGAACCACGGCCACGATCAAAATATGCTGGACAATTTTTGTGCCTGGATTGTTTATTGCTTAATTCTCAACAAAAGTGCTAAAAGCACAGAAGTGACAGGCAGATTTTACTTTTCTTTGCTTCTAAGGAGGAGAAAGGCTCTTCCTGCCTAACCTGTAGCTGGCATGGCATAGTCCAACCTGATGGCACATCACCCTCAGTCAGTCCCAGGAATTGTAATGGAAGGGGTGCCTGAGGGATGAGACAGCCCCCAGCTGGGAAAGCACACAGGGCTTTGAAACACTGGCATTTAGTTGGATTAAGTGAGTTTTGGGTAATTTTATTGCTTTTCCACCCATCCTGGGATCAAGTGACTCTCCAAGGGGCTGGGTGTGCACCACCAGGGGCACAGAGGGGTTTCCTGTTCAAGGCCAGCATCTCTCACACCACTGCTGCCACCAGGGATTGTCCCCACTAAATGGGGACAGCAAAACAGCCCCTTAACAAAGGGCACAGGTTTTGATGCCCATCCACTCCACAGCTTTGGAAAAAAACCTTTGACTTAAAGCTAAGGTCAGCTTTGGCACAATTCAAACCAGACCCAGCAGAGATCTCCCCCCATGGATCAGGGAGCTCCCAATTTCTACCCAGCCCAGAGAGAATTTTTTTGTGTACAAATGCACGGGGTGCCAGCAAGTTGTTAGCTCTGAAAAATTGGAACTCCTCCATTTCAAAGAGATCTGTAATGCATAAGTGTCTGGGCTCATCCATCTTTCTCATCATCCCTCCTGCCTTGAAGTAAGGTCTTGCTCTCTAAGAATCTAGACAAGAGAAACACTCCAACAAAATGAAAAGCAACCTGGCTGGTGATAGATATAAAAGATGACATCTCCAGAAATCCCAAACTTCAAAGGGGCAGCTTTCAGCTCATGACTATCCACTCCCTCCAGCCCTCAAGGCTGGTGTCACAATTCTACAGCCACAGGAATCATTTGATCTCTCCAAATGGCAGCCCAGTGGTCTGGCACACTTCTGGATGTCAGAAAAGTCTGCACTGCCACCAGCAATATTCTGCAGGGGTTGGTCTCTGAAAGGACAGATTGAGGGGAAACAATTGAAAGAGTCAGTGGCAGGAGGAGGAGGAGGGAGGGAAAGAGGGTACTTTGAAGGACAGCCACAGCTGAGGGACTTTGTGGCCTGGTTTGTGCAGGGTTGATGGCACAGGGGCACCTCAGGGGTGTGCTGGCCATTCCAGTGTGGTGAATCCACATTCCAAGGCCTTTCCCCACCTCACACAACATCCTGTGGCTCATGGATGTGGTTTACAGGATTAGGGAAGGTCACTGGGCTGGTCACAGGAGCACAGGGAAACCTCCATCCTCCTCCTCCTCCTCTGGAACACACTGCAGGTCCCAGCCCTCCCTCACGACCTCCAGGCAGTGGGTGAAGGCCAGGGGACACCAGAAGCTGCTGAGATAAGTAATTGGCTGCCTGCTGGTGAGAACTCTTAATTAGAGGCTTTTCAGCAAGGAAATGTTTATATGGAGTTAATGTATTTACTTTGATGCACACACACTGTAATAAACAGGCGCTTCCTATGCTCCAGCAATTAAAGAAGTGCATTGCAAACAAATCCAGCCACCAGGTCCCACAAATGGGCTCCCACTGCCCCTTTCCCCATGGCCCAGAGCATCCCTGAGGGGTGGGGTGGCCCCAGCTCTCCTAGGACAACGCTGTGGGTGACCACACTGCTGGAGCAGGGTCCCTTAATCCAAGTGGGCAAAAAACTTTGCCCCATCCAGCCTTGAAAACAATAAATTGAGCCTAGTTTTCATCTTGCAGACTGGGGAAAACAGCTCCTTCTAAGCAGGGCACAGGATTGTGCACTGGCTGCAGTTTCTGAACAGATTGGAGATGCTGTGCTGCTGCAGTTTAATAGAGTCAGTGTTTATTCCTGTGTGGGAGAAACACTCCATTATCTGCCTTATTAATTGTTAGTTAAGTGATGGGAAGGTGCCCAGAGCAGGAGATGAGCCCTCATCTCTTGTTATTAGCTCAGAAACCAGCAGAAATAAAATAACTGGAGATAAATGATCCCAAGTGCTGCCCCCAAGTACCGCAAACTGACAGATCTGCTCAGAGGGGAATTCACAGAGAGCTCTCTGGGGGCAGCAGGGAAGAGAGAGCAACAGCCAGCCCAATTGGAGATTTCTGCCTTTAATGAAAAGATCTCACCATCTTTGATTCTGAACACCACTTTTCATGGCTGGGATCACATGGATATTCATGGTTGAGAACGTACCCCTGCTCCTGTAGGAAAATTCAATTTATTAGTCTGTCGCTGACAGTGAGACAGGTTTTGCATTGGTAGCTTAATGCTGCACAAGAGGGGTCCTTTTTTATTAAAAAAAAGCAACATGCAGCTGCAAACAGTCTGGCCTGGTCACTGCAGGGCTGTGATAACCTCAGCAAACACAGGCAACCCCATTATCTGCAGTGGGGTCTGGAGCAGGGATGGGAGGATCCACAAAATGAGTTGAACAAGGACAAGCAGCCAAAAGACCAGCAATGAAAAGATGCAAGACTCTGCCTTGAACCTCAGACAGGTGAAAATACCCAGCTGTGTCCAACATTGTAACAGCTCCCACATCTAAACAAGTAAAATTCAGCTGTATCCACATTCATTTCCCCCAAATCCATCCCCCAGTGGTGGCCACAGAGTCATAATTTGCTGGGGATGGGCAGAGGGAACCATTCATTTGTCAGACCCACAATTCCACAGGAAAGCAGAGTACCACAATCCACAGCATGAAGAAATTTAGCTAAACTAATGGATTTTGTGACACAGTTCAGGAGAAGCAGAGTTAAAACAAAAAGGAAAGAGAGAGCTGCTCTTCCTTGCAGCCATTTGCCTGGAAAACATCCCAGCAGCCTTTCCACAGCACATGTAGGGTTTTTACTGCAGTTCTGGAGGAAGATACAGGGGGAAAGGATAGGCCAGGAACCTGAGCCAGCATCAGCAGCACATTAACAAAATCTAGGAAAGCAGCCACAGCCAAAGCTTGGGTCTAACCTTGCACTGGAGCTGAAATTGAACCAAGGCCATCACCTGATTTGGGAGAGCACAGGAGCACCTGAGGCAGCCGTCCAGGTGCTCTCTGCTCCCCAAAGAGGCAGCCCCTAGCACCAAAACAGACATTTGCAGGTACTCCAGACTGAGGGTCCAGCCCTAATACTTTTTACAGCAGTTAAAAAATTAATTACAGAAACACAGAAGGGTTTGGGTTGTAAGGGAACTTAAAGCCTATCTCATTGACCCCTGCCATGAGCAGGGACACCTTCCACTAGACCAGGCTGCTCCAAGCCCTGTCCAACCTGGCATTTCATGCTTTTTTTATGACTTCACAGGATCACCAAACACCAGTGAACTGATCTCATTCCAGTCTCCCTCTGAGTTTTGCCCCTAGCCAACACTCAGCAGCCCAAAGTCACCGCCACAGCCCAGAAAAAGCCCTGCCTACCCACAAAGTGCTTTCTTTAAAGAAGTTTTGTGCTACTTTGGAGCCTTATCTCTTCAGATAAGCATCTCTTAGTTCGTGTTTCATTTAATCCCTTCTAGAAAGACAGCAATAAGCACTGTTTCATCAGCATCCCGCAACAGAGCACCTCAGATCCAAGCTCATTCCCAAAAGGATTTGTTTGTGAGAGGAAAGACTGCCAGCTCCTAGCCCTAGAGAGCTCCAAAAAACATTACATCTGGCTCAGCCTCTTCACTTGCTTGTGTACCTCGAGTCAAAACAGAAGAATTCTTTAAGAGCAGCAGCCCCTCTGAGAAACTCCAATTACATCCACAGACTCCAAACATTGCCTACCTGCCATCCCAAGTTTTCAAATTTCCTCCAACTTCAGCTTCCAGATTAAGGCAGGAAAAAACATCACGAGGAAGGGAGAAGAAGGGAGGAGAAGAAGGGAGGAGAAGAAGGGAGGAGAAGAAGGGAGGAGAAGGGAGAAGAAAAAGAAAGAAGAAAGAAGAAGAAAGAAGAAGACAAGGGTGATGATGACAACGATGACAAAGAGACAAAGAAGAAGACAACAACAAAAAAGAAGATGACAAAGAAGGAGAAGGAGAAGAAGAAGACAAAGACAACAAAGAAGAAGACAATGACGAAGAAGATGACAAAGAAAAAGGAGAAGATGACGAAGAAGAACACAAAAAAAAAGACGAAGAAGAAGACAAAAACAATAAAGAAGACAAAGAAGACAAAGACGATGAAGAAGAAGACAACAACGAAGAAGAAAAAGAAAAATCAACAAAAAACTTCAGGAGTGCTTTGCTCCTGCTCTTATAAGCTCTTGCAGCCACAAAACGGCTCACAGGTGGGCTAAGCAAGGCAGCCCAATTAATCCTGTCTAACAAGAGCCTTTCATTTAAGTGGATCCAGGTGTACCTTTCCATTGCTGGAGGTGGAATTTCCCTGGCTGCATCTTCCCAGAGAGGGTACTCCACCTCTGAATTGCTTATCACTTGAAGAATGCTTTGCAAGTGCTGTATTTTGCTGGCCCAATCTCGGGACTTGGAGGGCCTGAAACTCATTTGGGAGTGCTGGGGTTTGAAAAGGAGCTCTCTGTTCACGGGGGCAGCCTGATAACACAGAGGTGGATGAGCTTCAGGTGAGCTGAAAAGAAACAGACAAGGCAAATTAAAGTTCTAGATACTGAGAATTTTAAACTTTCTATGCTAACAAAGTCTAACCCCCCCAAAAAACCTACTTTTAACCTAAAACCATTAAAAAACCTTCCAAAAGTAATTAATTACACTAAAATTACAAGTATGTAGTTTAATTAGAAGTGTATGACATCACAAAATAAAAAAACTTAGCATTGAGAGTTTTAGAATATAGTAATATATTTAAAACAAAATAAAATATTTAAAGCAAAAACTAGTCCTTCTTCTTCATAAATTTAAGTAGTATTTTATAATTAAACAAAATAGTCTGCATTGCAGACATCGAGCAGTTAGTTATTAAGTTAAAAATAAAAATAATTTAAGTATTATTTCTTAATTAAATAATTTAACCTGAAAAAACCTTATAACGAAAAAGAGTTAACCATTTTATACCTTATTAATAAAATTCTACAAAACCCACTACCTATAAAACTATAACATAAATTTAAAAATAAACATTTAAACCTAAACACAAAATACCATCAGTCCCAACCTCAACATCCTGGTGCTACCTCTACATATTGATAATCTGGGTTGTTACTGCATCACAGGGATCTTCTCTGGGATAAATTATGAGGTGGTTTATCTATTTATATAAAATACTGCCATCAATAAGCATTTTCATGAGAGCATGGAGGGTTAGGATTTAGGATAAATATTAGGAAAAATTCTTCCTGGGAGGGTGGGCAGGCCCTGGCACAGGTTGCCCACAGAACCTGTGGCTGCCCCATCCCTGGAAGTGTCCAAAGCCAGTCTGGACAGCTGGGAGCAACCTGGAGTAGGGGAAGGTGCCCTGCCCATGGCAGGGGGATGGAACAAGATGACATTTTCCAACCCAGTCTGCTCTGGGATGTGGTATTTGCTGGGTCCCCAGGATGAAGAAGGAATTGATGAATCTGACTCCATGTTCTTAGAAGGATAATTTATTAATTTATGGTATTATATTCTATTAAAGAATATTATACTAAACTATACTAAAGAAGGGAGAAAGGATACTTACAGAAGGCTTAACAAGATACTAATGAAAACCTCCTGACTCCTTCCAGAGTCCCAACACAGCTGGACCATGATTGGTCATTAAGTAAAAACAATTCACATGTTGGATAAACAGTCTCCAAGCAAAGCAGCAAAACACGGGAGAAGCAATCAGATAATTATTATTTTCATTTTTCTCTGAGGCTTCTCAGCTTCCCAGGAGAAGAAATCCTAGTGAAGGGATTTTTCCAGAAAATATGACAGTGATACTGGGATTCTGTGATTTTTATTTTTTTTCCTGGATATAGGTTGCTCATGAATGCTGTGATCTCAGATGGGAACATCTCCCTGGATGCACATTCACACCTTGTCTGTGGAAGGTGATCCCATCTCTCTGACTTCTCCCCTCCCAGCCTATGAACTTCAGACTACCTGTGCTTAATACAAAGGTGTTTTTCATCATTCACAGACACTTGGTGGTGTTCCTGCAGGTTCTGCTATGTCCCTCTGTAATTCCATCCCCTTGCAAGTCTCTTCTCCACTGTGCTGGCGATGAGAAGAGCTGCACTGCAGTGGGCTTGTGCTAAAACTTTTGCAAGGATGTAGCTTAATTGGCTGACAGGTAGAGCTGGAGAGCACTAAAGGCATGGGGAGGACTCTAGCATTGGAGGTAGAGCAGGATGGCTGCCAGGAGAAAAAACTCCATATCAAAGGAGCTGTCCCCAGCTCTCCCGCTCACTGCTCCAGAGTCAGTTTTGTCTTGGAGGAAACTCCCACATACACAGTGATTTTTGTGAGAGGCAGGGACCAGAAAGGTAGGCAGGAGTGAAAATCAATCAAGATTTGTCAAATACACGGGAGAACTCATTTTTATGAGATAAGTGCCTTCAGAGGAAGCGTCGGTAGACACCTACCACATGTTCAGCCTGCTTAGTGGCAAAGCATGCCCCATTAATCATTGTCACTCCAAGGGGCCGGCTTCCCACTGAACCATCTCCCAGATTTCTTCTTCTCCCAGCCATCCTCTGCCCTCCCAGGGAGATGAGCTGCACTCACAGACCTGCAAATCAGGCTGATGCTCTTGGCAGCTGCTGTACCAACCACTCATTTATTTGCTGCTGAGCCACCCACCGTGCTCCATGGACTCTCATTTCTGTGAAAAAACGCCAATCACTTGCTTTTAAATTTTTCAAAGTTTAATAGTAATAAAATGGTTATGAAAATAGTAATATAATTAGAGTAATAATAATTTGGACAATTTGGATTAGGACAATATGAGACAATAGAACCAAGGAGTTATGGACAGTCCAGGTACCTCTTTCTGGACAGCACGAGCCCAAAAAAGGCCCCACGTTAACAGAGGATTAACCCTTAAAAGCAACAGCCTGTTGCATATTCATACACCTCATCCATGATGCATAAATTCCATTCAAACACAGGATTCTGTCTGGGCACTGTCAGCTTCTTCCTCTGAATCCTAAGAGCGCCTTCAAGGCAGGAAGAAGTTCATTTCTTCTGATAATGGAGCAATAAATTCTTTTTCTCTGAAAGATTTGGGTGTCCTGTGGCTGCTATCGCTCTGTGAGTCCTCTCTTTAAAAAAAAGTATCTTACATAGCATCGTTTCTATTTTAACATTTTTTATAACCTAAAACTATATTTAACACACTACTTAAGAGAATTAATACAGCCTCACTTTCTAACACAACACATATAATATTCATTTGAATATTTGCGAAAAGCCAATCATAAAATACATGCATTTTTCACATTTTATCCAGGATAATCAGCAAAACAGTGCCAGAGGAGCTGCTGCCTCTGAGCAGGTGAAGTCCATGTGCTGCTGTCCTGCTGCAGTGGGACCTTGCCCTTGGAAGCAGCCAGGAAGGGATAAAGTTGGCTTGGCCAACACCCTGTGCTCAGAAAAAGCAGCAGCAGCAGCCAGGGAAGATGGTTTGATGGTTTTACTGGTTGCACTGAGAGCTGAGCACTCAGGAGATCTGGGGAAAGAGAGCAGGAGCAGCCCATGGGAATCCCACAGCAGCACTGGGATGGAAGAGCCTTCAAGGACCAGAGCTGTGTGAGGAAGGGAATCAGCGATGTGATCCCCAGATGTTATCTCTAGCCTCCTCCACCTGCCTCCTGCTCCCCAGTTTAGTACTGCAGGCCACCATGAGCTGCTGTGAGGCCTTGTGGTGTCTCACACTCACCCATCCTGAGGGGACTTCACCACAGCAGGGTGAGGGGACAGCCCTGTCCTAAGGGACATTCACAATGGACTCCTCTTTTTCCATGTGTCAACCCATTTTCAGGCAGAGATTTTTTTTTTTTTTGGGCCATACTGCAAATCTTATTCCCACATTTTAAAAGCCTGAATTAAGGGTCTCAGCTCTTCTTTTCAGGGTATGGCCCCAGGCAGTCATGTTGATAACACCTGCTGGGTTAAATATTGCATCTGGGGAGTGGGGAAAACTGGTTTGTGGCAGGAGTTATGAGCTATAGTTACCATAGCCAGTTAACTATTTATTGTTATAAGGTTTTTTTCAGGTTAAATTATTTGATTAAGAAATGATACTTAAATTATTTTTATTTTCAACCTAGTAACTAATTACCCGTGGATTGCACTGTTACAAGGAGAAGGAGAGAAAGAAATGGCTTTGAATGCATTGAAAAAATCCTATTTTCAGGTCTTAAGCCAGTTACCATCTTTAGGGATTAGCAAATTGCCCTAAGCCCTCCTGCCACAGGGCTCTGCTCTGCACCCCTCAGCTGTCACCAGGGCTTGAAATGAGATGAGGGGGGAGACAGGATCCATGGAGCAATCCCAAAACCTCCTGGCAGGCAGGGCTGCATCCCTCACTTGGTTTAACAGAACCACAGGGACAGATGGGCAGCAAGGGCCATAAACCCACCTGCACCATAAACCCAGGCACTGAGGAGCTGCTGAGTCGAGAGGTGCAGCTCCTGCTGATCCAGGCTCAATTCCCCTGCGCAGATGGGATTTGTTTCTGCCTCCTCTCTTGTTGGACTGTGCCCTTTTCTGACCCAGAGATGGGCAACTGAGAGGTGTTTTAAAAACTTTTATTCCACTTTCAGTCTCATGTGAAGGGTGAGACAATACAGATGTTATAATTCACACCATCACAATCAGAAGCCAATTATTTCCTAATTATATTATAAATTTATTTCTTGGCCTATCAGCTTTAGCCATACCATGCTTAAATGTCTTAAAGCCAATCATCTAAAATGACCCCTCCTGGGTCCCTCTACAATGCATCTTTCATAGTTTTATTTCTCCAAAGTATCCAGTCTTTTTT
>VZSJ01004154.1:80695-93935 GCA_013398405.1 Pheucticus melanocephalus | reverse complement strand
AAGTATGATTTTAAAGACTCCTGTCAACTCCAAAACTGCTTGTAAAATGGGGAGTTATTTCAATCTAAAAGCACAATGTCTGAAAGAGGGATGGCTCTGCATTCATCTCAAGCTGTAAAAATAAAATAGCAAAGCACAGCACTGGCAGGGCAATTGGCAGGTCCCAAACCCTTCAGAGATACTGTATCTGTAAATAAAATAAAGAAAAAAAAAAAAGAATGGCAGAATAAAGGCAGGAGATAAATTAGCTGATCAGGTTGTGTGTCCTGAAATGGAGCAGGAGATTTCATAATGGTCTTGATTTGCTTTTTGTCCTTTTTTTGCACTGGATTGTCACCCAGCCTCACTTTTTGTCCAGTTAAACCAAACTCAACCCCAAATTCAGCTCTCCCTCGAGCCTTGGAATGCCTGAGCTCCAAATTTTAGAGCAGGGCTTAACTCTGATCAGAGCACAGAAACTCTGGAGGTTTAAGCAGGATTTCAAATGGGCCTGAATCAAGCTCAGGTTTGCTGGGGTGCCTTCCCAGACTCTGCAATTAGGGATTTCTCTCAGGAAGAGCTGCAAATAGCCCGTGAAAGCCCTTCTTATGCCCTTCTCAATGCAGAGCCATGGCAGCACAAGCCAGCTAATGTAAAAGGTTATGCCAAGCTCCTCTGAAACTGCCCAGCTGTGGAGCTGAATGGCAACACAGGAAACGAGGCGGGGCATTTTCCCCTGCTCTGGGGTTGCTTGGTTACTCACTTTAAATGTATGGCTCTATGTGGCTCTTTATGAGGACCCTCAGTGTGTAAATGGAGTTTTAGAGACTCTTTCATGGCTGTGCTTTTCCCCCCTGAGTGTTCCCTGCTGAGTGGAAGTGGAGGTGAGGACAAAGCGCTGCTTCCTTCAGGAGCAGCTGGGGTGTTTTGGAGAATCAAGTGCAGCTGGGAACAGAAATACCTGTTCAGGCAGAGAGAAATGTGAGGTGCTTTAAATCAGCCTGCAGGAATTTCCCTCCTGGCCTCTCCAGGTTGGAAAAACTGCTCTTGTTTCCCTAGACATCGCCAGCTCCCAGGAGCTTTGCTGGGGGTTTCAATCCATCAAAGACCCCAGGCTGGGGTTGTGAAAGATGGAGCTTTCTTGAATTGTGCTCTCTCAGCAGCTTGTCCCATCACCAGCCACCTCAGGGGCACAGCTGCCCTCGTGGCACTCATTGTGCTGGAGGTGTTTTAGTGAATCACTGGACTTTAGTTCTGGGCTCATTCCATCCCGGATCTTGTGTGTGCCACACACACAAACTCTTAATTTCCAGCTGGTGGTCAGGCAGAGATCAAGTGTCTGTTTCCTCATTAATAACTTAATTCATTATTTAAAATGGCTGCAGTATTATTGGTGACTTGGGCCTGAGGTTGGGACTTGGTGGTTCTCACTTGGTATCTCCAAGACTTCTCTAAGTGTTTGATGGGCTTAACCATGTAGAGGAAATGGGGAGAAAAGCCTTTAAATACTTTAAAATTGGAGAATATTTGGGTTGGAAGGGACATTAAAGATCTAAAATTCCACCCCTGCCATGGGCAGGGACACCTCCCACTGTCCCAGGCTGCTCCAAGCCCCAGTGTCCAGCCTGGCCTTGGGCACTGCCAGGGATCCAGTGGCAGCCCCAGCTGCTCTGGGCACCCTGTGCCAGGGCCTGCCCACCCTGCTAGGGAACAATTCCTTCCTGATATCCATCCAAATTTCCCCTGTGTCAGTCTGAACCATCCCCCTTGTTCCTTCACTCCAGTTCCTGTTGCAAGGTCCCTCTCCAGGTTCCCTGTGTCCCTCCAGGCCTTCTAAAGGAGCTGTGAGGTCTCCACACACCCTTCCCTTCTCTGGGCTGAACAGCCCCAGCTTTCTCAGCCTCTCTTCATCTCTGACTCTCCAAACTCTGTTTCACAAGCTTTAGTCTTCCTCTGTCCACAATGGAAAGAGTCATGGTTGAAGAAAAGAGTGTCCATGAAACTCAAGCTGGTGAATGTTGAGAGTTGGCTTTGTTTAATTCTCTCTAGAGCTAAATTAAAATTGTTATAAACACAGAGGGAAAGAAACAACATAACAAATCCAACCTTTTAGCTCCCCTTTGGGTCCTAGAAAAGTCCTCTCTGCTTTTTTGGAACTCTGCTCCCACTTTGTGGGAGATAATTTGGGCTTTCCTGCTCGGTCAGGCTTTTTGTAGTATCAAAGTTGTCACTGTCTTCTTGCCACAGAGGTTTTCTCTGTGTTGGATGTTGTGCTATTCAAGGTGTTTTCTTTCATGTGCATATCAAAGAAAGTGGCTTTAGTGGCTCCTTGAAGAATTTTCCATTTTGCCATTTGTCTTATTGACAGCACACAGAGCCCTGAACTCACCATAAATTCTTGTTTGCTGCAGTGTTTGGGGATGATAAAGTGGTTATTGGAGCCATGGAGGGAATAGAAGGTTGGGAGGGAATGGCTGGGTGCTGCTTCTTCCTGCACTGTCATGGGGTGGTACCCTGTGAATAAGCCATGACTTGGAGCAATCTTAATTTGAACAAGATGTTCTGGATGCTGCACACTCTCATGGATTCAGGAAGAATTTGGGAAGATGAACAGAAAAACAAATTTTAGAGTTAATACTTTGTTCTTTCCTGTCTGGTAGGCAGCCCTGGGAAGTAAGAGATTGATGCTGATGACCCTTCCACAATTACTGACAAGGTTTAGAGTCTGATCCTCATTTCAGTTAAAAATAAAAAATAAACTTTTTTCCTGCCAACAAATAAAATAATTTCCTTCGACAGTTAGTGGGTAGAACTTTATTAAATGGAAAATCTTTTCAATTGGGCTGAGTATCTGCTAGGAACTGAGTCAGGAGTTTGAAATTGCCCATTGCACTCCCTGTGACTGTTTAAATAAAAACAAATGGAACAATTTATCTGACTAAATAAAAGCAAACTTGAATATAAGACAAATAATGAAATAACTCAGAGTAATGATTGAGTGTTTCTGCAGCAGCTGGAAGAAGAGTTGGTGATTAGCATAAGGAAGTGGATTTTTTTTCCCAGTTTTATTTCAGGAGTGCTCAGGAGGAGGTTGCAGTTACTTCCCAGATTTGTGTCCCAGGAAAGTTCAGGTTGGCTCTTTGTTTTCCCCAGGAAGGTTCAGGCTGGCTGTTTGTTTTCCAGATGATGATTGTGCTGTTCTCCCTGAAGAGCTCCTCACTTATTTTTTGTGTCAAGGTGAAACTCCTTTTGTCTTTGGAGGGGTAGGACTAGGCTAAGAACTTTTTTCTCACAACTGTGTTCTGTTGATGCAAATACAAATCTCCTCTCCTGGGAGACTTTTTGTGCTTGAAGTCACCTAAATTTTTAGGGCTTTGTGGGCCAAGCTGTTTTTCTTAATAAACTTTGAAGCCATGTGACACAAAGACCAGAATAACCCTTTCCTGACACTGCTCCCACCTCATTCAAATGTTTTGCTGAGCTGTAATTTAGAGACATAGGAAATATGAATGGTTATTTGAGGTTTCCAGATGATTGTGTTTGGTAGGGGGAGTATAAATGCAATTTTGGATGGCTGTGACTCCTCTACCTTGATGCCTGCATTGTCAGTCTCAGTGTGTGTGAGCTTCAGCTGTCCCTGTGAGGGTGAGCATGGGGCCTCAGAAATGTGAGTGTCTCACAAAAGTTTCTGAGGAGAGATTTGCAAAATCTGCTGCACCCTGGCAACCTCCACACACAGACAGTGCTGTAGGAGTTCAGGTGTCTCCAGCTACTCCTTAACCTGTTGTTCACAGAGGAAGGTGTCCTTGCCCATGGCAGGGGTTGGAACTGGAGGATCCCAAAGGATCTTTCCAGCCCAAACCATCCTGAGAGTCCCTCCAGTGACTGGGAGCAGGAGACCAGTGTGGAAAATCCTGTGAAAGCCCTTTCTGGAGGAACTGGTGCCTTTGGAGGTGGCAGAGGGGCTGTGAGGATGCTGATGGGATGGTGGGAATGAAGAGAGGAGCTCAGGAGGAGAAAGGGAGCTGCTGGAAACTGCAAACCCCCATAGTTTGTGAGACACAGGGCTGGTTGGAGGGGACATTTGGCTGTCAGGCAAAGCCCAGCTTGTGTGACCAGAGTCACAGGGTGCTCTGGGTTGGAAGGGACCTCCAAGACCATCCAGGTTTTTCCACCTCCCACTGGAGATTCTCTCCTCTTGGGTGTCTGCAGAGCTCTGGGCATTGCCTCTTGGTTCCACACACTGGGAGTTTGTTCTTAGCTGGTTCATTAACCATTGTTTTAATTTCTATAGATGATTTCCTGTGGTTTTAGCTGTAAAACAGAGAGAAATCCTCCAAGGAATAGAAATGCTGGATGGGAAGGGGATTTGAAGGGGTTTCAGAGGTGAAAGGAAGATGATCCAGGAGGTGTCTGCTGGGAAAATACCTGATTATTCAAGTTGTTGTGTTTGCCTGTGCTCAGTCTGTTTGACCTTGCTGAGTGTCTCACCTAGGACAGTGATTGAGGGTTTCCTCTGAGCCATCTCATTAAAAATAATTAGAAATTAAAATAATGAAAATTAGCCAGCAGAAACCAAATAGAGCTGAGCCTTGACACTGTTACATGGAGAGTTTGCTAAAGAGGTTCTCACTTTGCTCCCAAGGAGAGAGGTCCTTTGTTTGTCCCCTTCTCTTGATTAAAGAAGGGTAAAGCAGAAGCACTGTTAGGAAAAACAGTGAAGTTAACAACAGGAACAGCAATGATTTGCTGCAAGGTCTTAGGAAAGCCTTCAGAGCTTGTTGTTTTATTTAGTAAGTTCTATTTGCCTTTCCTGTAAGGAGTTTGGGGCAGGGGCACTGCTGCCTCAGGATCCCATTTACCAGCATTGCTGCCTAAACATAAAATGCATCATGAAAACTGTAGGGAGGGAAGCTCATTTATGGAATGCTTTTCCTTTTTAAAGTGTGTTTGATTTATCATGATTTGACTTCAAAAACTACTCCATTATATGCCCAGGAATTTCAAGGACAACTTGTTTTTTTGTTGAGAAAATTGGAACAGAGGCATGTTCTGGTAATACATTCTGGTAATAAACTGCAGTGTAAAATTGGGAGAGGTAAAATAATGGCTAAAAGAGTTCTACCAAGGCCCATACACTGACATGGGGCACCTTTCTGCTCTTTGGGTTTAAAGTCTTGTGGAAATATTTCCTTCCTAAGTCACCTTTGGGGCTGCAGTTATTCTGTGCTTTTTTGGGGCTTGAATAAAGCAGACTTAGTGCTGAAATAATAATAATTTCTGTTGAGGATCATTTCAACAAAATACTGGAGAAAAAATTGAGAGAAGTAGAGTGAGTGCTGAGGAGGCCATGGAGATGCTCTGAGGGCTGGAGCCAGGCTGGGAGAGCTCAGAGCCCCTGCCAGGGCCTAAAGGGGCTCCAGGAGAGCTGGAGAGGGACTGAGGACAAGGCATGGAGGGACAGGAGCCAGGGAATGGCTTCCCACTGAGAAAGGGGAGATTTGAGTGGGATATTGGGAATGAGGAATTGTTCCCTGGCAGGGTGGGCAGGCCCTGGCTGCCCCTGGATCCCTGGCAGTGCCCAAGGCCAGGCTGGACTTTGGGGCTTGGAGCCACCTGGGACAGTGGAAGGTGTCCCTGCCATGTCAGGGTGGGATGGGATGGGCTTTAAGATCCCTTCCAGCCCAGAGCATTCTGGTATTCTCTGAAAAATGGAGCCTCTTTCATGTAACACCAACACTGAGGGCAATTTCCTAAAGACACTGCTCATTGGTGTTGCTCTTTAGCTTAAGGAACTTATTTTTTCCTCCTTGCTCATTTACCCAAGTGTATTTCCAGAGAGTTTCCATTCTCCTTGATTAAATAAATTCCAACTTCTGTCATCTTTATAAGACAGACTCTCCATCCTCCTGATGATGGCAATAACTTTTCTCTGCACCTGGCTCAGTCCAAAGATGTTTTTTCACGTCCCCAGGAGTTCCCACCGTGCCTGTACAACACTGGTTGTACATACAGTGCTTGAGCTTAGGGTTTTTTGACTCCATAGTGCTGCTTATTGATTGTTTTTTTGTGAGGGAAACAAAAAAGGACCCCCATATGTTTACAACATACCACTTGTCTTCAAGGTTTTTCATTAAAATTATCATCTCTGAATTGGAAATTTGTGTCAGACTGGAGTTTTAGATTTATCTGTTCAGGGTGTGGTGATGGATGTGGAATTGAGTCTGTGGCTTTGTTAGGTTTGTTCCTGCAGAAGGGAAGGGTGAGGTGACAACAGCTAAAAAAGGAGGTTTGGGTAGTGCTGGCGGTGAGATGATGTGAAATAATTTGTAAATTTTTATCTATGCAATAAAACTTCTTCACAAATCTCTTACTGGTGCCATGGGTTAATCCAGAATTTTCCTACTCCCATCCTGCTTGTTTGGTTGGGTTTTTTCCCCTCCCATGCTTCTGGCTCTTGCTCCAATCTCTTCTTTTCACTGAAATTTATCTCATGATAAATTTTCTTGCTTCACCTGCTCACACTTGCAATAAATCCTCTGCAAATTGCTGAATTCCAGTGGCCACCCCTGCCTTTTCTCTGGGACTCTCCAGATCCACATTGGAATGGTGGACATTCCTTTTAAATGCACTGTACAATGTTTTGTTTATCATTCTGGAAATTCAGGTGTGTTTGATAGAAAATCAGCTTTGGGAAAACTTAATGTGAACATGTGATTTGGCTTATAATTTTGATATTTTTTTAATTGAATATAAACTAGAAGTTGGCCTGATTTGGCTGAAACTTTCACTGGTACACCCAGCAGGGAGAAAATATCATGGAAACAGAGAAGATGGAGAAAAACTTGTGGAGTTTTTTTAAAAAATCATGATTCTTTTAGTGAGATATATACAATTTTTAGACTTAAAAAATTTCCCTCCTTTGGATTTTTATTTTGATGTTTAGTTTTGGTTTTATTTTTTATTTTTCCAGCTACTGTTATATGGGGTGTAGCAGGGCTATTCCTGAAAACAAAGTTGCAGTAAAAGTTTTTATTGTTGAGCTTCTTTGCCCTAATTAAGAGTTTGTTGAAGGGTCCTTCAGTTCCCCAAATCCTGAACCTCTAGAAAATGAAAACATACATCTCTAGAAAAAAGTTAAAGTTGGTTTTGTTATGGCCCTGGAAGGTTTATTGTATCCAGTGAAAAAAATAAGAGCAGGGGAAAAAAAATAAAAGGCCGTATTTCATATAGATAATGCAAACATTTCTTATCTGCCCACACAGTGTGCTGGTAGCAAACTACATTGGTATGAAATATGTCATTTTCCACGTGATTTATTTGCTCTGTTCAATCCTGCAAAACAAAAAAGCTTTAAAATAATAGTTAATTTAATTCTTAAAACCCAAACAAACTGAAAATTTTCAATTGTTATGTATCAAAGTAGAGCATATAAGAATGAAAGGAGGAGGGAGGGGAAGACTTCATGCATTAGTGATTTTATTTATGCTTTGAAGTGGTGAAGTGGGCACAGAGGTGTTTGGTCACAGGTTGGGCTTGGAGGTCTTTTCTCAGGGGCAACACAAAGCTGCTGCTGGAGGAGGAAAAGCCAGTGTTGTAGAGGTGTCCTTTAGGGGCTTCACCTAAACTGAGGTCTGAGCTTCACTGTCCTCACCTCCCTTTGTAGGTCTTGTCTGTGCTGGGGTAATTAGAGGCTGTAATGAGCCGTAGTTTGGGTCCTTTGAAGTCCACAAATGTGTAATTTTTACCATAAGATGAGAAACAGAATTTACCTCAGCTTGTTCTTCTGTTTCATTTACAGATGATTTTCTGTTGGGATTTTTGTGTAAAAAATACACCTCAAAAAACCAAACCAGTAATACCTGAGTATTTCTTTCCTGTTTCGAGCTCAGAGCTTGATTAGAAGGTATAATTTCACACAAATGGAGTTTGGTGGGGCTGTGCATCAGAGGAGCCTCTAAGGCTGTAAAATCATGGGCAACCTCACATAGTCCTGAGTGGTGAATTGGGAAGGAGAATGGTTGTCTCTTTTCTCACTGAGTCAATGATGCTCTTGGAAAATTAAAAGCTCTTCCTAATGAACTTTTATTTCCATGTGCTTTAAAGGGGATAGTGGTTTTCTGCTGTTTAATGTAGAAAACCTGATTGGTCCTAAAACAGTCATCACATGTGGTGATCATGCTTTTATGTATTTTAAGGCTACACTTCTGTGTTTGCTAGCTCTGCATGTACTGCTTGATATCTTTGAACCTCTCTTTTCAGTAAACCAACAAACTCTTACTTATTTTCTTTCGTTATTCTGCTCTGCTTCCATTGATGACTCTAAACTTTTGACTCCAGACTGGCAATATGAGGGTAAGATGGCAAAATATGACTTCCTGAACATTGCTCGTCTGCTTTTCATTTGTGTTCTCCTTAGAGTTATTAAAATTCCATTCACTAAGTAGATCCTTTTCGTTGCAGTTAAATACAAATTATGTTTGTTTCTGTTGTGAAGCTTTAATTATGATTTATACCTTTTAATCATTCCTTTGTTATTTCTTTGGGTTAAATTTCCATCGTATTCCCCGTGTCCTGACACATACTGAGATTCCTGATGGGATCTCTAGAGCAAAACACAAACAGATTCATTAGTGTAGCCATCCAACTGGATCATGGTGGAATGTGACAACAATCCTTCCCTGTGAGGGTGGGCAGGCCCTGGCACAGGGTGCCCAGGGCAGCTGGGGCTGCCCCTGCATCCCTGGCAGTGCCCAAGGCCAGGTTGGACAGGGCTTGGAGCAGCCTGGGACAGTGGAAGGTGTCCCTGCCATGGCAGGAGTGGCACTGGATGGGTTTTGAGACCCTTCCAACCCAAACCATTCCATGATTCTGTAATTTGAGGAGTGTGTGTGCATGACATGCAAAGGAAGAGGAAAAAACATATAATGTTTTTGCTGTTCAAGTGTTTTAAATATGGATCATACCTGAGATCTTTTGCCATCACATCCTCCCTTGCTTTACAAAGTTTCTCTGAGTAAGGGATAAGCAAACAGCTCTGTTTTGCACCTTTGTGAGTGTAACTTTACAATCAGTTGTGGCTCATACCTGCATCACATTTAAGGGAAAACTCGCCTTCAGCATGCCAAATATGCTGACTTAAAAAAAAAACCCCAGCAACAAAACCCTGGAGATCCAATTTTGGAATGAGAAATAACTCTTTTTTTCATCTTTATAGATTGCAAGTTGGCCAGAACAGGTCCTCCAGCCACAATAGTTCCCATTGACGAGGAGAGTCGCAACGGTGAGTGCCTCACAGTTATTTATCACAAATTATTTATAACCACTCTTTAAGGCCCTTGTGGCAAATAGACCTCATTTTTCTGAAGTCAGTGGGACAGTACCAGAGGACAAAGTTCTGGTCAGTATTTGGTTTTGTTTGGGTAAAGCTGAAGTTTTACACTGCAGCATGAAAAGAGTGCTAACAACATGGTCTGGGTTTCCCACACGGCTTTTGGAAAGTTGTTTGTTGGTTCCCTCTAAGTTTAGGAACATGAGTTGATGGACACCTCTGAAATGGAAGAACTTGGTTGTAGTCATGGAAATTTCAAAAGAAAATGAATGTCTCTTTTTTCAGTATTTTAATTCTCCTGACAAATTAGAGAGTTCTCAGATTGTTAATCTGTGGTCTGAGCATTGCATTTATGCAGTGTACTTTGATGGGATGAAGTGCTTTACCCTGTTACAATCAGCTGTTACTCCTGAGAGTAAGTTACTACTCTTTCCTGCTTGTATTCTGTGTGTTTAGGTTTTTTTTTTATTTTAAACTTGCAAGCTGCATCTGTTTTAGTGCTGTGTGTGGCTGTGCTTTATCAGATATGAGTGCTTGAGATGGTGAATAAAGCCAGGTGATGCTGGTCAAACCTCTCTGCTGTTTTTCTAGGAGGAATTCCTTGTTGGAATTGCACAAAGCCAGATGGATAAATGCATTTATAGGTAAAACTCCTCAATAAACCAATTTTTAATACACCTATGTGCTGAAAAAGCTCTGGTACTGAGGTGGCTGTTAAAACTAGTCTCTTTTCCCTCCTCCTGGGGTGGTTTTCCCTGCAGTCAGGAGAGTCCAAAGGAGGGCTCTGAAGATGGGTGTGCTCTTTGAATTGGATGTGTTGGTTCTTGGCAAGCTGCTGTTGAATCCTGATATGTTCCAGTTGTGGCCTGCTCAGTTTTGGTGGAATGACCCCCTCAGCTGAAATGGTGTGGTGGCTGCCATAGCTCATCTCTCGTAGCCTTCCATCCTCCCTACTCATTAGAAATAAATCTGTGCTAACAGCAAAGGATTATAAATAAATCCAAACAAACCTTGCCATCAAAAAAACTTTGTGAAAACCTTTAGAAAGAGAGGTTGAAGTTGTGGACTCCCCATCCCTGCAAGTGTCCAAGGCCAGGCTTGGCAGGGCTTGGAGCCACCTGGTCTAGCAGGAGGTGTCACTGCCCACAGCAAGGGAGTTGGAATGAGATGAGCTTGGAGGCATCTTCCAACCCAACTCAGTGTGACATACAAAACTTAAAAAGGAATGCATGGGGTTCTACATTTCCAGTGACCAAACTTTGTATTGGGATTTCCAAGAGATGCAGGAATAAAGATCCACGTACTTTTGTTCTTGCCTATACAAACAAGACTCTAGGCTCCCTTAAAGTGTGAAATCTCATCCTTATTTTAGTTACTCCATGGCACTCTTACTTCCAAGGGTCTGTTGTTGGGGTTGGAATGGCTTCTGTAAGGATGGAGATGTCAAAACAATGGGTGGGACATTTTATTCCATCAGTGCACGTGGCCATTGTGTTCTGGCAATAAACAGAAAATTCTACTCTTTAGAAATAGATATTTAGCTCCATTGTGCCATGGCACATTGAGCTCAACCATTCCTAATTCACAGGAAGTCAGAGACCAGCAAATCTCACAGAATAAAAACATTTTCCCAAATAACTCTTGCTTGTTTTCACAGTCAGGCACACAGGTACCGTGCCTGACCTTTAAAGATGTTCTTGAAATCAGCAGAGATGTTAAGATTTGACAGTTTCCTGCCATGGGATGGATATCTCTTTATATCAAGTAATTTAGGTACAATAGTAAATTACATTGTAATTGTGCTCATGTGAGCAATCCTGGAAGGAGTGAGCTTGACCTTTCTAAAGGAATAAATGAATTATTATATGATTTTCTCTGTGTTGAACTGAATTGGGTGGTAGTATTTCAGATCATATTTAGAGCAAAACTGAATTTTTCTGGATGATTTTTATAGGCAGAGAGTTATTTTCGCCCATGGATTTCTTTTTATTTAATTACTGGCTTTGAGACTTGGTTTTAACTTGTTTTAAAGTCTGAATGAGCCTTATTCCTAGGTCAGACTTTCTCATTGCCAGTGTACCCCAAGTTTTTGGAGGCATCCATGTGGAGCAGCCCTTCAGATGAGCAGCCTGAAATTCTCAAGGGCTTTGAATCTTTGGGCAGGGTTTTTGATGGAAAGTATACTATTGGGAAAGGACTTTAGGAGGCAAGATTTAGAGATTAAATTAGAATTTGGAAGAGAAAGCAGAAGTTGGGGTAGGGGAAACAAGCAGACCAAAGTGAATTCCCCTAATGGGAGGACAAATAGGAACTGGCATCTTGGTGCTCCATCCAGAACAAAAAAATTCCACAGTTAGGAATGCTTTGTGCTCTTTTTCCCACCCTAGAAAAATCAGTCAGTGTTGGTGTGGTTTGGTTTTATTTTGGTGGGGTTTTGTTCTCCCTGCTTCCCTTATGATGGTCTGAGTGCTCTAATGAATAATGGGAGCAAATCCCAAAGCCTTCTGCTCTCTTCCATGTTCCTTGGGTGTGTCTGACCCATGGGAGTGCAGCTTTCATGGCTGTAGGTGGGTCAAGTGTTATTTTTCCACCTTTTCATCTTCCTGCTCTCTCAGCAGCAACCTTTCTTCAGCCTCACCTCCTGGGGAGACAGGGGATGTGTGATCCTGCTGTAAATCCCCTTCCATAACCCCTTGTGGGGAGGCACCCATGGGAAATGGGGCACAAAAATGCAGGAAACAAAGATGTGGAGTTTTTTCCCCTTAATTCTCTTGCACCAATTTATTTTCAGTTTTATTATATTGTAATGCTGGAAGAATGGATGTGATTACGTTGATGTTTTCCATGCTGGTCCAAACTGGTTTAATTTGGTTTTCAGAGACAATCCCCAGGGATTGAAGGAAATGTCCCCAGAATTAGAAAATCTGTAGCCTCCCTCCAGAGATGGGCTTAGGTGTGCTGATGAAGACTGGGAGTGCTGCCTCTGAATATTCATTACTCAATTAAATGTTCAGTGACCACCAGGGCAGGCTGGAATTGAACTAATTAGCCATAAAGAAGGAAAAGTCTTGACATCCCAGGAAAAGTTATTTAGTAAAATCAATTTAGAAGGTTGCTGTGGCTGAGCACAGGTGCATCAAGAAATGCATTCCTTAAGAGCTGTGGCTGGATGTTCATTTCCTACTTTTCCCTCCTGTTTCATTAGTGACTTGAAGGTGCTTCAGTCTTGGAGGGCTTTTCCAGCCTAAATGATTCCATGATATTCTTGTATTGCCTTCATGAGCATCTCACTCTTTAATTTTAAACAAAAATACTTTCATCTATTGCTTCCTATCATTCAAAAATCAACTTTGTGAAGGAAAGTCATCTTAGATTTACCATTTCAAGGGATCCTGAGAACAGCATTTCCCAAGTTTGTAGTGTAGGTGTAGACGTGGAAAGGCACCAAACTGTGATTTTATCTTGATTTTTCTTATTTTTCCCATAAAGGCACTTTGAGGACCCTTTGCATTTTGCTTTTACTTGGTGCACTATTTTTTGTACTGTTTCTATAATGGAAAAAATTCAAGTTATTAGTTTACATGTTGTTATCATTCCTGTGAAATGTTTCCAGGGAGAAAGTGCTTCAGTTGATTTTTAATCTAGCTCATGCCATTGTCTTTATGCCTCCCTGGCCACACATAGATTTTTTCCCACATCTTTAGACAATCTTACAGCTCCCTAATGTGTTTATGAATATTTTTGACCAGTTTTTTGCCATCCTTTTCAAATTTATCTTCACCAACCTGCAATCTGGTTTGTCTGGTAATGGAGATGTGGTGTGCAGATCTAAGTTAAGGTGCTGCAGCAAATAAATAAAGCTTGAAATTAAATCTGGCCATTTTTAGGCTGAGTGTCTAGACCCAGTCTGGCCATTTTTAGGCTGAGTGT
>VZSJ01004154.1:56303-68519 GCA_013398405.1 Pheucticus melanocephalus | reverse complement strand
AGCTTGAGGGTGGGCCTGAAGGATGATGCTGTCCAGTAAAAAAATAAAAAAGGAAGAAAGGACAAAAAATTAAATACAAAAGCTTGGTAACAGTGGAATTTTCATAAGAAGAATTCCTAGAATCATTAAGATGGGGGAATAGCTCCTTGTTTAATCAGTGTTCTCACAGAGCTCTCAGGTTATCGAGATATTACTTTTCCCCCTTGCAATGTCATATGAGACCAGTTCAAACAGCTTCTACTATTCCATTTATTTTATTAACAACATCTCAGGCAAACCGAGGGTTTTGATCTGTGGAACTCTGTAAAAGGCACTTGTAAAGGACCTTTCTTTGCCCAGGCTCTGCTCCTGGGGCACTGGCTTTTTGTTCAGGTCCCTGGGGACCAGGGCTGCTTGGATATTAAGTGTTAAAGATCTGGCAGTGCTATTTCTTGCCTGTTGTTAAGCTCTCTCATGCATTATTTATCAAACAGCAGGTGAAGACTTCAACCTTTTTATGATAATTGATAGTGGTTAGAATACAAGATTACAAACAGCTCCTGAGCACCAGTAAATGCCAGCACGGGAGGTGGATTGGCAGGACGTGTTTTTCATCGTTAATTCAAAATATATGAACTTTGTTGGGCCTCACTGGGTCAGCGTGGAGGGGGAGAGGAGAAATAGGTGATAAAAATTGGATATAAATTGCTTTGTTTGGGGTTCTGCCTGCTTGGGTTGTGCAGCGCTCGTGCAGGCTTCAGTGTGGTGTGACAGAATTCAAGACACCTCCTGTGGGCTCACAGCCTGTTCTGGAGGATTCTTGTGCTTCCCTGGCACTCAGAATCCTCAGGAAACTGTTCTCTCCATCACCTGGGGGGTTTAGGTTATTTTAACTTGGGGTACAAGCAGAATTATCCCTATAATTAGAATTAATTCTAATAAGCCGGCTGCTCCGGGCAGTTTCCCCAAGTCCTTGGCGTGGTTGATGCCTTCTTGGAGTTCAGGTGTCAAAAAAAGGTGCTGGAAGTTGTAGTCCTGGTTTAGTGAGGTTAAGCCCAACTTAAGTTAGTAAATTTTACCTGTTATAACCAGACAAGGAATTGGGTGGTTGAGAAGTATGAAATTTAGGATTTTTGCCTTTTAGTATCAACTGGCTTAAAAAAAAAAAACAGAGGAGACAGAGGCAAGAAAAAAAAAATAAACCATGAGTTGTTAATTCAGTTTGATAGAGCTGAAGCAGCTCCATATTGATGGCTCATTATTTTTAAATTGACTCAGGGTTTCCTTTCATTAATTCTTTATTCTGCAGACAGATGGGAAACGGTGGCTGCTTTTTTTCAAGGGCAATTTCACCCAACTGACAGCACATTGGAGCTTTGGGTTGGGATTTTTTTTACTGTTGAAATATGACATGGCATAGATTAAAAAAAAACAACAAAAGGGAAGATTCTTTAATTAAAATGTGCTGCCTCGGTTTTGTTTAATTGTTTTTATAATTAGTGCCATGATCTCTGTTAATTTTCAGCTATCTGAAAACATGCCTGGTGGGTGTCAGATGTCTCTGCTGGGTTAGTAAACATTAAAATACATTAAAACCACACATTTGCTCTCCCTTCAGTACTGATTTGCACCATCCTTCTCATTCAGCAGCCAGGCAGAGCCCTGAACATTTTGATATTATTTTTATTAGCTCTAATTAGCCTTTAAGCATAACGAGCATCCATGGAGTAGCTCTGTGTATTCCGAGTTTTAGATGTTGGGCTAATTTTGGGTTGTGAGTGCTGTCTGTGAGGTCAAACCCAGAAATGGAGAAGGAGGGAAAAGCTGTGAGTCGAGCTAAGCCTCTCACCCTTCCCTGCCTCATCCCATCAAAGCCATCAGGGGCTCAGGGAAGCAGAACACGCTTCCAGCTCCAGCCAAAATACAAACCTGCTGTTAGGTGGGTGCAGGGATGAGCCTGAGGAGTGCTGAATAAATGATCAAGTTGCTGTAACCTCACAGTGTTCGTTTTCCCAGTCATCACCAGCATTATTAATGAACAGTCCCATCCTATTGTTGATACAGCACTTGAAAAGTTAAATACCCAGCCTCTAAAAGAATATATTTTATGGGATTTTTGAAGGAATTCGTGGAGGGACCTCTGAGTGGTTTTAGATGATGTGATTTATTTTTCTTATCTTCTACATATGCAGGAAGGGTGAGTTTGGCTCAGCTCTTCACCACATGGTTCAGAGGGTCACAAGACCTCTAGTTACAAGACCTTTTAAGGATTTATTGACCAATAAAACGCTGCCAACAAGAATATTTATGTTTTTGACCCAATCCTTAAATATTTCATCTTATGGACCCATGTTGCCGTGTAAGCTTCCTTAGCCAATCATGTTATGACACACAAACCTCCAGTACTGCATTCTAAACTTCTTGTTTACCTCTGTAACTGCTTTTATTTTTTCTGTATCTTAAACTCTAAACTTTCCTTTATTTAGCTTAATGTGTATCTGCTTTAAACTTTAAATCCACATTCTCACTTCTAGCACCTAAGTTTGGGAGCCTTTTCCAAGGTCTCAGATAAAATCCTGGGTTTAATTCTAAGCTTTGGCTTGCAGGTCTAAAGCTCTGAGAGTTCCCTGCATTTCAGATTCCAACAATATTTGACTTGTAAAGGAAGTATCCTGCTTTTAAAGGAAAATATTCCCTTTCTGAAAGAAAACTCACCTTCCTTCTCCCCGTGGTGGGAATCCAGGCTTGCTGGGCTGCTGTTCTTCACAGTGAAAGCAGATTTTGCCCTGGGACCTTAAGGCAGCACAAGTCTGGGCATCTCATTCCTCAGTCTCTGCTGGATGAAACAGAAAAAAAGGAGTTCTAGAGCATTTCTGATGAAATCAAAGTTGTAGGATATAGTCATTGGGCTGTACTCCTCTCCAGGACTTGGATTAATTTGACTTTCTGAGTTTTGGCCCACAGAACCATGCAGTGTTCCCCCATTGCTCTGCTAATGCCAGGCACACCCTTGTTATCCCATGGTTACACAGCTGCACGCTGTGTCAGTGCTCCTGGACAATGTCCCACCTCCAGCAGGGATGCAGGGAGGTGCTGGAGGAAACCTGGGCCTGCCATGAGCCTCTATTTGCCCTGAGTACACTCAAAGCCTACAAAGCTTTTCATCTCTAAAGCCAAGAGGGGCTCTACAGCATCCAGGTGGTATAATAATGTATAATTTGTGTAATCTAGGTGGTGTCCAGCCCCTTCCCAGTCATGACACTGCATTTCCAGCCCATTCCCAGGCCTGGATCTGTGTGTTTACACGTGGCTGATGCAGGGATTTCTTCCTGGTTGCATTTTGAGACCTCAGCTCACTTGCTCTTAATCCATTTAATGTTCATCCAGCTTATTTTCATAGTTTCATAATCAGCTTATGTGATACGAGGCCATGGATATGTAAACTTAGGAAGTTGCATTCCCTCTGCTCTCCAGGCTTGTAATTTCATTACAAATAACCAATTTCATGTGCTTTTTTCCCCATTGTCCCATGTTAATAGGTGTATTATACTCCTGTAGCATGCATTTGGTCTCCTCTGTCTGCTTGCATTGTTTTGCCTGGGATCAGCCTCCAGCTGATGTGTGTATTTACTGGGATTAAAGAATGGCTCAGTGTTTGCTTTCCCTGTTTCAGGACTGTTGCCAAGGGATCTGAGCACTCTTGGCTCTTCCAGGAGACATCCACGTGCTGGGACCAGAGGCACAGAACTGTCAACACTGCTTTGGCTTGTCCTCTGTTGCAGTGCCAGTAACCAGGGTTTCAGCAGCATCTTGTGGCTTAAATCACCTTTTCCTGCTGGAAAATGGATGTTTTTATAATCAGTGCTTCTGACCTTTCTGTCCTTTGGACAGAGATGTTCTGCTACACCAGCTCTGGTTTTTGGCTGTCCATGAAACATAACAGCGGAGGATCTTAGAGCTGCTTCCAGGGGTTTGACTTGGTCAGTCACAAGTTTCTCCTCAGATATTTTTTTTCTCTGCTATTATCAACTTTCCCTCTGTCTCACATCTGGGAGACTCCACCTGCAGAGCTGGCCCAGCACAGGAGGGACCTGGAGCTGCTGCAGAGAGCCCAGGGGAGGCACCAGCATGGGCAGAGGGATGGAGCAGCTCTGCTGGGAGGAAAGGCTGGCACAGCTGGGGCTGCTCACCTGGAGAGGAGAAGCTTTGGGGTGACCAAACTGTGGCCTTGCAGGGCCTGAAGGGGCTACAGGAAACATGGAGAGGAACTTGGGACAAAGGATGGAGGGACAGGACAAGGGGAATGGCTTCCCACTGCTAGAGGGCAGGGATGGATGGGATATTGGGAATTAGGAATTGTTCCCTGTGATGAGGATGGTTGGGGCAATGGCACAGATTTCCCAGAGCAGCTGTGGCTGCCCCTGGATCCCTGGCAGTGCCCAAGGCCAGACTGGACATTGAGGTTTGGAGCAGCCTGGGACAGTGGAAGGTGTCCCTGTCCATGGCAGGGATTGGCTTTAAGGTTCTTTCCAACCCCAAGTTATGATTCTGTGACCTCTGTTAGTGTTCAATGGCTTCTCTTTTCTGGAATGTTTGCTTTGCCTGATCAAATTATTTTGTTTTGGGTTTTTTTTGGTTGATATCTCCCTTGAGAGACGTGTCTGTGCAACCTTAAAATTAATGGAAAATATATTGTAATCTTTTGATGAGGGAAACTTAATTACCCCCCTATAACACTTTTTTTTCTTCTGTGAAGAACATCATGACAACCTTAGCAGGTGTCATCATTCCCCTGTGGTGAGGCCTTGCTTCATCTCATTTATCCCCAGATAATTGGCTAATTGCAGCCAGTGGGTTACAGTGGTGTTACAGCTGATGGGAAGGAGGAACAAAAAGAGCCCCAGGGTCTGATCCAGAGTCTGTGTGCCAGGGTATCCTGGCCAGGAGTGGGCACATCCAGAGGGAGCAGGCAGGACAGTCAGTGGGTGCGATGGATGGAGCTGCAATAGTGGCACAGATTGGGTATCATGGGAAAACCTTTGAGTTATGGGATTGGTGTTTTTCTTGATGGTTTCCTTTGGGATTCTGGTTTGGTTTGGGGTTTGAGTTTTTTGTAAAAATGTTAAATGCTGGACTGGTGGCTTCATAGAATGTGATGGCAGTTCCAAGTGAGAATGGCTTTCCGTGAGGGTTGAGCTGCCCATCCCAGGAGATGTCTGTATTTTGTGTGCTGACCCTGCAGAAGACTCTTCTCCTTTTTCTCCCATTAGCTGGCAAGTGGCATCCCTTGGCACTGCATCAGCCAGAGTGACAGAGGTTTGGGCTTCTGTCAGATCTGAGGTTCTTCCAAAGGCAGTGCTGGATTTTCCTCTCACTGACAGAGGAATCTTTCAAACACTTTGTAGTGCATTAATGTTTTTGTGATCCCCATGTTAATCAGCCTTTTTAGGAGTCTTCCATAGAGCTTATTTTGAGCAGAGGTGGATTCCCAGCTATTAGGAAGCAGCCAAGTGAAGGATTGCTGGAGCTTGTTCTGCTCAGGAGGCAGCATGGGATGGTGCTCGTTCCCAAGGATTTGCAGCACAGATGTTGCCTCATTCCTTTATCCTTTGGGCTATCCTCAAAGCCTCAATTTGAGAGGCTCCTTTGAGATGCTCTTCCTCACCCTGAGGAGAATCCAGGCTGTGCTGAAGGTCAGATGAGGTTTGAGGGTGCATTTTCTATGAGTGTTTAAGGAAGACTTTCCCAATCATCAGGGAAGGGACAACCATGTAGTCAAGTGTGTTGGTTCCTGACAAAGCACTGCCCCATCTCCAGCCATGTTCATGCAGGTAATTTCCAGCTGGAGACAAGGAAAAACTCCTGGTTTTGGTCAGCAAGCTCTCAGTTGTGGTCATTCAATTAACAACTGAATACCCAAAAGAGGGAAAAAAAAAAAGTAAAATTAAAAGAAATTAAAAAGGGTGTAGCACATAAAATAATAATCACGATAAGGGGAACAAGCAGAAAAGAGAAGTTGGACTTTGAATTCAAAAAAGAGCGTGAATACAGAAATGGACATTGTGCTGCTGAAATCAGGAGCTGTGCCTGGAACTCAGAGTTGACAGGTCATTAGGATGGCAGTAGGGAGTTGGTGATGTTCCAGCCTTTAAATCCCTGCTGAGCTAAGTGGGTCTTTCTGCCCTCTTGGAAAAACTCCTCTTCCTTTCTCATTTGTACATACTTGAAGGCTGAGAGACCTTTGGTGTTGTTTCATGCTTGCAAGGACAAAGTTAATTCCCAGCTGCTTGTAATACAGTTCACTTTCTTTCTATTAATCTAAATCAATCAATTATCCTAACTTCCTTTATGAGAAATATTTATGCCTACTCAGAGCAGAATCAGTTAAAATTGATTGCATCGTAATTGGATCCAGCATGAAATATTTTGTTTCTTCCTGGTAAGAGCATGGGGGAAAATGTTGTCTGTGGCAGTATTTAAATATAATTTCAGGTAGAGAAAAACAGTTTTGGAGCTGCTGCCTGTACTGGTTGTCTGAGCCCCTCTTCTTAGAGAAATGGATGGTTTGGCACAGAGGACTTGGGTTCAAGCCTCAAAATGCTGCCTTTGTGTGACCTACCCACTATTCCAGCAGACAACTGGGAATTCCTGCTTGGAAGTTGTTTAGCCCAAGATTTGTCTGGTGGAAACATTCTCGTGGTGAATTGTGAGAGGTGTTTGGTGTGGGACACACTGGAATGAGAGTTACCTGTGGGATCTTCAAAACTGCTGTTAATGAGCTCCCAAAAATCAGTGAGGCTGCTGAGGAGGCAGCCAGCTTGTTGTCTGAGGAGACACCTTATTGCTCTTTAACTCTCTGAAAGGAAGGGGAACCAGATGGGGTTCATCTCTTTCCTTAAGAAACTGGAGATAGGATGAGAGAAATGGCCTCAAATTGTACCATAGGAGGCTCAGATTGGATATCAATGAAAATTTCTGCATGGAGAGAGTGGCCAAGCATTGGAATGGGCTGTTCAGGGAGGTGGTGGAGTCCCCATCCCTGGAAGTGTTCAAAAAACTTGTGAATGTGGCACTTGTGGACATGGACTAGTGGTGACAGCGATGGTGCTGGTTCTTGGTTGGATTTCAGTTTATTAGAAGTCTTTTCCAACCCTATTTTGGTTTTGGTTTTGTTTTTTTTTCCCCTTTTTCAGCTCTGTAAAGTTGCCAGGCAAATTATTGGCCAGCTTGATGTAGCTTAAAGGTTACATGTGGTATGTGCCCACTGAAGTCTGTTTTCCCAAATAAAACAGGGTGAGAAGCAGAAGGTGAATAACCTGCTTAACAGTGCCTCCAAGGTTTTTATGGAGTTTCATGTTTCCTTTTAATAGCTGCTGTTTCAGATGAATTTCACTTCAGCCAAAATGGCATTTATGGTTAGAAGTCTGGAGGGAACCTGAGGAATGAATGCTTTCGACAAATGAGCAATTTGAGGGAATTCATCTTCTGTGGAGGAAATACAGGGATAGGGTAGAATTTGATTAACTTCAGGTAGAAAACAAGGAAGAAGTGCCGTGGGATGTAAGATTTTATTCCAATTAGACCAGCCAAGCAACCAGACCAAGACCAAATATGCAGATTTTTGTACTAATGCTTGAAGTCTTGAAAACTACGGCAGCGTGGTGAGATCCGTGTGCTCTGGACATCTGGAGCTCTTGTTGGAACAGATGCATCACAGATGTGCTGGAAGGCAGGGAACCAGTGGGAACTGTACAGCAGCAGCAAATGAGAGTAACGAGGGTTGTTTGCACTAAAGCCCTAAAGGAAGCACAGATTTATAAAAGGAAGAGAATCACAGAAACCCAGACCAGTTTGGGTTGGAAGGGATCTTAAAATCCATCTTGTTCCACCTCCTGCCATGAGCAGGGGCACCTTCCACTATCCCAGGCTGCTCCAAGCCTTGTCCAGCCTGGGCTTGGACACTTCCAGGGATGGGGCAAAGGAGACAATGAGGTCTCTGGCATCTCCATAGGCAGAAGGGTCACGTCTGGAAGGGACGAGTTGGATATTTGAGCCAAGGCGCGGTGCCTAATTCAAGTGGAAATTATTGATGTGTCACGTTTTAATACTGGTTTTACTGAACTCTTTCATGGTGTCCTTGCAGTAGCAAATACTCAATGAGGTCTGCATGGTAATAAGTGGCAGAAAGAGCTCTGGGTTTTAGGGTGACCTAATTGTGGCCATGCAGGACTTGCAGGAGCCAACAAGAAACATGGAGAGGGACTATTTCCAGGGGCTTGGAGTGCCAGGACACAGGGAATGGCTTCCCACTGGCAGTGGGCAGGGATAAATGGGATATTTTGGGAAGGAATTCCTCCCTGTGAGGGTGGTGAGGCCCTGGCATGGGGTGCCCAGAGCAGCTGGGGCTGCCCCTGGATCCCTGGCAGTGTCCAAAGCCAGGCTGGACAGGATTGGAACTTCCCAGTAAAGAGGGAAAGCTTTGAGGTGATGGGAAGCTGATGGCGCCCTCAGAGCTGTTGAATGCACCACACAAAAAATATCTGCAGCCTCCTTGGAAAGAGTTAGAGAAGGAAGAAAGCTGGAAGGAATAGAGGGAGAATCTACTCAGCTTGGAAAATGAAGCAAATCCATGTTTGAGTTTGATGCTGCCGGGATGGAGCTTAAAAGTATTTTTCAAGAAGAAGGCTCCAAACTCTCAGAGGATGCAAATGTACTGAAATAAAACTGTAAGTAGGAGCAATTGTAGAGCATGGGAGTATCTGTGGGAAATTCCTGCTGGGATTGAGCAGAGTGTCACAGCAAGTTTGTAGCAATAACAAGATAAAGCCAAATAATCATAGGTGCCATAGCCAGGACTGAGGATTACACCAATAAATGTATAAATCCAGGATAATTGTGCCCCAGAACCACCTGCCAGTCGCTTCCTTACGGTGAAATCCATGCTTCTGGCAAGCTTCCTTCTTCCTTTCTGCCTGCCATGGAAATGAACTGGTTGTTGGATCAAACCAACCACCCTGCTGTCTTTGGGGACAATGTGGGGAGCTGCCACAGCTGGTACTCAGTTTTTAGCTCTGAATAAACAACAAGCAGTTGGCTTTTAATATATAAAATATCCAAGTATCTACAGTGTATTTGAAGTTGACAAAGGGTGTGGAGTTGGAATCATTAGCTGAGCCTGTCTGGTGGAATAATGGAATTTGTGTCAGGGTTTGACATTCTTTACTGTCTGGGTGTTGTAGTGTGGGTAAAATAACTGCATTTGTAGGGCATTGGTGCATTCATTAATAGGAGAGCAAAGGTGCTCTGCACACTTTACAGCTGCTTATTTCCAGGGATTTCCCTGCAGTTTGCACTGGCCACAGTTTTCTGGGTGGATTCCAGACCCAAAATGGGGCATATTTTGTGTTTTTCAAGAGGAGCACCCCTGTACTTGAGCAAAAATAAAGCTGTGAGAATTCAAGGCCAGGTTGGATGGGGCTTGGGGCAAGCTTGGATAGTGGAAGGTGCCCTTGATCATGGCAGGGGGTGGAACTGGATGGAATTTAAGGGTCCTTCCAATCCAAACCCTTCTGGGATTAAAGTAAAATGTATTAATAATGCTAATAATGGAAAAGAAAAAGTGAAAGAGGAATAAATCCCAAGTCTTATTAATATTTTTTAATTCCCATGTTCTCATAATGATTGCAAAACCCAAATTGCTCTTTAGAGACGTAATCTCCGAGCAAGCCTGGTAGAATTCCCCTGGAGTTGGGGGAGTTGGCCACTCCAGCAGACTCTGGAGTGCCACTGCCACCAAATCCCCTCCTTTTCTGTGCCTTTATTTTCATTATTTGTAATGAATGACCTGGACTCAGAGTAGCTCTGCTTCAGCCCAGCCTGCAGGAGCTGTGGAATTTCAGCAGTTCATTATTTCAATTAACATATTCAGGCATTCCTTCCTTCAGTTTACTCTAGCAGAGGTCTCAGATCATGAGATTACCAGTCATAAACTGTATTATAACTTCCTCATGTGCCAGTCAGTCAAACCATGGAACTTTATTTGCCTAAACATTGATTATTCTCCTTATTCTGGAATGTGTTTTTCAGGTCAGTTCTAAATTGAGCAAATCCTTTCAGCTTTGCAGATCTGATTGAGTTCCTCTGTCCAACATCTGCATGTGGAAGCCACTTTGTGCCCAAATCCCCAAATGTCCATTAGGAAAATAGCTTTTCATGGCACATTACAAGTGCTGCTCAACCACCAGGCTGTTTTCATTATTGGATATTTATATGAATTTGTGTTGGAAGTGTTGTATCCAGCGCGCTGAAAAGTCAGCTTGGGAGTTTTTGGCCCCTTCTCATCACATCCCATCACTCTATTCTGAAAATCGAGCTGACTGTGTTGTTCTAAATGGTGATGTCTTCCCAAGCTGGAGGCATGATTGCCTTCCATTACTAGGAAAATGTTTGGGAGTGAAGACACTGATTTATCTTAGAAGGAATCAAGCTTGTTCCTAGCTCCATTTGGGATATGACAGGTATCTGTCACCAGCAGCAGGGCTTGTGAATGCTTCAGCTGAAACTAATTTTTTACTTGCACTTCCCACCATTCAGCTGCTCCCTTGTGCCCCGAGCTGGAATTGCTGTCGTTAAGGGTTCATTAAAGGCTCCTCGCAGCTGAATTGTTTGGGGGTGTGCAGAGATCAGTTTGACTGCTGCGGTTCACTTCCATTAAATCAGACTTCAGGAGGAAAAATGCCCAGGTCAGAAGGGGAGTGTGGGTTGGGATGATGTCAGAACAGCAGTGATGGGAGAGGGTGAGGCTGGAGAGCAGCAGAGCATCAGCAGGAGTTGGCACCAAGAGCTGCAGGGTTGATGGCCACACTGGGAGCCCATGAAGAGGCCAGGAGCAGTCAGGGACACCCTGGGAAGCCCAGGCAGGGACCTCAGTGGTGTTTCCATTGCAGACTCACCCCTGATGGCCTCTCCCTGTCCCAAATCCCACAGATTCAACCATCCAGGAATGGCAAAGATGAAAGCTTCAAGTTATGTAAGAGAGATCCATAATATCTGTGGAAGGGAATGTAAAGAAGGAAGTTTGATGTGCTGGCACAGGGGGAGCAGCAGCAAGACCAGGGATGACACAACCAAATTGTCTTTGTACCTTCAGTATAGGGACAGAAGATGCAAAATCTTGAGCCTAAGAAAATGCTCTGTTCCTAAATCCTTTTGCTAATTGTGTGTGTAGAGAATAATTGATTTCCACTGCCAGGTCCCAGCATGGCCCAGCCTTGGTGGATTGCATGGGAAATAGCCTGGAGAAAAGGAGGAAATTGGGAATTAGCCTGGAGCAAAGGAGGCTCAGGGGGGACCTTGTGGCTCTGCACAACTCCCTGCCAGGAGGGGACAGCCAGGGGGGGTCGGGCTGTGCTGCCAGGGAACAGGGACAGGACAAGGGGAAAGGGCCTCAAGCTGGGCCAGGGGAGGCTCAGCTTGGACAGCAGCAGCAATTTCTGCATGCAAAGGCTGCTCAGGCCTTGGCAGGGGCTGCCCAGGCAGCTTTGCAGTGCCCAGCCCTGCAGGTGCCCCAGGAAGGGCTGGAGGGGGCACTCAGTGCTCTGGGCTGGGGACAAGGTGGGCACTGGGCACAGCTGGGACTCCATGGGCTGGCAGGGATTTTCCAGCCTCAGGGATTCTGGAAATTTGTGTAAACAGCCCCTTCCTCTCTCTGTCCATGCAGACCATCCCTGCAGTGCCTGGAGCAGAAGCTGAAATGGAACAGGATCAAACCAGATTTTAATGTATAATTTGTCTCACAAGCTAAACAAGAGGGATGGAACAAAGTTAACACTCAATATTGACTGTGGCTCATGTCTGGTCCCTGAGGTCAGCTCTTAATTTCCAGTAATGGAGTGGGTTTTTCCACAGTCAGATGCATCTCAACAAATCACCAGTTAGTTTTTCAGCCTTTCTATTTTATTGCAAGAATGTACTGGAAATGACAGGACTCTTTATAACTGAAAGATAAAATGAAAAGGGAAGGGGTTTGAATGTCCAAGAGGAATTGCTTCCAACATTGTTTATTGGCCTGTGTAATGGGCTGTTATTGTGCCTCTCAAATGACACCAGATTTCCCTTGGGATGCTCTGACCTCTTCAAGGAGAGTCTTATGCAAACTGAGGAAAAAACCAAACCCTGTGTTTGGCAGCAACCTGTCAAAATGGAAACCAGCTCTGAATGTTCAGCTGTGACTGCCAG
>VZSJ01004154.1:0-51303 GCA_013398405.1 Pheucticus melanocephalus | reverse complement strand
GAACTTGTGCAACAAAATAAAGGAGATGCAAATGATCTGTTGCTAAAGTTGACAGGGTTTTCCATTTAATATCGTTAGTCTCCGTGTTCCTATTTACAATTAGCTCTGAAATCTGCTTACACACTCTGCTGTTTGCTATTCCTGTAGAAAGCAAGGGAGTACAGGATGTGTTCAGCAGAGACACAGCCAGGAAATACTGAGAGAAAAAATCAACAGCACAAATAATTTGCTGTTTACAGTGTCTTGATGGAATTGCTCAGTGTAAAGATAAAAGCCTTGGCCTTGAGAGAGCACCTGAAAACTTCATTCAGTTCCTGGCGTTCTTTTGGTCTCCTATTGGAAGGTCTTGTTTTGGATGGTGGTATGTTTGTGTAAGAAATTTTTCAAAAAATGTGGATTATTTGTTTTCATGGTTCAGAAGGAGGGATCTTGGCCCTGGGGGCACCTCTGGAGTGCTGTGTCCAGCTCTGGATGCTGAGCACAGCAGGGCCAGGAGCTGCTGGAGCAGCCCTGAGCAGATTGCCCAGAGAGCCTGCAGGCTCTCCCTGTGAAAGTCTATAACTCAATTGAATGCAGAACAAAACATTTAGTAGAAATAATAGTTGCTCCCAGTTTTCTGTGTGACTTTTAGGTTGGTTCTACTTTTAAGAATTGTGAATTCTCTTCTCCTTGTCTCTTCTTTTGTAGGTTTTTGTGAAAAGTCATATTAAATGTACTTCCCTCTCCAAGAGAGGGGGAGAGGGGCTTTGAACAAGGGATGGAGGGACAGGACACAGGGAATGGCTTCCAGTGCCAGAGGGCAGGGATGGATGGGATATTGGGAATTAGGAATTGTTCCCTGGCAGGGTGGGCAGGCCCTGGCACAAGGTCCTGCCAAGGCCCAGAGAAGTTGTTTTTTTAAGTCATTAAGACATCAGCCCAGCACCACCATCTTCACAACTATCCCAGGTCCTCAAGGTTTTTGAATGCTTCCAGAGATGCTGAATTCCCTGGGCAGCCAGTTCAGTGCTTGGGAACCCTTCCTGTGTAGGAATTTTCCCTTATATCCAATCTAAACCTCCCCTGGTGCAACCTGAGGCCGTTTCCTCTCACCCTGTCCTTTGTTACCAGGGAAAACAGTCTGCCACTCACTTAATGACCATTTTCATTTCCACAGGGCAATAGAACAGCACAATTTTAGTTAATGACATCTAATATTCTTTGTAATTCAGATTTTAGTTTTTAGAAGAGCTTTCAGATCACAGGTGTAGTGAAATGCTGTGAGTTCTTAGCAACCTCCTCCAAAATGTTTGGTTTCAGTTCCCTCAACTTTGTCATTATGCTGAGAAGTGCTCAAAGAACTTTTGGTGAGGGTGATTTCCCTGTGGAAAAGGAGCAGGTCTGGCTGAAGGGGAAAATTAAATCAATCATAGTTTGCAGGTCAGGTGATGAAAAGTTTAAAAGCCTGCCCCTCAGGTTACACTTTGATGCTGGTTATGTCCTTGCTGCCTCCCTGACAGCCAGGTCAGGGAAAGGTGAAATAATTGACTGGCTCTGGGGAACAGTGTGGCTTTTACAGGTTTGCTTTTTCCCCTGATAACTGCAAAACTGCTGCTTAAAATTGGTTTTTGATGATAGCACTTTAGTGGCATTAGGGACTTGGGATTTGAGTTAGGAGGAATCACATAATTATGGAGTGGTTTGAGTTGGAAGGGACCTTAAAGGTCATCCTTCTTCCACCCCCTGATATGGGCAGGGCCACCTTCCACTTGTCCCAACCTGTTCTTGAACACTTCCAGAGACAGGAAAGTGTGGAGAAGAAGGCAGTGCTTGATTGCAAAAGCAACAAAACTCCTTAGGGAAAGTTTTTCTTAATGGAAAATAAAGTTTTTCCAGGCAGGAGGTAGTGCCAAGTATTCCTAGTTTTCCTGTTTCTAGTGGGATGTCTGCAAACACAACCAGGAGCTGGAGCAGATTTATTGGCAATAAATCTGGGGAAAAATCTGATAGAAGGATGTCAGACTGGTGTTTGTACCAGTTCTGGTCACTGTTATCCATCCCTCTGTTTGCTCCCAAAATCTCCTGATCTGGGATTCTGCTCCTAAACCTGCTGTGTTCCTCACTCAGCCACTTTCTTGTCAGTTGTTTGGAATTCTGACTCCTTGACAGAGGCTGATGCACAGCTGTAGGTTACAAAGGGTGCTGTAGAATTCATGGATAACAAAGGCCTTTTTTACACTTTTTAGTTCTGTGATAAAGAAATTTTCAGGGAAAGAAAGGATTTGCTCTCTCCTGTGAGTGAGGATGCTTCCCTGTTCTCATAGAAGGTGAAATAGATAAGGAAATTGTGCATTTTATTCAATCTGCTTTAAAATCCAGCTTGCTCTTCCTCTGTAGTGCTCCACTCCTCTCCTCAAGGATTCCTTTGGCCTCTGGGCAAAAATAGGAGTGATCTCACAGGAGGAATATTGTGAGGTTGAATTATTGCTTAACAAGATTTGTATCCAAATTTAGTTGAAGATGGAAATTTTGGTCTGTGATAATTTTTTGTGTTTGATGAATCCAGGGGAGGCACCAGCATGGGCAGAGGGATGGAGCAGCTCTGCTGGGAGGAAAGGCTGGCACAGCTGGGGCTGCTCACCTGGAGAGGAGAAGCTTTGGGGCGACCAAACTGTGGCCTTGCAGAGCCTGAAGAAACCAAGAGAAAACAACAAGGAGAGAGACAAGTTTGAAGTGCCAGGACAAGAGGGAATGGCTTCCCAGTGCCAGAGGGCAGGGCTGGATGGGATATTGGGAATTAGGAATTGTTCCCTGGCAGGGTGGGCAGGCCCCGGCACAGGGTGCCCAGAGCAGCTGGGGCTGCCCCTGCATCCCTGGCAGTGCCCAAGGCCAGGCTGGACTTTGGGGCTTGGAGCAGCCTGGGACAGTGAAAGGTGTCTCTGTCCATGGCAGGAGTAAAAGATGGACTTTAAAAATGTTCCCTTCCAGCCCAGGCCATTCTGTGATTCCAGGATTCTGTGATCACTGAGGGTCCATCCCTACATTTCCCCCAAACTCTCCTGATCATTCCCTTTCCCAGAACCTCAGGTTACAGGGTTCTTTCACCTTTCCAACATCTGGAAACAACTGGGAGACTGGAGCCAACCTCAGACTAAACACATTGGGGCACACATTTAGAAAATAAGTTTTAATGGCTCTGCTCTGGGGTGCACCAAGAAAATCCAGGTCTGCTGGCAATGCTCATTTTTTTTTCCCCAGGGATGCTTTCCTGCAGGAAAACTGGTGTGAACAGATAAAGAGGACAGAAGAGCATCTGTAAATTGTCCTTCTTTTGCCTCCTTTATAAAAGAAAACAGCTGCGTGTGGTGCACAGAAGATGTCAAGGAAATATTAAGAAAAATTATGCAAAGCCATGAGCAATGTTTAGACAGGCTGTGATAATTTTAATAATTCAGGGTTAGAGCAGAGCAGTGCAGGCTCCTGCTGCTCCTCTCCAAATGGTTTGCAAACAGACCCCAGGATGGCTCCAAATTAAGGTGAAAACATTCAAGTCATTTAATTCACACCTTCAGCAGCCACTGCTGATCATGGTGCTCCCAAAGAACTGCTCCATCTGATTCATTATTTAGGAGTCCTTGTGTGTTTAAAGTGTAAATGAGGCTTTTCTAAACAGAGAGCAAATAAACCCCAATGTTGATTGGCTTGAGAGGTGGCTCGTGGAAACTGGAAAGCAAACAGGATTTACAAAACAGGTTTTAAGTATTTATTTGAGACCTGGCACAGCCCCAGACTGTGCCTAGGACCTCCAAAAGGGATTACATGGATATGTGGGGTGTGAGGGAAGTGTGATGGATGTTCATCTCTGTGGGTTTTGTGCAGAAACATTGATTTGGAGGAAAGTTTCTATCAGAATTTCCTTGGCCAAGGCCATGCCTCACTCACAAGTGGGGCATGAGATGAGATGACGTGAGTCGCCCCCATTCCTCAAGCCCAGGGATGGATTTAAGGTTAATTCTGAAAGATGAGTTCCTATTTTTAAGATGAAAACCTAGTAAAGCTTGGCATCTCCTCAGTGGCATAAAACTGTATTTCCAAAGATATCATATTCCTAGAATCAAAATGAAAATTAGATATTTTTCCATTTTCTGTTGGATGGGAATGGAAGTATGGCACCCTCAGGAAAATGTGAATGAAACAGAACCACCAGGGGCTCCAGTTATTGGGGATCTTGTGCATCAAGGACCATCAAGGAAGAGGCACCAAAGGCCCTTTGTCTCGCATCCAAATCTTCCAAAATCCTGGGTTTATGTGTAGGAAAAGAGCTAAGAAAGCCTCACTGCTCCAACTTTCTTCCTACACGAAGTTCTGGGGATTTGCAGGTTCCCCATTTGGCAGGAGGACCCTATAAGCCTGCAGCCCTTCCCTGGTCTCCTTGTTGCAGAGCAAAAAATCCTGGGGGATTTTTGGGTCACATGTGGCATTCGAGGTGGTTGGAGGTGACACCAACACTGGTGTCAGCTCAGGCTGCTCCCTGGTTTTGGGGTGTGTGGGCACCCAGAGCCTGGCCTTGTCTTCCCAACACACCAAAGGAGGCAGATCTCTGATGAAAACCAATGCACATTGTCAAACCTGACAGGGAATACTCCCAGGGACTTAGAACCAGCACTATTGGAAAATGATCCATGAGGGATTTCAGGAGGGAATGGAAGGACTGCAAACACCAGTGATATCACACATGGTCTGCAGTTGCCTCCAAAATAAATCACTGCAGTGAATTAATTCTTATTTTCAACAGCAGTATTTTTGGGAGCTGTGCTTTTTGACCTCTGGGTGTGAATTTCTGTCCCATTTAAGGACTGGTCATTGTACAATTTGCAGGTTGCAGTTTCTGGTTTAAATCGGTCCCATTTGGCCTCAATGGGACAAGATGGAACCATGGTTTCAATGCATTCAACCCATGAATTTGAGGAAAAGTTTAGGAAAAGAAATCCCAAAGTTAGCAAAGATGAAAATACATTTAAAGGAAAGTGTTTGGGCTTTTGAGTTGAGCAGATTTGAGTTAGGTGAACAAAAACATCCTGGATAAAATTTGGTTTGCTTTGGCTTGGGACCTATTGAGCAGACAAAGAATAAATACAACATTTATTAACATAGTCTCAATATAATAAACCAGGTCTGAAATAGAACTAAGATTGGGTTTGTGATAATATATTCAAATGGGAAAACTTGGAAATCCCTGGGAGCATGGCTCCTTTTAAGTGCAAATCATTCTGGTTGCAGGTACCAAACTCCATAATCAATGTACATAATCAGAGGATTTGTGTTCCCAGGAGCTCAGCCCTGCCTGGGAATATGCACAAACTTTGTTAATATACATATTTTTTTCCCCAAAGTAGCAAAATAAACTCTGGAGTTTTCATCAGGGGAAGGTGTAAGGAGCTTGCTCTCAGGAGTGGGAGAACTCTCAGGGTGAAAAGTGGTTGCAGAACTATGGCAAGGACTCATCCCTTGGTTTTGAATGTCATCCCATAAGGTGGAATTGTGTAAAGTTTCATGATCCCGAGCTTCTTTGTGCTCCAAGGTTTCCCTGTACTGGTTCTCCCTCCTCTCTGAGTGTTTCCTTCCCCAGTATTCCATAATAGATTGGTGGAAGGTTGGATTTGATGATCTCAGCGGTCTTTACCAATCTTAGTGATTACATGTGGATGGAACTAAAACTTGCTGAGGTTTCTGCTCTCTCTCAAAATATCAGGACCATAGAATAAAGACCCATCAGTCCATTCAGCTGGATCCAAGGAGATGATGTTTTCCTCAGGAGGTTTTGTCTGAAGACATCCAGTGCTGAAGGTCCCCTCTTTATTATTTATAGAGTCTCATGGTTTTCCCTGGGTTTTCATGAGGATCTGGATGTTTGGCTCTTATCCCAGTGCCTGGATCCAGTGCTACCAGCTCTGAGCCCTTTCCAGTCTCTGGCCAGTTTGGGCGTTCATTTGCATTGCTTTGAGGTGAGGACACAAACTGAGTTTGCTCTGGTTCTGCTGCACAGCAGCGTTTTTCTTCCTCACTTGGACTTCAGTCATGCTGAAAGCATTTTCCCTCGTTGTCTGACCTTGATGGAACACAGCAATGGCTCCTGGGATCATTCCCTAGGATCAGTCAGGGATGATGCTGTTTTTTTCTTTATTTCCCACAGAGGAGTTTGCCTTTGTACAGGAAAAATCCACAGGAAGCTTCCTGGTGCTAATAGACTCATGGATCTCCTGATTTGGAAGATTCCCACAAGGAACATCCAGTCCCACACTTGGCTCTGCCCAGGACACCCCAACAATCCCACCTGGAGCGTTGTCCAAGCACTCCTGGGGTTCTGGCAGCCTTGGTCCCATGTCCATTCCCTTTTCAGTGTCCCAGCACCCTCTGGATGGTCAAGCTCCTTTGACCAAAGGCTGTGGCACTGGAGGAAATTTCCATCATTCCTGAAACTCCCTCCCTGGAAAACCTGCAGAGTGGTTGTGTTGAGCCTGTTTATTCAGAATATTGTTGTTGTTGTTGTTGTGTCCTAAAAATTCTAAATCACCTTCAAAGTTGCCAAAGTCTTCTGGGAAGGGAGGCAAGAAACAAAGGGAAGACTGGAATAGCCTGGAGAGGTTTTATCTCACCACTGGCTGTGCATTTTTATTACTTATCTGCTGTCTGGTACAAAGAGGAATATTTTCTTCTTCAAATGCTCCCAGAAATTTTAGCCTGTGGGTTTTTTGTTGTTGTTGTTTTGTTTGGAATTTTTTGTTGTTTTGATTTGGTTTCTTTTTGATTTTTTTTTTTGTTTGTTTATTTGGTTGGTTTTTTGTTGAAAACCTTTTCACTGTGTATAGGATGCTTTATAAAGCACCAGTTTTGTTCATGGCCATTTTTTGTGTCTGGTATGAGAGCACCAACCTGGGAATGTTTTTTATCAAGAGCCAGCAGGTTTTGTGTAGGTAATGGACAATCTTATGTCAACTTTATCAATCTGTTTCTGGTCCCACTGGCTAAACTAAAAACCAAAAAAGAAATCTTTTTTCAGAATTTCATTTCAGGGGATATTTTACCCTTATGGGGTTGGCAGAGACTCGACCAATCGATACCAATATTGAGCATCTTCCAACTGATCAATTTTTATCCATTTAGTTTTTGTCATCTCTTGCACCTTGTTCTACCAAGAGGTCTGTAAGGCTTTATCACCAGCCCCCTGGGCAGATGAGCAGGGTTAATGCTGCTGCCTTCTCAGTGTGTGAGCTTTTAAAACCCCTTGAAGAAGAGCCTGTGTGGTTTGCAAATATCTCAAACATCTTTTTTTTTTTTTTTTTTTTTCACCTGCAAAGCCAGTAAGAGGCAAGAATAACAAGGTTATTCTGGAGCCAAGGAACTTGTGGAAGAGGGAGCTGGCATTCAATTTCAAATCCAGATCTGTCCTAAGCACCCAGGCCACCAGGTTAGGTGGGTCTTTGGGCTGATCTTGGACAGGTATTTGCATGTGCAATAGATGCTTTTTATATCAATTATGAAGCAGGATGCAGGTTTTTTCATCCTAAAAGCAATCCTATGTAAATGATGTTTTACAGAGCTTGGATTTTGAGTAGCAATGGGGTGTAAACAGATTTTGGAAAGAGGGGTTGCATTTACCTTCTGTGCCATTCTGAGCTAGAGCACGTTCAAAAGAGTTTGGAAATGTTAAGTAAAATAGAAAATATTCCCAGAAGGAGATGTTTTTGAAGACTGAAATGTAGAAAATGATCCCCTGGAGGGGGAACCTCAGTTCTCCAATCTCCTGCAGAGTCATTTTGCTTTTCCACTTGGGATGCAGAGTATTGCTGGACATTAAAAGACTTTGCAGGCCACAGCCCAATCCCATAAGTACATTCCTGTGTTGCAAAAATAGATCTAAATGCAGAGAAAAGCCTTGTTTGATGTTCAGAGACTTTTCAACCACATTGGTGCCTTCCAGCCCAAACCACTTCATGATTCAATTAGGTTTATTCCCAGACCAGTGATAACTCCCTCACACTTTACAAAAGGGCTCTGCCAAAACATTCAACTAAAATGATCCCAGGATGTGTCAAAATCATTCACAAAGTGACTTCTAACAGGGCACTGCCAGGCTCCTGTCTTTAGCAGAGCATAACCAGCAGATCCCACATTTCGTGGCTTTTTGCACCTGAGTCCAATGCCCTTCCCACAGAATGCTCACCTGAGACTGGGCTGTAAAATCAAAACCTTCCCTTTTATTTCAGCCTAGTGAAGACTTTCAGCTCCTGGATTCCAAAATTGTTAAAATACTTACAGCACTTGGTAGTTTTTCATCTTGTTGTCCTGTTTTGCAGCCATTTTCGAATAATTGCAACAAGAAGAATGATGTTCCCTCTGGCAATAAAACATCTTTTCTCTCTTGTCCAGCCTGTTGGGTTCTGGCTGCTTTTGTTGCTTTTTTAGCCAACAGCTTCCTTGACATTGATTCCTTGAAGCTTATCCTGTAGTAAACCCTTGGAAATCTGTATGGTCATTCCACAAGGTGCCTCAGTCATCAATCAGGGAAAAGCAGCCAGATTGTGTGGTCTCCATGGAAGATGGAAAGCTGGTCTTAAAATCTGCTTGTGGTGATGGCCAATCAAAATTTCCTATCTTTTTTTTTTTCTTTTTTGTTTAATTAGCCAGGAAAAATATCCCTAATGGTAGTCCTGGGTGTCCTTTCCAGTGGCTTGTGCACAAAGGACAGAAGGGCTGGCCCTGCTGAGGGACCCCAAGGGCTGTGTCCAGTTCTGGGCCCCCAACCCAGGAAGGACATGGAGGGGCTGGAGCGTGTCCAGGGCAGGGAACGGAGCTGGGGAAGGGGCTGGAGCCCCAGGAGGGGCTGAGGGAGCTGGCAAGGGGCTGAGCCTGGAGCAAAGGAGGCTCAGGGGGGACCTTGTGGCTCTGCACAGCTCCCTGCCAGGAGGGGACAGCCAGGGAGGGTCGGGCTGTGCTGCCAGGGAACAGGGACAGGACAAGGGGAAAGGGCCTCAAGCTGGGCCAGGGGAGGCTCAGCTTGGACAGCAGCAGCAATTTCTGCATGCAAAGGCTGCTCAGGCCTTGCCAGGGGCTGCCCAGGGAGCTTTGCAGTGCCCAGCCCTGCAGGTGTCCCAGGAAGGGCTGGAGGTGGCACTCAGTGCTCTGGGCTGGGGACAAGGTGGGCACTGGGCACAGCTGGGACTCTCTGATCCTGGAGGGATTTTCCAGCCTCAGTGATTCTGGGATTGTTTGAGTTTTTGCTTGTGCAATAAAATTTCAAAGCAGATTTTCTGTAATCTCATTGTATCAGTGAGTTACAAATACCACCAGACTGGTTTGCTTTAGTGCTGGCATTTATGGAAAATCTGGTGGTGCAGACACATCAGATTTATCATTAGGAAGTTCCCTCCGTGGTATTTTAGGCAGGATGTAAGGAAAACCTTAGAGATATCTAAGGGGGAATGGGAAAGGCCTCTGAAATACCCGAGACTTCATAAAGTGGAAAAATAAAACTTTAAGGATGGCTATTAAAAGGCTGATTTGCAAACTGCTGTCTCTCAGAGAGAGAATACAGGTGCTTCATGAATATCTGAGCACATTTTTAAGAAGAAAAGAATCCCTGGATCAAACCAAAGCAAACAGAAGTGCTTTGTGAAACCAAGCAGAGAGTGAAGCAGAGCTGGGTCCAACGAGATGCAGAATCAAGGCAGTGAGTTCAGTGAAGTGATGGTGGTTGACTGCAGACTATGAAATTCATCATCACAGATTTTAAGTTGCTTAGATGTTTTTGTAAGTGAATTTGGATTACCAACCCTTCTCTGCATCATCATTGAGGCACACTAATGAGGGCAGTGCACAAACTGGTGGATTTTATAGATTTGATAGGACTTGTTGAGTAGACATCAACACTTGGCAGGGTCACAGAGTTGGAAATGAGCTGGGTTTTCCTGGTGAAATCCTCTTTTTGTTAAAACTAGTGCTTGTCTCCCAGGCCAAGCTCCTGGAGTGGAGTAGAACTGTAGAGATGTTATTGAACAGGAAATTGTGCCAAGAGCCACAAAACAGCTGAGTAAAACCAATGTTTCTCATGTGGCTAAAAAGCTGTTGCTCCTTGAACTTGAAACCAGTCTTTGGTGCAAAGTTTTGCAGTTCTATTCCCAAATATTTGGCAATTTTCTTCCTGTCATCTCTACTGTGTGAGAAAAAAGTAGTTTCAAAATAAATGATTGAAAAGACCTCATGTGGTGTTTTCCCCCACAGGACTGCAAACCAGTTTGCTGGGGTTAAGATCAGTGATTATTTTACTGTTTTAGCAAAAAAGCATCAGCCCCTTTTGGATGAATATTTTTATACAGAGTTACTGTTATAAAGTGAAGGTGTAAAGAAACTTCATGCTGCACTTTGGAATAAATGGGCCCTTAATAACAGGAGGTTACATGGTAAATATTTTAACCTAATTTAAAGTTTCTGCAGCTACTGACATTCACAGATTTTCTTCATAACTGCTGGTGAACTTCCACAAAGATAATTCCTGTTAATATTTTGGTGTGAAGCAAACTGGGGAGTGTTGATTTTGCAGAAAAACGACATTTTTTCAGAGGAGTGGTTATAAATGCTGTGCGTGCAAATCTGAGGCAGCGGAGGGCAACACTTGGGGTGGTTTGTGATGTTTGGGAAGTGAGCTGGGAGTGTTTTCCACAGGAAATTGTGTGGGCAGTGAGGTGTCTGCTGAAAGGGAGCAGGATGGGACAGGGTGGTCTCTTGTGAGACCTCACCTGGAATTTCATGCGCTGTTTGGCAGAGAAGGGACATGGACCTGTTGGAGCAGCTCCAGAGGAGGCCATGGAGTTGCTGAGGGGTCTGGAGCATCTTCCCTATGGAGCCAGGCTGGGAGAGCTGGGAATGCTCAGCCTGGAGAAGGGAAGGGTGTGTGGAGACCTCACAGCTCCTTCCAGAGCCTGAAGGGACACAGGGGAGATGGAGAGGGACCCTGCAACAGGAACTGGAGGGACAGAACAAGGGAGAATCAGTTCAGACTGACAGAAGGAAAATTTAGGTTACATTTAAGGAATTCTTCACTTTAGGGGTGATGACACCTTGTACGGAGCAGCTGTGGCTGCCCCTGGATCCCTGGAAGTGTCCATGGCCAGGTTAGAGGGGGCTTGGAGCAGCCTGGGACAGTGGAAGGTGTCCCTGCCCATGGCACAGGGTGGAATTTTGGATCTTTAAGATCCCTCCCAACCCAAACCATTCTGGGTTGCTGTGATTCCATGGAAAGACCCACATTGAGAGCTGGCTGCTCCTCTCAGTATCCCAACTTTGTCTTGTGGCTGTAGTCTCCACATCCTTGTGCTGCAGTTCAGTTTGTTGCAGAGCAACTCCAGGTACAAACCCTCTTTTTTCCTGGAGAGCTTTATGTAACTGTGCTTTTTTCCTCCCCTCATCACCTTGATGTGTCGCTCTCGCTGCAGAAAATTTATTCCGAGTTTAGTTGTTATTTCCGTGCTTTCATTTGTTCGAGGTGAGATTGGGAGATGATTGCTCAATGAAGAAAAAGCTCATCTTGTTAAGTAGATAGCTGGATGTGACAGGTCTCATTGTCAATTGAAATCGTTGTGCATTGCAAGTGCTTCTCCTGGCATTGTCTGATACAGCTGCAGTGTCACAGGCAGTTTTTTATTACAGATAATAAGGTTCCGACTCTTTAAACATCACTCAAAACATAAAACAGCACAAAGCTGAGGTAGAAAACAGCATTTTCAGTGTCTCAGAAATACACAGGAGTGTGGATTCCCTATAAATTCCTCCCTGGGCTGTTCACTGTTGTTGCAGGCACTATCCTGGTTGACAACATGCTGATCAAAGGGACAGCAGGAGGGCCTGACCCCACCATCGAGCTCTCCCTGAAGGACAACGTGGATTACTGGGTGATCCTGGACCCCATCAAGCAGACCTTGTACCTGAACAGCACGGGCCGCGTGCTGGACAGAGATGTGAGTCTGGCCTTGCTCTTCTCCTCCACAAACACCTTCACCTCTAGTTAACCACGCACACAAGCCCTACTAGAACATAATCCCTGCATCTGTCTCGTCCCCAGATGGATGTGAACAGAGTTCATCTGATCCTTTTTTTAGGGTTTACTGGGAACACACAGGAACTTGACCTTAGGTGCAGATATTATTGTGAACAAACACAACAACAACGACCAAAAAACCTGACGTTTTTGAGAGTTTTATATCTGACCAAACTTGACTCGTTTGTTGAATTAAATTTTTATTCTGGTTTGCTGGCTGCTTACCCTGTGCCCTGTGACATTTATTAGCAGCCTGCTTTCCCTGTGTACGCTGAATTATGAGCTGTGAGAAGTGACGAGTCGTGGCTGCCACAATTCACTCACAAAGCTTGACATGTTCCATTGAGAACGTGCTGGTTCACATTCTTTTTTTTTTAAGGCAGCCTAAAATATATTTGCTGTGCTTGTTCCTGTTGGTGTTAAGGAAATGTTGTCAGGGTAGGTTTGATTTTTATAAAAAGAAAGATGAAAAACACAAAATAAATAAAAATAAAATCTCGTTCCATCGAGAATGTGCTGGTTCACATTCTTTTTTTAAGGCAGTCTAAAATACATTTGCTGTGCTCGTTCCTGTTGGTGTTAAGGAAATATTGCCAGGGTAGGTTTGATTTTTATAAAAAGAAAGATGAAAAGCACAAAATAAATAGGGGTGTTCTCATCTAGGCTAATTTCATTGAGGAGAAAACACTCTAAAAATAGAGACATTTCCTCACAGTGTTGCAGCCTTGTGACAGAACCTGAAAGTAAAATTGACTTGCAAGTGCTTTAATCAATATGGCACGAATGCTGTGAAACTCAGGAGCTCTCCTTGGAGTGCAGGGAAGTTTGTTTTGTATTAGCTTGATTGATTAATTTGTCTTCTCCATGTGTTTTGAGATAAATTCATAAGTACCAAAAACAACATGCAAATTTCTCCTCATTTCCATTTGCTGGTGAAAGGCACTAATTGAATTCAGCTGTTCTTAATTTTGTTTTAATTCACAAACTGTTTTCCCATGCAAAGCACAAAGTGTGGCAGAGTGGTCATGGTGGCAGAAGACTTTCTGGGAGAGTTGGCACTTCTACAAGTGCCAGCCAGCAGCTGCTGGAGCAGCTTTGGCCTCTCAGATTTTATTTTAAGCCAGAGCAAAAAATCAGAGCCTGGAATGGAAGGTAAGGCTGGAGAATCACTCTAGGAAATGTGGGGTCAATTCTTATCGCCCCACACCCATCTGTAGGGAGTTAGGAACTAAAATCCCTGTTGGATCAGTGCTAATTCTTCTGTTCAAGGCCATTTATTGACAATTTTTTGTCACCTTAACATGAGTCAAAGTCAATGCTTTACCCAAAGAGCCTCATCAGATTGAGTTTCAATATTAGTCACAGTCTAAACCAATTCCCATTCTTGTGAGTTCCCAGACACTTTACAGAGATGTTCTTTGCCAGAGCTAGACTCAAGTCCCCGTGAAACAAGTGAAGTGTGTACATTTCTTAATTAAATTCAGGTAATAATGTGTTTACATTGGTATTTAAGGTTAATTCCTCATTTTTTGCTATGAACTGGAACACTTCTTACCTCTAATACTGTGTCCAGTCATTCATCTGTGACTATTAAGGTTTGGTGGGCTATGAGAAGGAGATCTGGGCTTTAAGGTGGTTCAGATTTTGGGTGTGATGCCCCCCTGTGCCTCTCTTGCATGGCCTCAGGGTAGTGCAATCACTCACAACCCAAAGAAAAGGAGAGCAACCCTCAAAACCCCCCGGGACTGAGTAAAAATATGAAATGTTTGTCATGGGCTTTATAAATGTGGCTCTTTTGGGGACATGGGTTAGTGCTGGGTCAACAGTGGGACTCCATGGTCTGGGAAGTCTTTTCCAACCTTATGGATTCTCCTAAAGGACAATTCCAGCCTTCAGAACCAGGGCTGTGCTACCCCAGCACCACAGAACATTCAGTGTGGGAGGGTTTCTTTTTGTTAACCCCAGTCTGTTTTTCCCATCCTTCCACTCAAATCCACTTGACACTCAGAATGAAACCAATGAAACCAGGAGTTTTATTAAGCTGAACATTTAGATTCAGCTTTTTTTATTACAGAGCAAAAATTGGAGACTCTGATTCACAAATTGCATCTATTTGGATACCTTTCCCATTTTTCTCTCCCTGCTGATTCAGTCAGCCTGATCCTGTCCTTTTTTTTTATTTCTCGTCTTCCTTGACAGCAAATCTTCCTAGATTCCATTGATTGTTACTAAGAATGGCAGTGTGTTTTCCAAATAAAATCAGATAAAATGAAAATTCCACACTTTTCTTCCAAAACTTTAAGAAGAATGACCAGTGATAAATCAGAACTGAAGCTGCTGAAAAGTGCTGGGATGATTTGTCCCTGGTTTCATAAACAAATTTTGCCATTGTGCCACTGTTTATTTACATATTTTTGTAAACTTAGAATATAAAATATTTATCAAATATCTGTCATTTCAAATAATTATAATATTCCTGGCCTTGGCTAATTAATCCAGATACATTTAGTAGTGACTGCAGCTTATTAAAGGCACCCTAAAAATTCTTGGATCTTACTAAAATGAGTACTAAAAGCCATTCCAGCCTAAATTTCTTTGTTCACCCATCAATTTGGGAGTTTTAGAGCACTGCAGTGAGAAAAACAGGATTGTCCACACTGAAAGTTGTTTCTAAATTATTTGCAAATGTAAGTGGTAGCAAATGTGATTTATTTCAGACTTGACCTTTCAATTAAAGACAAGAAAGAAACAAGAATGACTTTGGGGAGTATCCAGAGGAGGCCTTGGAGATGCTCTGAGGGCTGGAGCCAGGCTGGGAGAGCTGGGGGTGCTCACCTGGAGAGGAGAAGCTCTGGAGTGACCAAACTGTGGCCTGAAGGAGCTGACAGGAAAGATGGAGAGGGACTGGGGACAAGGGATGGAGCAGCCAGGACAAGGGGGGATGGCTTCCCACTGCCAGAGGACAGGGATGGATGGGATACTGGGAAGGAATTGTTGCCTGTGATGAGGATGGTTGGGGCAGTGGCACAGATTTCCCAGAGAAGCTGTGGCTGCCCCTGGATCTCTGGAAGTGTCCAAAGCCAGGCTGGACAGGGCTCTGAGCACCCTGGGACAGTGGAAGGTGTAGAGATGGAACGAGATGACCTTGAAGATCCCTTCCCACCCCAGCCCTTCTGGGATCCGTTGAATTCCAATAGCAATAAACCAAAGGCTCTGAAACAGGTGCCATTTTCCAGGTCCCTTTAGCAGACCCTCTCTTTCCCCTTGCAGCCCCCCGTGTCCATCCAGTCCATCGTGGTGCAGGTGCAGTGTGTGAACAGGAAGGTGGGCACCATCATCAACCACGAGGTGCGCATCGTGGTGCGCGACCGCAACGACAACTCCCCGCAGTTCCAGCAGCAGCGCTACTACGTGGCCGTCAACGAGGTCAGAGCTTCCTCCTCCTCCTCCTCCTCCTCCCCCTTCCTCTTCTTCTTCCTCTTCTTTGGGTGGGGTCACTGCTAAATCCCAGCTTTCACTGCCTCCTCCTTGAAAACCAAAAAAATACGGTTGTTTTCTGTTGTGCTCGTCGCTTCAGTAGGCATCATCTAACATCTTATCCTCGATCTTATCCTGCTTTTCCTTGAGGAATACAAAGATCAGCAGTTTTCAGCAGGAATATTGCAGAAGGCACCCAAATTTAAAGCAGTGTCTTCATGAATGAAGCGTTGTTTTCTGTTAAATTAAAGCACTTTAAACAGCAAACCTATGGATGAAGGAAAAAAAGTAAAAAACCAGTTTAAGTTTTATTAACAATGTTGAAGCTTGGCAAAGTGCAGATGTGGTTTATTGCTGTTGCTCTGATGCCTGTGAAATTAATTATTTTATTTTCTATTATTTATTATGTTATGGTTGGTTTGTTTGTTTTTTTTTTTTTTTTAATAGAGAACTGTGGATTGGAGCACTGTATCATTTAAAGGAAAAAAAATAATTTCTTCTTGAGCTAGTACAACTTCATTTCATTTTCCAGTGAAGTTCTTCATTCTGTTAGGGACTGAATAGTCTGCTAATAAGTAGAACAAAAAAATCTGTGTTTTCAGAGTTAGTGTGTCAGGGCATTAGTAATGAGTAGAAACAGGGACTTACATGAAGTAATGGAAATTATGTGGGCTGAAATGATGTGGAAAATGGAAAGATGGGTCAGTTTTGAGCTGATGAAGACTGAAAGAAGTAGAATTATATTTAAAAATAAATTATATTAAATATGCCTGGTGGGGCTTGGTTTGTGAGGTGGGGATCTGTGAAAGGGTATGACTACTTTGATTGTAACAGACTTGATTTGAACATATTTCCTGTTTTGTTGTGTTTGGGAGATTCAGCTTTTCAACATGTCCTTGTGTTGTCTCTGGTCTCCATGACCACACATGTACCTTGGGAAAAGAGTGGGACATTGATGAGGTGAGGCCTAATTAACCCGAAAGTGTGGAGGAAAACACCCCCAAATCCACACATTATATTGGACCTGCAACTGAGATAAAGATAAGCAAGGTTTTTCAAACTTCCTGGTATTAAATTAAATTTAAATTAAATTAAAACATTTTTGGTACTCCAGCTGCCCATGTGACTTCCCACTGGAATCTGGGAGCATTGGGAAGGTCCTCCATTGCCTTGTCCATGGTTTTCACGTTGGCTTTCACGTGGCCATGGAATTTCTGTTTCTATAGACCCAGCGCAGGAACGTTTCTGGTCCTGAGTAAAGGCAACATCAGCACAAGCCTGAAGTGCCTGTGTGGGTTGTGCTGCAGGGCTCAGATCACTTCCCACACCTGCATCATTTCTGCAGTCAAACCAAAGACAGGCAGTATGCCTATGCTTAGAAAAGAAGGATTTTCCATAATTAGGGAGAAGTCCAAAAGGCAGAGTGCAAAATGCACCACTCCCAATTATTGGTGTTCAGAAATTGAGCAACGTTCTGAGGACACCAAGCATTTATTGGAATTATTGCTGGGCAAAATGCACTGTTCCTCTTTCCACCAGCTGCACCCTGATTTAATTAATTCCTTCTTTTCATTTTATCTCTGTTCCATGGATAGCATCTGACACGGCACCGCTGTGCCCTTGAGCAGCACCCTGTGAGTTCATGCTCTCATTAATTAATTAACAAAAAAATAATTCACAAAGCATCTCAGACTCTCTCAAAGGTTTTAATGAGTGATTAAATGTTTTAATGCTCATTTATTCTGTTCATAATTGGTGCTGCCTCTGGTGAATTTAGCAATAGGAATGCACTGGGACGAAAGGTTTGTGGTTAATTTTTGCTTCTGTTTTCTGGTTGCTTGTAAACCAAAAAGTACAGAAATTTCTCTTGCATAAGGGACATAAAACAACTCAAAGAAGGAGTAGATTTTATTGTATTTTGGAGAAATTGAATGGTTTTTATGTACCTATAGAAGACCTATGAGTAAAGGTGATCCCGAATTAAAATGTGCAGAGAAATTCATGTGAGTGGTTTGAAAACGTGCCTTTTGCAGCTAAGAATCAAAATCTTCATTACCTGTTTATTGAGGAATACCTTTTTTGGTCAGGATTTTAATTCTTCTGTTAAAAGTATGGAGCTGGGCAGTGTTGTATGTTGGAATGTTTGTTGGATGAGGTGGCTTAGCTGGGAATGGCAGTGCTGGGATCCACATGAAGTTACAAATAAAATTGATTTCTTTAAAGTCTTAGTTGAAAACAGATTTTCTGTTTCCCCACCATTTTGGAACCACTTTTCCTTTTCCCTTCCTGGTGCTTTTACAAGTCCAAGTGTCTCAGCCAACTCCAACAGCTCTCCCAAGCATTAGGAATCTCCACATGGAAGCAAAAAGAACTGAAGGTTGATGTCACCATTTTTATGATAATGAGAAATCCTCTGCAGACCAGTTTTGTCTTTCCCAGTTTCACGTGGACATGGATATGGTGGCCCCTCCTTTCCTTCTTTACTCCAGGTGTTTTGTAGCTTTTTTTTCCAATATGTTTTTTCTTGTGCCGTAATTCCTCACTCTACTGCTTCAGACACCTTCATCTGGACCCTCAGAAACCTGACACATCTCAAGACATAAAGAATGTCTCTGGAATATTCTGCCTGTTGTCCAACAATCCTTAGGGATTTGTTTCCTTCCATCATTCCCACACTTGTACCTATAGAAGACCTATGGGTAAAGGTGATCCCGAATTAAAATGTGGAGAGAAATTCATGTGAGTGGTTTGAAAATGTGGCTTTTACAGCTAAGAATCAAAATCTTCATTACCTGTTTATTGAGGAATACTTTTTTGGTCAGGATTTTAATTCTTCTGTTAAAAGCATGGAGCTGGGCTTGTCCTTGTCAGTGTTGATGGAAGCTGGCATGTTTGTTGGATGAGGTGGCTTAGCTGGGAATGGCAGTGCTGAGATCCACATGAAGTAACAAATAAAATTGATTTCTTTAAAGTCTTAGTTGAAAACAGATTTTCTGTTTCTCCACCATTTTGGAACCACTTTTCCTTTTCCCTTCCTGATGCTTTTACAAGTCCAAGTGTCTCAGCCAACTCCAACTGCTCTCCCAAGCATTAGGAATCTCCACATGGAAGCAAAAACAACTGAAGGTTGATGTCACCATTTTTATGATAATGAGAAATCCTCTGCAGAGTTATTCCCTTGGTTTTTGGTGTGACATATTTTTATTTATATGAAATATCCCATTGTTATTCAGTTAGGAAAAACTCCTGACAATGACATTAGCCTGGGGCTAAATTTGACCGTATTGGTGACTTGAAGATTTGAGTTATTACCATATTAAACCCAAGTTCTGCAGCTAAGTTAAAATTCAGAAGAATTATGCATCTCAGTTAATATTCCACAGGCAAATATATGGCATTGCCACAAGGGGTTTAAATTTATGGAGCTTAATACAGGGATTAGGAAGTAAAATCTTGTACTGCTGAGGCCCAGTGGTGGTGTCTGTGTTTTGTGTTCAACACAACTTATCTGATCATTTTTATCTGGGCTAAATGCAGCTCCAGTTTTGCATTCCCTGGGTTTTATAAAACTGACTTTCTTTGCTCTTAGTTTTTCACTTTCCTGAGTCCTACAGAGCAAGTCAGGAGTGTTTAATAGCAGATTCTGTTTGGAAGTAGAGGTGGAGCCCCTAGAACACTGCTGAAGTCAGTATTTATTAAATGTATGTAGCCTTAGAGCTGCTTGTAAGCCAACATTTTGGAGTTGGTTCATTTATTTAGTTTGGGGTTTTTTTTCTCCTTTAATTTAGCAGAGATAGGAATCCTTGGCAAAATAAGAGTCTTTCTTGAACTTCAGTCATCTCAAAACTTTGGGTTTGGGCTGTTGAGAATTAGAACTTGTGCTGAATTTTCATTTCTGGTGGTGTAATTATTCCTTTTTCCTTGTGGCATTGAAATAATTAATCTCTGCAGGTAGACATCATCAAAAGAGTGTTAGCTCAGAATGATTAACTGTAAATCTGGCTTTGCTCTGCTCTTTGGGGCCACTCTGAAAAATTATTCATTTTTAACTTTGTAAATAGGCAATAATAGGGAAATTCATTTTCCAAATGTTTTATGGAAGAGCTGAATGCTTCTGTCTGCATCTCTACTTCTAATAGCCATTAATCACACTGAAGGAAGTTTTTAAGTGCTACAGCTGTAGACTGTGCAAGAGGAAGATTTATTGTGTGCATCTCCTCTCTGTTTGTTTAATTGCATTCTTTTTGGAATCTTCCTTGTTTCGTGTCATCCTGATTCTTTTCCACTGGATTGAGTTCCCACAGAGATGATTATCCTCAGGCTGTCACTGACACTCCTGGAATTGTCTCTTTGCAGTCCCTAAAGATTTTGTTTTCATAGGGTGAAACACTTTGATGGTTAAACCCTTTGATGCACAACTTCAAGCCCTTTTCCTAGGACATACCAAAGGTTCCTGGAGAGAAACAAAATTCCCCTCTTTAGTGAAGGAATTTTTCCCAACAACCAAGCTGAGCCTCCCCTGGCCCAGCCTGAGGCCATTTCCCCTTGTCCTGTCCCTGTTCCCTGGCAGCAAAACCTGACTCCCCTGAGCCTCCTTTTCTCATGGCTAAAGTTGTATTTTATCAGGGGAACTGAGTTCCTCCTAGTTGTTCCAACAAGGAGGTGACAGCAGTCTCTCAGAAATCCCTCACAAATTGTGGGAAAATGTATCTAATGGTAAATACCATAGTAAAAATCAGCACAATGCTGAGATCTCTGTGTAAAAAGTTTGTGTGGCTTGGAGTGCTGAGGGCCTCTCCCACATGACTGGAAGTGGATTTGAAGTATCGAGTTAAGAGCTCATCTAAATTTTTCCAAAGGCTGCAGGAATCTCTAATGTGAGATCTTGAGCAGGCTGGAAATCCCAGAATCATGGAATATCCTGAGCTGGGAGGGACCCACCAGGATGATCCACTCCAACCCCTGGCCCTGCACAGACACGCCAAAAATCCCACTCTGTGCATCCCTGAGAGCATTGTCCAAATGCTGCTGGAGTTCTGCCATGAAGGAGTGCAGAGTTTTGTTGTTTTTTTTTTTCCCAGTGTTCTTTTCTAGTATCATTTGTGTTGCAGGAAAGAAAACTTAGATAAAAAGGAAACGTGTGTGTCCTGAAGGTCTGCACATCTGCAGTCAGTTATTCTGGGTGCAATAGATCAAATGCAAGACTTTAGCTTTTGACTTTTACTGTTAGAGCATGGAATTGGAGTTGTGGTGTCTACTGATGTGTCATTTTTGCAACTGTCTCCTTTGTTATCACTTATTAATGTGCTTTACGGTGCTGGAGCCTTTTTATGTTGGCCACTGTTTATCTGCACGCTGTCAGAAAGGGCTGGTGGGAGCTGTGCCAGCAGCTCCAGGGTGTCTGTCATCTCCTGGCCTGCTTGGATGTGACAGCATTTTTACAATATTTAATAGTGTTAAATATATGGTTGGGGTTTTGAGGGTTTTTTGGGGTTTTTTTTAAACATGGGACAACATCTGCAGTACAGTGTCCAGCAGTGGGATGCCCAACACAAGAAAGGTGTGGATCTATTGGATTGGGAGATTTCCATCCCATGCCACCCCTTGACCAGCCAGCACCATGCCTGGCTCTTCCACTAATGGAACCTCTGTTGAAACAGGGATTAATCGGTTAAACTCTCTTATTTTGAGTTACAGGGTGTCAGTGCCCAGGTGGGGCCTGAGGAGTCTCTGTGAGGAGAGGTGGGAGCTGCTCTGGAGTGAAGGATCCACAGGCTCCAGCACTGGGCACATCCCAGCCCTCAGCCAGCCCCATGGCACTCAGGAAAACTGGGCTAAGAGAGGGGGAAAGGGGATTAAGAGAGGGGAAAAGGGTGTTAAGAGAGGGGAAAATGGGTTAAAAGAGGGGGAAAGGGGGTTAAGAGAGAGGAAACGGGGATCAAGAGAGGGGGAAATGGGTTTAAGAGAGGAGGAAAGGGCGTTAAGAGAGGGGAAAAGGGATTAAGAGAGGGGAAAAGGGGTTTAAGAGAGGGGGAAAGGGGGTTAAGAAAGGGGAAAAGGGGGTTAAGAGAGAGAAAAGGGGTTTAAGAGAGGGGAAAAGGGCATTAAGAGAGGGGAAATGGGGATCAAGAGATGGGGAAATGGGTTTAAGAGAGGAGAAAAGGGGTTAATAGAGGGGACAATAGGTTTAAGAGAGGGGAAATGGGGATTAAGAGAGGAGGAAAGGGCGTTAAGAGAGGGGAAAAGGGGATTAAGAGAGGAGGAAAGGGCGTTAAGAGGGGGGAAAAGGGGGTTAAGAGAGGGGAAAAGGGGATTAAGAGAGGGAGAAAGGGCATTAAGAAAGGGGAAAAGGGCGTTGAGAGAGGGGACAAGGGCATTAAGAGAGGGGAAAAGGGGTTTAAGAGAGGGGAAATGCCATGTGGCAGCAAGGAGTGGGGAGAAAATGATGAGGAGGAGCTGGGAGCTAAGGAGTGATGCTGAGCCTGGGCCAGGGGACAGTGCTGGTTTGTGTCCCTCTGTCCCCATCCCAGGGTATTTTTTTGCTGGCAGGATGTTTGATCAATGTTCCCCACAGCCTCTGTGCTGCCTGGTAGTGCAGGACCCAGGCAGTGGGTGCCTGCTCTCCCTCTTTTCCCTCAAGAACATGGGATTTTCCTCTCCTGAGCTGTTGAGGAGGCAGCAAGGGGGTGCCTGAGTGGATGTCAAGGAGCAGCCCATCCCCAGTGGTGGGAAAAGCCCCAGGAGACCATCCTGAAACTTCTCCCAGTGGTTTTCAGGCCACTTTGGTCTTCTGTCCCCTTCTTGCCCATACATCCCAACCCATTAAGGCACATTCAACTTCCTACACCCACGTGTGACACTTCTGCTGCCTGCTCCAGGAGTAAACAAGCCAAGTTAGTAGCAAAACATGAACATAAAGAGTGGTGTAAGTGTGTACAGTGGTGGTATTATAAATTAAACCCCACTTGTTTTACCATAAAAAGGCTTCGAATTGGTGGGTTTTATTTCAAAGATTCAGTATTGTCAGCCCTGAAAATGTTTCCCAGAGAACTCTGCCAACCATTACACCCTTAATTAGCAGCTTTATAAATAAAACAGGAACTCTGAGTGCAGGAGGAAATGGGGAGTTAAGTCTTTGCTTTATTGTGAGCACTACAAAAGAGGAACGTGAAATAACATCCACATCTGCACCAAGTGCTGGAATGACTCTGTCCTTTGCCTCCTGCTCTTCTTCCAACATTTCAAACCCTTTTAGGCCCTCTAGGTTTAAATATGTGCAGCAGCTTTGTGTAAGTTCTGGAGGAAAGAAGAGGGGCCGATGGGACTCTGGGGATTGAAGGGCCACAAATCTGGAGGTGACAAGAACAAGGGCTGTGCTGAACCCACAAGGGTTTGTTCATTTGTTCCTCCCTTTCAGGTTGATTACTTGCAAAGTTTCCTGAATATTTAAATTCAGAAACGATGACTCCCAAGAAATCTTCTGTCTTTGCTCTCAATGGGCCTTGATTTCGCGCTATTTATCTGCGTGAGGATAATTATAAATTGATTCATTTTCAAAACATCATTTAATGGGTATTCAATTGCTGCCAAGGCAATATTGGAGCAACAGCTTCACTCCTGTGTTTGCTCAAAGCCATGGAGCTCTATGGGTGTTTGTGTTTGCATGTAACAATATTAATCTGGCTCTGTTCACGTTGCTATGAAGATGCTGTCAAATAAGCTCTGTTTACATTTGCAGCTCGTCCTTGTTTTCCTTCCTGAGTCTGAAAAAGGAGCTTTTATTGGGTTTAATCTATATTTATTTCATGGGTTCTTTCAGGTTTAAAGAGTGTTTTTCTCATTCTTGTCTTTTTTTTTTTTTTTAAAGATGAAGTTTTGTCTTGATGCTTTATAGACCAGAGCTAGGGGGAAAAATAAGGTTAAAATTAACTTTAAAACCTTAAGGTTTTAATAGAGATCTCTTGCTGTTCTTGCAGTTAACTCCAGTTGGAACAACCATCTTCACAGGATTTTCTGGAAACAATGGTGCTATTGACATTGATGATGGTCCCAATGGCCAGATAGAATATGTCATCCAGTACAATCCTAATGACAAGGTACAGCCATTCAGGCTTTTTTCCTCCATTTATATTATTTATATTTATATTTATATTTATGACATGAAGTAGTAAATGAACAAGAGGTTGCTGTTGGGCATAAAGCAATGTTTTCCTTCATATCAAGTATCCTCTCTGCCCATGAGCTCTGTAACCACAGATGAATTTACCTTCCCTCTCACTGCCTTGCTGTCAGCAGCTAGAGCATTTCACTTTCAGTAATGCCCAGAGAAGTTGTGTCTATCCCATTCCTGGAAGTGTCCAAGGCCAGGATGGATTTTGGGGCTTGGAGGAACCTGGAATAGTGGAAGGTGTCCCTGCCAATGGGACAGGGATGTCTCTCGTCGGGCTTTAAGATCTCTTCCAACCCAAATCATTCTGGGATTCCATGATTTCTGTTTTGCCTCAGTATAAATCCTCTCATTGATTTTTCCCCCCTTGGTGGGAACTAGGAATATTTTATCCCAAAAGATGAGTGCCAAACTCAAACTGTGTCCAGTTATTTATCAGTCTGGGATGCCCTTCCCAATCCTGTTTTCCTGCCCACCACGGATTCCCCATGCTGCATGGAGAATTTAACACTCATTCTCATTTATTTGCTGAAAAAACCCCTTCAATTTTAGCAGTTATTTAGGCTCTTCAAGGAAAAAGGCAGGAAAAATGTGATGTAAAGAAACAACATTCCTGTGTGCCTCTGCTGTGTTTGGAATCTTGAATTGCTGTTGCCTGTTCAAAATACTTAAATATTAACTATCTTCAACACCAAGAGATTGAAGCATGGAAAGATGGGGGGTTTTTTAATTAGATTAATTTGGTGATGAAATTGCAATTGGATCTCAGGTCAGAAATGTGTGCCCTCCTGCCATTTGTCGCCCCAGCTTTGTCACCTGAGTCAGTGGAAGCAAATACATGGAACAAATTGTATTTCACTCCATTTAACATCTGCATTTACCCTGAAATGTGAATTTCCTCGGATAGGAACGTATGCATGAACTGGCACCTAAATGTTGATGTTCTCTGCTTGTTTAGCACTTCATTGCCTTCATGAGAGGCAGAATAAAGAGCAGATAAGTACAATGATGTGGATTTCTTATCTCTGCTGCTTGAGCACTTGATTTGAATGCACCACTGCAAATTCAGGATGGCAAAGGGGAAAGAAGCAGATCAGTCAGATTTTTGTGGTTGGAAGTAGTAACCGATAGGTAAAAAATCCAAGAGAATTCTGTTCTGTACAGATTCATTACTGGGGGGTTCTTGAGGAGGAAACTGGGTGGGGAGAAAACATAGAAAGCTTTAAAATCTCTGATTTGAAGGGCAGATGCAGCCTTGGAACACCAACCAAAGGATTGTGGCCCAGCTTTGTGGCTTCATCTGGACCTTGAGGCATGTTCAATGTTACTGTGTTGTTTTCTCGTTTGCAGACTTCCAACAAGACCTTTGATATTCCTCTCACTTTGTCCGGAGCAGTAGTTCTGAGGGAAAGATTAAATTATGAAGAAAAGACTCGTTATTTTGTCATTGTTCAAGCAAATGTGAGTATAAATCTCTTGAAGGCCATTTATGCCCCTGATTTAGGTGTGGGTTTAGTTTCCTTCCCAAGCAAAGGCAGAGCCTTGCTGAAATACCAGCTCTGATAAATCCTCTTCTGCTGAAGATCTAATTTAAGATTTATCCAGGCTGTTGAAAGCTCAGGCATATTATTACTGCTTAAAAAAAGCTTGCTCAGTGTGTGACAAGCCAACCTTTTTGGCACAAGGAGCAACTTGCTAATGTGCAGTGCAGCCCATGCAGAAAAGTGCAGCCTCATGGCACTAAATGTCCCATTTTCCAACAAATCTGGCAAGGCTAATTGTCACTCAGATGAGTTTAATGGACACAATTTCATTGTATTCATCAGGTTGGAAATGCATTTTGTTATAAAGAGGTGATTTTTCCTTCAAGTCATACTGCAAGTGTACAGAGAGGTTTTTCCAGAGTGGCTGGCAGTGGATAACTGAAAAGAAAAGTGATGTATAAACTGTATCTCAGATATCTGTCATCAGAGTGGGGTTTTGATGCCCTTGAGAGCTGTGAAAGGTTTTTTCCCTTTTTATCCTTCTGATAACAACTGAAATGAAAACTTCTCTTCTGTTGTTCACGGCTGTTGTGATACATCTCTGTTCGTGGGAAATGATATTTGCTCTGAAGCAACAGGAGATCCTGAATCCACACCTCCACATTCCTGTCATCTCTCTAGCACAGAAGCGCAGATACATTTTGCAGTCTCTTTTCTTACTTATTCTGTGGCGTGGTCAGCATTCTGCCAGCAGAAGCCAGGCTCCAGGGCTGGCTCAATGCTCCTTGCACCTCTGCCCCTGTGCTCAGGTGAGACCCCACCTGCAGAGCTGGCCCAGCACAGGAGGGACCTGGAGCTGCTGCAGAGAGCCCAGAGGAGGCACCAGCATGGGCAGAGGGATGGAGCAGCTCTGCTGGGAGGAAAGGCTGGCACAGCTGGGATTGTTCAGCTTTGGGGTGACCTCACTTTGGCCTTCCTGGACCTGAAGGAGTTGGCAAGAAGGATGGAAAGAGACTTTTCCAAGGGATGGAGTGCCAGGACAGGGGGGAAATGCTTCAAACTGACAGAAAGCAGGGTTATACGGGATATTGGAATTAGGAATTCCTTCCTGTGAGGGTGGGCAGGCCCTGGCACAGGGTGCCCAGAGCAGCTGGGGCTGCCCCTGCATCCCTGGCAGTGCCCAAGGCCAGGCTGGGTTTTGGGGCTTGGAGCAGCCTGGGACAGTGGAAGGTGTCCCTGCCCACGGCAGGGGTGGCACTGGATGGGATTTAAGTCCCTCCCAACCCAAACCATTCTGGGATTCTATAACCCCACAGACTGCAGTGAATTTTCCCTGGTGTGTACTGTGCAATCACATTCCTCTGATTACACTGTCAGTGCTTTGTTGTCCTTGCATCCTGAAGATACTGCTGGAAATTAATTACTCTCTATCTGCTTTGATCCAGAATTACTCAGAGGCACTTAGTGGAGGAATGGAGAAATGGTTTAGTTGATGATGAAAGCTGCTCCTTGTAGCTGGGATTGTTTTTCATCACTGACCGTGAAGAAAGCTGAATGCAGAAATTCCCATATTTACTCTAAATGTGAAGCTGGTGCAAGAACTGAGTGAACTGCAAAATAGGAAAAAAATATGCATTTCCATATTCAATCCAATTTAGAGCAATGGGCTCTTCATCTTACATAGATGATGTTATTCAACAGCATAAATTAAAAAAACAAATTTAAAAATTGCTTTTTTTCTTTCAGTGTTACATTAGAATAGGAGGGCAAGATGTAATTCATGGCACATATTCCCTCCCAAGATTTTAGCTCTGCAAAGGAAAGCTCATGCAGCACTTCCTCTGTGAAAATGGGAATATTTTTGAGTATTTTAAACAAAATATTAGCTAGTCACAATGTTTCTTCACTAAAGGAAGAAAGAAGACTTGAACTGTTGCTAATGTGTACTTTGGGTATAACCACAACAATTTCTGATTACAAATAAGGCACAGGGCCTTTTTATGTTCTACAAACATGCTGCATTATTGTAGTTTTAGTCCTGTAGTTTTCCCAAGCTGTATTATTTCTGAGCTCTAGATGTCTTGCAGCATTCCTCAATTTTCCCCCTAATTTTACTTGTGAACCTTCCAGGCTGCAGCTCTGAGGCTGAGGTTCCTGTAATTACTCCTGGAACATGGATAATTCTGACACTTACGTGTTTTATCCTCAGCCTTGCTTAAAACCTTTGGGGTGGTTCTTTTCAGGAGGTTTTTTCCAGGAGATTCTGAGTTCAGGAAGTCTCACCAGCTGGACCTGGTTTGCTCCACAGGACCGAGCCCAGAACCTGAACGAGCGGAGGACGAGCACGACCACCCTGACCGTGGACGTGCTGGATGGGGACGATTTGGGACCAATGTTCCTGCCCTGTGTGCTGGTGAACAACACCCGGGACTGCAGGCCCCTCACCTACCAAGCCAGCCTGCCAGAGCTCACAGACCCTGTAAGTCCTCTGGGATCTTTCTAGGTTTTATCTGTTTGCCTGTCGTCTTCTCCTGTGAGCTAGAAGGTGCTTGATGCCGTGTTTTGTGTGCCATGGTGAGATGCATGTGGGCATGGTGGTGGAATTCCAGCTTGGATCCAGTGCCAAATGCCCGTTGGCTGCAAGGGCTGAGTCTTGCAGAAATTTGGTACATTTTGGAATTGCTTTTCCTGATCTGTCCGTGTTTCACTCTCAAAATATCCCCAAGAAGCACTTTTGGGAGGGGACTTGATGTTACTCCATTGGGGGTTGTTATAAACCATAGGAGAAAGATTTTTGGGAAGAGGAAGCATTAGTCATTGATGCCTGAGAGGATTTTTGTTGCAATTATCATGTTTTGATCAAGAGGCAGTGATGAGAAATGGGCGTTTATCCCATGTAGGCCCTTGTGCTAAGTCTGTCAGTTAATCCATCCGTGAGGTCGGGTAAAGGTGAGTGTAAGGCTCATTTCACACTCCATGCACACATGAATCCCAAAATGAGGTGATAACTTTTTCATTTCTTCTTGCAACTTGGTGCCAAGTGCCATTCCTTACAGCAGAGCTGCTGCTTGGAGATCTGCACCTCTGGTGGGAGGAACAGAAACAGGGATTGCTGAACTAATATTGATATGTGACCTTTGACTCATATAATTAAGAATTAAAAAAGGCAGAACCAATCAAATCACCAGGTATTGCCCCACCTGATTAACTCTGAGATTAAGATGACATAAAAATAATGTTAAGCTCTGACATTAAGGTTTGTAACTTTGGTTTGTGGTCACAGCACACACTCTGTGTCCTGCTGCCTCCAGCCAAGGGCAGGTTGAGGTTGGGAGTTGTCTTGGTTTGAAATGGTTTGCTAAGGAAGCCAGGAGCCTCCTCTGAAATGGAAAACATAAACCCCCTCCCTCTGAATTATTTTAATTTTGAAATTAAGGGGCTCTCAGGCAAAGATATGGGAATAGGAATAACAGTTCTTTACTAGGAAAATTAAAAATACAAATGCAATAGTACAAAAAGACAAACAGAGTCAGAGCATGCCCTGCCCCCTGTGTGCCAGGGTGGTGTCCCAGCCCCATCCCATGGGGGCTCAGCCCTCCTGCAGTGCCAGCTGTGCTTCTGCTGCAGCAGGGATCCTGCACAAGGGGGGAGTTTTCCTCTGCAGCTCCAGGGCTGCTGGAGATGGGCCTGGGCTCCCTCTGGCAATGCAGGGCAGCAGAAAGCTGCTCCTCTGGCAATGCCCTGGGCAAAGGCTGCTGGGGTGTCCCAAACCTCAGATTGGATCCAGGTAGGAATGCTTGGCTCCTCCCTGGGCGGAGCATCTCCCCATGGGATGATGGAATTTTATCAGCCATGCAGGGACACTCACTGGCCCATGAACAGCAGATAATTAATAATTAATGACCCATTAACAGAAGAGATCTCCTGGAGGGAGGGTTGGTTCTGGGAGAGATAAAGAAAAAGATGTGGAAGAGATAAAGAAAAAAATGTTGCTCCAGGCTGCAACACCAATGAACAGAAGATAACTGCCCCACCTCTAACAGATGGGAATAGAATTCACACCCTCATTTCCAACCTAAGACTGAAATGTGGAGATTCCTGCTCTTCCCTGCCTTATCTCCCTTCCTGTCCTGTGTCTCACACTCTTTTCCCATCCCACACATTTTGGTGTCTTGCTTGGTGTTGCCTCTGGACTCCTGCTGTAATTATCCTTGGGATGGGTCAGAGGATGGGAGAGATGATCCCTATTTAACCTTGGAGCTTGATTTCCACTACACACATCTTCCCTAAAATACTTCTCCACCTTGGTGTACTTAAAGACCCTTTATAGCTGTGTTGTGCTTGGGACTTGGAGAAGAACTGCCTTGAGTTTAAATTCTGCTTTAATTTGCTTTGGGCTTGGTGGCATTTTGAGCAAAGGGGCAGCTCCCTGTCCAGCTGAGTGTGGGACCTGCTCAGGGTGAGCGCCCAGACTGTGCAGGATGAGGGATGTGACCCCATTGCACCTGCACAGATCTGTTATAGTCACCAGGTGGGAGCAGATGAGGCAGGAATTAAAAAAACTGCTGTTTTTATGGATTTTATCTGCTTATCTGAAGGTGTAACACACACTAGACAATTTTTGTGGTGCTGCCTTTCAGTCAGATTATTCCAGTTCTGCTCCTGCCCTTGGCCAGGCACGTTCCCTACTGGAAGACAAAGCAGTGTCTGCCAGGGAGAGAGGCTGGGCCAGGAACAGTCTGACCTGGGATTTAGGTACTGAGCTGAAAACTCATTTATTTAAACTTCCTGAGCTGCAGCGTGCTCAGGGCCAGCTGCTTTTGTTTGTTTTTTAGCTTTTCTTGTTTGTTTTTTAGCTTTTCTTGTGTCACACTGCCCCTGATCTATGAAATGAGCCCTGGGTTCTGTTGAGGAACCACGAACTCTTCGCTGTTTATCTCTTTGCAGCACTTTTGCTAAACCTGAGTGGAAGAAGTTATACCTTGAACCTCAAATATTTACTTGGCTTTTAAGAGATAATTCCTTTAGAAGATATGGATGATACCTGGATTCAGCTAGGAAATATTTATATTGCATTTATCCTTTACATTTTTATGTATTATATTTATTCTTTACTAAGCTTCTCCGTAGCTAACATCACCCTACTCCCTAAGCTAAAGGACTATTTTTGGTTTAACACCACCTTTTTTAAAATTATTTTTAATTTGCTTTTTAATTTTTCAATGAAGATGAGAAGGAATATTAATGAATGAGTAACAGAATTGAAGTATGAATTATTCAGAGGCAATAGCTGGAAGGAGAAGTCCTGCTTTACTGGGCAAGATGTCCGCTCAGCTGACCCCTAAAATAAAGCATTTAATGTCACTGGTAAGAGTAATATTTTGGTCCAGTATAGTTGGAATCTACCTATGAATTTACTGAGGTAAAAAGTTGTGAATTAATTACTTGTTGTTAGCTGTATTTCAATTTCCAAGAAAACCTGTGTTGGTTGTTGATTAGGTTTGGGGATTTTTGTTGTTTTGTTACATTGCTTTATATTTATATCATATTTTAGTGTTTCTGTGTCTATCAGCTCTGGTAATTAATTTTTTCCCCCTCTTGTGTCAGGAAAACTTGAATAAGTTAGCATTTATTATCAGGATGTGTGAGCCATCATGTGGAGTTAAAAAGTGCAACCTCATGAACATCTCATAACCTGGGCAAGATAATTTCTCCTCTTTTTTTACCCCCTTCAGTCCACTTCTGTCAAACTCACATTTTGAAGTTTCCTCCACTTCTACACTCGGTATTTTCCATCACCATGCAAAGAAGAAAAGCCTGTTAGGCAGTAAAATACAGATTAGATTTGTTTAATTAATTGCTGGGCTAGATTTGCAACCATGGGATTTATTATGGGGTTCCATGGAGTTATTATGGGGTTCCATGGGGTAATTATGAGTCCCCATGGGCACTAAGACACTCCATGGCACTGAGGATTTTGTACTCAATCCAGATTGGACCTCACTCTTCTACAAGTTCCTTGTTCTTGCACCTCTGATGGATCCTCCTGCATGGGAAGGGTTTAGGTTTGTACTGATTATGCCCAGAATCCTCAGGAATTGTGTCTGAAAGGATCTCACAGGGTTTGTGGGGCTTAGGTGCCCTCATGGAGCTGGGCTTGAGCAGAGCATGGAGAGGTGAAAGGCTAAAAGATAATAAATAAAACCTTCTCAAACCACAATGAAGTTGAGAGAGGTGGAATAAGATGCTGGAGAGCAGGAGGTGCCCCTGGAAGTCTTTATTAGTGAGAAGGACCTTTTCAGTTCCATCAGTTTGGATTCAGGGGGAGAAATCTGCATTTTTCTGAGAAGGTGTTGTAATCCCACTGAGTGAGCTGGGGTTGGGAGCACAGGACACTTCCAGAGGGTGTTAATCAGCTCTGGACAAATCAATTTTATGCTGATTATTGGTAATTAATTAGCACTGTACAGGATGTGCTAATTAATTACCAGTAATCAGCATAAAATTGGACTTGAATTGGTTTTGGACTTGATGACCTCAAAGGTCTTCTCCAACCTAGTTAATTCTGTGATTAATTCTGGTTTTGGGTACCTCTGGGCTTGAGGATGACAAACACCTGACAATTCCTTCCAACTGAATTCCCTTGCATTTTGTTCCTTTGGCCCTGCAAATCCCAATTCCTCCCAAACACAAAACCCCCTGGAATTTTCTCCCAGAGACACATTAATATAAAACCTACGGCAGCAGCGGCACAAGTGAAAATTCTGGAAACAGCATCTCCCCATCTTGGTTATACTAATCAAAGAGAAAAGTTCATCAGAATGTTCTGGATTTCCTCCAGTGGTCATTAAATTAATAAATTATTACCTTATTTTGCTGTGGGAAGTACTGGTACACCAGGGTTCTGCCATGGAATGGACACCAAGTAACCACCTTGAAGTGGGAGAGATTTTCTGGTTCACCTGGAACTCCCATGCAGCTGCCAAGGAAGATTTTTGGGGCACTGAAAGACACAGCCCTCAGATTTTGGCCTGTTAGGCTGAGTTGAAGTGGCTAAATCCACTTTCATAGAAGCTTTCAGCAGATGAGGAGTGCCTCTCTTACCTGTGTGAGTGGTAAAATCCCCCAGAATAATTGGGGTTTTTTTCTTGATGACTTCTAAACCTGATTGCTTAAAGACAATTCACAGGGAGGGAATCACTCCTAATAACAATCAAACTGCCTAAAACTAAAAAATCATCTTCAGTTGCCATTTTGTCTTGTCTTTTTTTTTTTAGGTTTATTTTGTGTTTGTTTGTCAGATATGGGACATTTTAAACTGCAAATGTTCACAGTTAATTTGGGGAGTTGTTGGTCTCTGGAGCAGTTCAATCTCAATCTGCCTTTATTTTCTTTGCCTTATTTGTACCAAGATTTGGCTTTTTAAATTCAAACATGAGAGAAGAGCTTTGCCAGGCTTTGCCCTGTTGAGACTTACAAGCTGCATTTGTGTTTCAGTGGCATCAAGCTTCAGGAAATCATTTGGGATTTGATTTGTTTCTAGTTATTCCTTTCCCAGCTGAACAGGCTCTGTCCAGTTTTTGGGAGTGCTGCTAAATGCTTTGGAGGGGGTGGAATTTATACTTCCTGCTGGAATTAGCCCATGACTGACTGCAGTTGTGTCTGCTGGCAAAATGAAATGTTCAAAGTCTGCCTTCCAGAGAAAACAGAGTTTTCATCATTAGGAGAATTGTCTCTCTTTCTACAAATCATTTTGGGCAAGAAAAAAGTGATTTTATGCTTTGAATAGGCAGCATCCAGCCCTGCTCTTAATTAGACTAAAATCTTTGGTGCAAGATAATTAGTGCTGGGCTGAGATGAATGGGAGTTCCTGGGTACTTTCATTCCAAAAATTATTTGGTGGACAGGGCATTGGTGTCACTTCAGGAAATAACCAGAGAAATATTTTAAAAAATGATTGTGTCTCTACATTCTTGTTCTTAATTGGACCAAGAACTTCATGACTGAGGCTCTGAACAATCTGGAAGATGAGGAAATTGTCCCATTTTTGCAGGGATTAATTTTTCAGTAGCAATTTAGGTAAATGCTGCGACTCAGACGAGTGGAGGGGAAATGCAGATTGACTTCCCTGACACCTCTGCAGTTGTCAGGGTGCTTTTTGTGGAAGAAGGCAGAGCTGAGACCAAGCTGCTTGCCACTGGAGGCAGATAGCAATTTTTCTAATTAAATTTCAGCAGAGATGCAAGATGAACAGATAGGTGATCATGAAGTGCTTTGGAAGGGGGAAAACAAAGCAAAAATAATTATAAAATCCTCTGGTGCCACCCTGTTTATTCCAGGCAAACCTTTCATTTGTGTTGCTGAAATGGTTTTTGAGGCATTAAAAAGTCTTTTTTCTTAGCTTTGCGACTGAAGAAGTTGAGATTATTTGGTTTGGTTTTCAAGGTTGTTTATTTTTTAATTTAATACATTTTTATTTTTTTTTTTACTCGCTGAGTTTGTTTAGCAGATTGGGTTGAGGCACACTGACCATCCTCAGGGCAGTGTTATTTTTCTATACTAAAAACTATGTGTACTTTAATTTACAATAATTTTTTAATACTTATCACTTATGTTAGACAGTCTGTCTCTAATTTAAACTAATTTAAAAGTGTTACTATTATAGCAGAAGATGGAGAACAAGAAGAAGAAAGACAGAACACAGATTCTTTCATCTTGCTTCTGGAACTTCTATTGTAAATCTTTAAAATTCGACTTTTTCACTTTGTGATAAATTCACTAACATTTTACTTTTGTGGCTTGTAAATCTTTACAAAAAGTTGGTGACTTTTTTTATGGGTTAAGATGGAAGGCAGAGGTGTTTTTGACTTTCTGTTAAGGTCTTTGAGCTTTTTGCCAGAGTCCTGAGTCTTCTAGGGTAGCTAGAGGAATGTCTTGGGTTCTGACAATTTGCATTTCCCCCCTCTCTTCACTCTAATTGCAGCCCTACAGAGATCACCAGATTGATGTAGACTTCAAGGTAATGGATCAAATTCACAATATTGGAGGTTTTTATACCTGGTTTGGTGGTTTTGAATTAATAACTCAGCAAAGTCAAAGTGGAGAGCTTTGATAAGCTATTGATTATCTGCTAGTACCTGATAGGGAGCTATAAAAGGTGTTTGATGTCTGCTGATGAGATTTTCCCTTCCCTTCCCCTTTTTAGGATTGATTGTCTGTCTCCCACATGCCACCCCTTGATAGGTAGGGTCTTTTTTTTAAGGAAAATGTCACTGAAAAGTAGCGAAGCATGAAAAGGTTAAAATCACCAAGATGTGATGTTACAGATAATTAAATTTTACGTATTTGGGAGGATACCAGGATGGCTAATTAAAAAGAATTGCCACTAAAATTGTCAGGAACTTTGATATGTGAATGCATAAACCTGAGAATAATCTCCCTTAGCAGCCAGGCAAGCTCTTCCCTAGGCTGATGTATTGATCAGGCAGGACAGTCCCTGTTAAGCTAAGATTAACCTATATCTTTAAATATAGATATTTTTCAGATATAGGTGAGGTTCATTTGCCTGGTTTGTCCTTCAAAATCAAACAAAACCATGATTGAACTTCCAAAATGTAATGATTGTCTAAAGAACCAGGTGTTTCAGACAACACTGTGGTTGAGAAAATTATAGCAAGGCTGCAGAATAAAGGAATAAAGTTTGAAAGGCACTTTACTTCAGGGGATTTTAACCTAGTTGTGCTTCAGAAGTTGAGTTGCTGTCTGTGGGTAAAAATATATATATATATATATATATTTATATATATATATAGTAGTTCTAATCCTTAAAAGTGGAGGTTTTAAGGGGAAAAGGATCAAGCTTGCCTGAAAAGTGAGAAGATTTTGGTCAAAAAAATGAAACAGGGAAAGAAAAATGTCCCTGCAGATCATCTTTGAAGCTGGTTTTGGGTTGGGAGAAGCATATTTTGGGTACTGCTGGGGTTGGGCTGTGGGACACAGAGGCCCTGGGTGGCACAGGAGCAGCTCTGGGAGCTCTGCAGAGGCTCAGGCTGGGCTGGAAATTTGGGTGCTACTGAAAACAGGGGCATTTTCTAGCTATTCATCAAGCTGTAAAGTTAAACCTCAAATCTGATTTATTATCAAGGCAGGAATAAACTGGTAAAAATGACTGATTTTATAATTTAAAATCAGGGAATTTGTACTAATAATCAAGCCTGGGAATGTTTCATCAATTGCCTGTTACTTCTCATCATGGTTAGGAACTTAGAGGTGAGAAAATGCTCAATTTTTCTGGCTTTGCCAGGAGCTGAGAAGAAAAAGGGTCCTGAGCTTGCTTGGAAGGAGTAGCAGTGGTTCTGAAATGAGAAGGAATTTCCTTTAGGAAGGAAGAGGAGCTGCTTTGATTCCAGCTTTGGTCACAGCCACAGCAATCCAATCCATCCAAGGCTGGGGAGGGATCTCCAGGGCTTTGCTGTGGGCAGCAGGGCGGGCTCAGGAGCACAAAGCAGCTTTTTGTGCAGCTAAAAATCCAATTAATGAATTAATCAACACCCAAGGGTTGATTGAGGGGCTCCTGGGAGATTCAATTCTGTTTTCTGTTCCATAGATCTGTGTTTGTTACAGCACCAAGAGGAGCTGCTGTCACAAAGGAAACATATGTAGCAATTTATTTGATCCTTAAATGTCACTTGGAAGCATTTGAAGGCTTTAAATGTTGACATTTAAACAAAATATTCTTGCAGTGATGCTTTATTAGCCAACTTCACTCCAGAAGAATTCTCATCTCTGTCACATCCCTGGGCCTTGCAGAGAGAATGATTTCAGTGCCTGGGTTGTCCCATTGAACTGTAGCTGATCATTAGGGGTCAGGAGGAATTATTTCTCTTTTCAGCTTGTTGTCACAATTTAGAGGGTGCAGATTAATTCCTCAATTAATCAAACATACTCTGAAAAATCTTAATTGGTGAATATTTGTGAGTAGACATTAAAATGAAATCACCCTTGGAAATGAAATGAAAGGAGAATCCCCATTCCCAGGACAGTCTTGTTTGCTCTGCTCCATGCTATTGAAAATGGTTTTGTGGAAAACATTCCTTGAATCCTAAAGGTCTTTCTTGTGGAGTACATGGAAATTCCTGGTGGGTGGAACTTCCTCTCCTGAAAGGAGAAAATGGGATTAATCTCTGTTTGGCTCTGGATCCATACCCTGGGCAGCACAGCAGTTCTGGGAAGGCAGGAGTGTGCTTGGTAAATAATTCCTGCTTTTTGTCCTGGGATTGGAAAAGAAAAGCATTTAATAAAATGCAGAATTTCCCTGTTTCACCCTAAAAAGATGTGAGGATGAGCTTAAGGATGAAGGATGTGAGCATTACAGGTGAGGTGTGTACATGCACACCTGCAAATTTGCACAAATTTATTGAAAATCCATCCAAAATTTAGCCGGCAAAACCCATTTTTTCCTATAACCTTCAATCTAAAAGTGCCACTTTTAACATTATCATTAAATCAGTGTAATAAAATGGATTTAATAATGGTGAGGCAGAATTTGTAGCTGGCTCTGGCTACAAAATCTCTCCCTAAAATTCTTCTCTGATAGGGTGGCAGACTTTAATGAGGAGAGGACAGTGGTGGATACAGCTGGAATTTGGTGGTGAGGTAGTTCCAGATGACATTCCCACTCCTGGACTGGAGAAGTGCTCGTTGAGTACCCAAAAGAGAGGAAAATCAGTACATCAAGAGAATCAGCCAAGAGACAAAGGGCCTGTTTGAAATACTGACCTGTTCATCTTGATATTTCTCTTTTTTTATTTTTTATTTCAAATGAATTAGCCTCTGGGGTTTCTTGGGTTTTTGTCTAGTTCCATACAGCTGAAATTAAGAATCCACCATTGGTACTGGTTATATCTTCTGATCAAATCTTTCTCCTCTTTTATTATTTGCTTGTAACTTCTTGTGCCTTTTGTGGTGTATTATTGTGTGGCTGATTTTTCTAAAGGCATAGAGAAGCCATTAGCCTGTTGTCTTTAGAAAGAGAAATATAAATATCAATATATATCTATTTATATCTATATCTATATATGTATATATTTATAGATATATGATAGAATTATCCCTCTGTGAGAAATAGCATTTATAAGGAAAGAAAATTGTGTTAATATTACATTTATTTCTTTGCAAAGAAATTACTCTTAGAAATTAAAAGAATAATAATATGGAAGTCATTATGGTGGTGCTACATGTTTGTTGAAGATTTTCTGATTTTTGGGAAGATGTAGGTGCCTGTCTTAGGCTTCACAGTTTATTCCTCTGCACAGAAATCAGGATAATTAGAAACCCACATCAAAAATTGGAGGGATAATCAAGGAAATAGACTTCATAGTTGTATAGGAAAGAAGCCAAATGTCAAAAAAGAAATGTTTATTGTTCTTTAGTGCCAGTCATCACCTTGGAAGGAGAAGCTCTGGCCTGAATTGTGGTTGTGCTGAGGCAGGCAGCTCATTGCATAATGCATTTCATTTAGTCCCCTGCACAGACTCTGCTGGGGACACTTCTTATCAAGCATGTCAGATACAGAAAAAGCAATTTAGTAAGCACTGTGATCAGATCCTGATGAAATTCAATTCTTTTTTGGCCCTGCTGTTCCTGGGAGACATCATTGATAAAAATAGTCTCTGTTTTCCTCCGTGCTCGGGTTCATTATGCTCCCTTGCTGCTCCTTCAAAATGTTGGGTTTTTTTCCTCTCAAAGGTTGCTTTTTTTTTTACAAATGAATGGAAGGAATTGTGTTCTCTGACAGCTTACTCTGTTAACAACCCGGGCTGCCAGGATATTTGAATTTTACAGTTTTCATTTCAAGAAATTGCATAAACATGGGGCATGACAGAAACCCAGGGACACAGAGACATGGGTTGTATTGAGCAGCTAAATCAGGTGCTAAAAGCTGCTTGATAATTTAGTGCTGAGTTTAGAAAGAAGGTGAATTGAACAATTAATCCTGTGTCTTAATTTTTCCCATTGGTCACTGAAACACTTTTTTACCCCCAGAGAAGACAGGAGAGGCCAGGTCACCATCAGCATAAATAACCCACTGTGGCTTTTTAGCTCTGGCTCTGGGAATGAAGGGGAACTTCTAAAAAATAAATAAAGAGAAAAGTTAGTTTAGTTTTAAGTTTGCAGATCAGTTCTGGGGCCAGCACAGGAGGGACCTGGAGCTGCTGCAGAGAGCCCAGGGGAGGCACCAGCATGGGCAGAGGGATGGAGCAGCTCTGCTGGGAGGAAAGGCTGGCACAGCTGGGGATGCTCACCTGGAGAGGAGAAGCTCTGGGGTGACCAAACTGTGGCCTTGCAGGGCCTGAAGGAGCTACAGGAAACATGGAGAGGGACTTTTCCAAGGGATGGAGTGCCAGGACAAAGGGGAATGGCTTCCCACTGCCAGAGAGCAGGTTTAGATTGGATATTAGGAGAACATTCCTCCCTGTGAGGGTGGGCAGGCCCTGGCACAGCTTTGCCCAGAGTAGCTGGGGCTGCCCCATCAGTTCCCTGGAGGGGTTATCAAAAAGGTGTGGATGTGGCACTTGAGGACATGGATTAGTGGTGGTGGATTGATGGTTGGACTGGATGATCTAAAGCTCTTTTTCAACCTTACTGATTCTGTAATTCTGAGAAGTATAAATGGGGTGAATCAGCTCTAAATCTCTGGGGCTTAGCAATGGAGATTTGGTTTCCTCAAGTTGTTGTGCCCTTTTTTGGGAAGCGTTTCCAGGCCCAGAATTTTTCTTATGTAAACCTCTTTTTAGGTACTGTGGCATCTTGATCTAACAATTTTCTGCAGAGAATTTATTCTCTTTCAGCTTCAGAGTGTGTTTTAAATCCATGCTTGGGGTTTGATTCCAAAGTCTCCAAAGCATTCAGGTGAGGTTTTGTCCCACCTGAATTTGTGGGACCTGTGTTGTGGCAATGTGAAGGGTCAGGGGATCCCATTCCCCCTGGATTCCTGTACATCTGTGTGTCACATCAGCCTTCAGAGAGCAGCACAGGAATTCCTGCAGGCTCCTGATGTGAGGCTCTGCCTGCCCTGGCTCTGATCAAAGGCAGGAAGGTGTAGCTGCCAGTGGGAAGGCAAGAAAAGAGGGAGAACGGTGAGACCCTACAAATGGGAGATTTGATGTGACATGGTTGGACTAACAATGAGATTTTGGTGGTACCTCCTACATTTGTAGCACGATTCCTGCTTTTTGGATTGACTTCTTTTGTGGTTGGATAACTCCACTGAAACGTTGCCCACGTTTTGCTGACGTGCAAGTGCTCTGTGATGGATTTCTGCTCATTAGTGTTTTGTCACAGCCCTTGTTGTGCTGGCAGAGCAGCTGAGGCAGCAGCAAGGAATGATGCTGGAATGGTTCTGCAGCTCTCCCTGCTGTTTTAGTGCCGAGTGTTGGCAAAGTCACAGGCAGTTCTGCACAGCATGGAGAGAACTCAGCTCATTTCCCACTCACAGCTCGTATCCCAACCTCAGGAAAGCACAAGGAGAACCAGTGTCACCATAATGATCCATCAATTCATCAAGAGCTTTGTTGGTTTAATAGTGCAGGGCTCCCTGGGAAGGGGTTCTTGATGGCAATGTGTGTGTTGCTTTAGTGATATTTTCCATCTGGAGAAAACCTCCTCAGCCTTGTTTTCCAGAGGGATGAGAGTTCAGCAGCAAATTCCTCAGCTGAGCTGTGAGAATGATGCAGGTGGAAGGTCCTGAGGCTTTATCTGAAGACCACTGGCCACAGTTAGAGCTGCCTGCAAAAGAAATAATTTTCAGGGTATCAAATATTGGTGTGAGATGTCCAGTGGCAACTGATTGTGCTAATACAGAATCCCAGGGTGGCTCAGGCTGAAATCCCACATGGCCCCACTCCAGGTCTCTCTGGTTTAGGTTTCTGGCCACCTTAGTGCCTTAACAACTCAGTTTCCAATGGGACTTGTGGGTAGAAATTGTTTTGCTGTGTTTGGCTCAATAATAAGTTGACAGTGAAGGTTTTTGTGCCTTCTCTCAGTGGATTTCTGGAGCAGACCTCAGTGAATCCAAACAAAACTTTAGGAACTCCTGCTTTCTATGCACTTTCATCCTTTGCAGTATTTTCCACCTGTGTGGTGGCCCTGGTCCCTGAGCCCCAGGGATTTCTCTGGTGGGAGCTCAAGTGGTTGTGAATCATCAGGGCAGCATCACCTGAGGGAAATCTGGAGCTGGTTCATGGTCTGGTGTCTTCAATTGTACAGAAAGCACCTCTCAGCAATGCATTATCTGCTCAGAAAAGAACCTTCCTAGCTGAGGAATGTTGGCTTCAGTTGGCTTTCAGTTTCATGAAATACAATGGTTTTTATGGTAACAAGCAAAAAACCCCCAAAATACATCACAAAAACCCCACAAAATACACCATAAACCTCCCCACAAATGGAAAAGCAGCTCTGAGCAGAAAATTGGGTTATTCCAACTCCCAAAATGTGCCATTTCCTCTCTTCTCCTTCTCATCTTCCCCAAAGGAAGTTTTCCTTAAGTATCTACGGTTGGCAAATTCAGCTTTGCATCTCAAGTAGATGGAAGAGATAGAAAATCTGATTTTTTAAATCCTTGTTTTCAGCTGTGCAACAATTATTGTTGTACCCTGACCTTAAAAAGAATTCCACACTGTCCACATCCTCTTGTTGGAAGCCTGGCATTCCTGGACATCTTAAAATAATTTAATATATATAAATATTAAAAAATATATTACTTTTATTTTTAAAGTCATGTTGATTTTGTTTTTTTTTTCTTTTGTTCTTGAAAGCTCCAAATGCATATTCTGCATCTCAGTTGTAAATTCCCTCATAATCATTCTATGGGATCATGGGATGGTGTAATCATCATAGGCAGGTGCCCAAAAATCCTGCTTGGATTTTTGAATGCAACTGCACTCCTGAATTATTAAGCACCATTTAAATACATTAATTAAAAATATCAGCTGTTTCTTTTATTCACAGTCCTCAGTAGGAGCCTAAAACCCCCTGGCACAAATGGGACTCTTAAATTTGCCTTGTTCCATCCATAGCATCTCTGAAGGCCGTGGATTTTTGCAGGTCCTGCTGGATATCCCTCATGGAGAAGGTGCTGCTGTCCTTCCATGGTGAACACAAAAATAGGGCAGAGGAAAATGAGGTTTTTGCTGCTACCTTATTCTCTCTGAGCTTTTTTTTAAAGTATTTTTCTGCCTTGATCATCTCGTGGCCCTGCAGCCTCCCTGGCAGGCTCCCCATCACAGCTCTGTTTGAAGGAAGATTTTTTTAAAAATTTATTAATATTTGTGCTAAAAGTTGCAAGGTGGGGTTGGGATTCTGCTTTTTGGCCTACTCAGTTCTGCTGTATTGAACACCTGGAAGTCCATTAATCACCCCACCAATAACTGAGGGAGCTTTTCCCTTATGAGGAAAATAAATGACTGCGTGTTCCACCCTCAGATGGTCAAGATCTTGTTTGGTTTTTAATCACCTGCCAGAGCTTGGGCAGCTTTTCATGTTCCCCATGGCAGAGGTTGGGATTTGAAGGCCAGCTGTTTATTCTGAGTGATCTGCCTGCCCTGCTGGGGCTCCGTGCTGACTTTCCTGGCACTTTTTCCATCCTTTCCCTGCCAAACCCCCTGGTGCTCTTGCTTTGCCTCCAGTTGGCACCCATGGGCACCTCAGACACTTCACTCCTTCATTAATCTGTCTTCCCTCCCTTTTAATGAGCTTCCATCCCCTCATGAAGCTCCTGAGAAGGAGCCTGGTGGGGGATTTTTCAGCCTCTTTCAGGGATATTGGATGCCTATGGAAGACTCCTACTTTGACTCCTCATTTTTAAAACAATTATTTCTAATTTAAAGCATATACACACTTTCTTAAGCTTCCCATGTGTGCTTTGATTAATTTCTTAACATGCTATTACCCATTTATTAATGTAATGGCTGCTTTATTGTTTTATGGTTTTTTTAGTTCTAATTTCTAAATTTGAATGAAAAAGATGCTGCCTTGTCTGTGGATTATTAAAGCAATATGAAAGCACCTTGAGTTTTGCTTCAAGGCACATCAAGCCAATTTAATTCAAAACAGTTTTAAATTTTTTAAAGTTGGGGCTGTTCAGCCTGGAGAAGAGAAAGTTATGGGGTGACCCCACAGTCCCAGCCAGGGTTTGAAGGGATCCAGGGAAGCTGGAGAGGGACCCTGCAACAGGAACTGGAGTGACAGGACACAGGGAATGGGTTCAGACTGACAGGGGGGAGATTTAGATGGATCTGGATTGGAAGGGACCTTAAATCCCATCCAGTGCCACCCCCTGTGCCATGGGCAGGGACACCTTCCCCTATCCAGGCTGCTCCAAGCCCTGTCTAACCTGGCCTTGGGCACTGCCAGGGATCCAGGGGCAGCCACAGCTGCTCTGGGCATTAATACTGAATTTAAACCCAGACTAACAGCTAGGATTGGTTTTGTTGTGGGTGTGTTTCTAACTTGAATGTGGAGTTTTCTGAGAGGGCTCCAACTGATCTGTGAATTTAAAAATAGCATTTTAGTCTTGGTCAGTTTTCTGCATAATCTTCTCTCTTGCCATGCAACTTCTATGCCATCCTAAAGCCTTTTAAAAATTCAAGCAGATGTCAAATATATCTTCTTCTCTCTTTCTTTTTGCCTATTTTGAGCTCGTCTCCCTCATTACACTTTTAAGAGTTTAATTTTTCAGAGAGTCCCAAATGGAATTGGGTGATGACAAAGGACCTGGCCAGTGGGACAGGGACAGGGACAACAGCCAGGAGCAGGAGTAGAGCGAGGAACTTCCCAGTCCCAATTTGGGAGGCCAAGAGAGCATCCATCCTCACTTTTTAATGTGCCTATCCCTGACATGTCTGTACCTTAAGTTACTTTGGTGTGGAAAAGGCTGGAAGAGCCTCTGGACTTGAGAAACCTGTTGGAAATGCCTGGGGGGACACACCTTGGGGTGTGGTGGCAGGTGACCATGGGGCTGCCCATGAGGCGTCAATAAATTGCCTTTCCTCCATCCCTGGCTCCTTCTCCTCCTCCTGGCTCATCCCTTTTCCCTCTAAGATTCCCCTCAGCAGTGCCAAAGCTCTCCCAGCTCCCTTCCAGCTCTCAGCAGGATGATTTCTGACAGCTCTGCCAAAACTTGGCCGAGCGTGGACTCATCTCATTCCTATTCCCACACTAAATTTCAAGTCCCCTCTTGCAGAACACCAAGCTTTCTAAAGGAAAGGCTGCCAGGACCAGTTGTATGTGGGGGAAGAAAAAGGGTGTCTGGCTTTTCACAGAGCTCATTAAGGGTTTTTGTCATGCAGGGAAATGTTCCAAGGGGAGGGGAAAGCCTGGTGTGCACACATCCATGTGTGGTACGTTTGGGGTTGGTTGAGCAGCCAAGGTCACTGAAACTGTGGGACTTGGGGATGGCAGCTCTGGAGTTGCCTCTGGAGGCTGGATTGACAGAGATGAAGCTGGCACCAGTTTTGGGGTGACCTCACTGTGACCTTCCAGGACCTGAAGGAGCTACAAGAAAGAAGGAGAGAGACTCTTTACAAGGGATGGAGGGGCAGGACAAGGGGGAATGGCTTCCCACTGCCAGAGGGCAGGGATGGATGGGATATTGGGAAGGAATTGTTCCCTGGCAGGGTGGGCTGGCCCTGTGAGATTGCCAGAGCAGCTGTGGCTGGCCCTGGATCCCTGGCAGTGCCCAAGGCCAGGCTGAACAGGGCTTGGAACAGCCTGGGACAATGGAAGGTGTCCCTGCCCATGGTAGGGAGTGGCATTTTGTGTCTTTAAAGTCCCTTCAAACCCAAACCATTCCATGATTCTACAATTCTATCTGCATGTTATATATTTGAATTCACTTCCAAATAATAGTGAATTGTTCCCACACCCATCCCCACTTGTCCAGTGTGGCCATCCCTGCAATGTCTGTATAGGTACAGAGTTTGTGGTAACTGAGAGTGGGGCTGGGGCTGAGCCTCATCCCCAACGAGCTACAGCTGTGAAAAGCAGGTGAACAATATTGAAATTAATGAGCCATTAATGAGCCCAGGGGCACTGACCAATCACACAGGGAACAGAGGGCACACAGGTGCAGTGCATCAACATCAGGGGATAAAAGGTTGGGCTGAAGAACAGCCAGGTGCTGATGGTTGAAACCTTCCTCTGTGTAAGTCACGCCTTGGCTGTCAGTGGTTAGTTTTGTTTCCCAAGGAAAAGGGCTGGAGTTCATGTCCAGGGCCCTGTGGCCCTGCTGGGCTGCTGCCTCCTGAAATTCCAGATGGTGCAGGATGTGTCCCCAAGCTGCCACCACCTGCACCTCGGGCTGCCCTGGCAGTGCCCAGCACCTCCTGCAAACTGGGCTGGTGTGTGGGCACAGAGTTTGTGGTCATTGGGAGTGGGGCTGAGCCTCATCACCAATGAGCTGCAGCTGTGCAGGACAGGTGAATGACATTAAAGTTAATGAGCCATTAATGAGCCCAGAGGCACTGACCAATCACACAGGAGCAGAGGGTGCACAGGTGCAGTGCATCAACGTGAGGGGATAAAAGGCTGGGCTGAAGCACAGGAGGGGCAGTTACTTACAGCCTTCTGAGGTGTTGGGGTGTTCCTCTGTGTGAGCAGATACCTGAAGCCTTCTGGCCTGGTAAGGTGTTACTGTGTGTGGGGTGAAGCTTTCTGAAATTGTTTAGTGACACTCTATGTATTGTAATCCTCTCAACTGTGGCATGTCTGTACCTTAAGTTTCTTTTTCAGTGTGTGTTTGTGTACCACAGCCATCCCAGCTCCTGATGATGCTCCAGTTCAACTTGCTGTTTTCCTATTTTCAGGCATTTGCTGTGTTTCGCTGTGTGATGGCTGAAATCCCTGATTAGAGGGACTATTTATAGAAATGTAGTCAAGTATTTGTGAGCTTCCTTTATCAAGTGTTTACTATCAGCTTCTAAGCTGGTGAGGGGGCTGGAGCACTTTTCCTGTGGAGCCAGGCTGGAGAAGCGAAGGTTGTGTGGAGACCTCACAGCTCCTTCCAGGGTTTTAAGGAGTTACAGGGAAGCCAGAGAGGGACTTTTCACCAGGAACTGGAGTGACAGGACAAGGGGGAATGGGTTCAGACTGATAAAGGTAAAATTTAGGTGAAATATAAGGAAGAGAGTTCTTCCCTGTGAGCGTGGTGAAGCCCTGGCACAGGTGCCCAGAGCAGCTGTGGCTGCCCCTGGATCCCTGGCAGTGCCCAAGGCCAGGCTGGACAAAGCTTGGAGCAGCCTGGGACAGTGGAAGGTGTCCCTGCCCATGGCAAGGGTGGAATAGATGGGCTTTAAGGTCCCTTCCATACAAGCCATTCTGGGGTTTTTGTGTTTCCTTTCCTCCAGGATCTGTCATAAGGCTGTACCTCACAGAAAGGAGGTTGCTATAGAAATGTTTGTGCTGCTTGGTTAATTTGGATTTAAAGGGGACATGAGCTGTACATATTCTTCTCATTCTGAAGGTTTTTCCTCCTCCAATACCCTTCCCAGTGAGCTGTTGTTGTGCTAAACCTCTAAATCTCCCTCCTGGCTTTCTAATTGCTCTGTTTCCAATGTGTTTTTTCATTTCAGGCCCATGTGAATCCCATCAGTGTCACTCCACCCATCCAAGCCATAGACCAGGACAGGAACATCCAGCCTCCTTCAGATCGACCTGGCATCCTCTACTCCATCTTAGTTGGTTGGTGTCTGCTACTTTTTCTTTTCTTCCCAATCTCTTTATGACCAGAAAGGAAAAGAATGCCTGGGAGAGTAGAACCCTGGTTAAAAATTCCTCTTGTGGTCAGTGGGATGTTTGGAGTTGTTCTTCTACCTGTTGGTGTTTAATTGCCACATGGAAGTTGATTTCTTGTAGTTATTTATGAGTGTTTATTCAGTTTAAATCCAGAATTGTTGTCTGGTTTAGTGAGTGCAGCAACACAGCGAAGGAAAGGAGAGCTCTGTTGGGATGTCTTTTCCATTGACAAAAAAAGAGGCTGACAAAAGGCAATGAAAGCAGATTTCATCCTAAAAATCACATGGCACAGGGCAGCTCCAAGGATCTTACCACATCCACCTCCAGTTTTGCTGCCTGTGAGCTTTTCTTTGTAATTTAAAGTTTGTTTAATTGGTTATGCTGCTCTCTCTTCTTTTTCCTTTTGCTTCCCTGTGTTTGCCATTTGTTTCTGGGTTTGTAGGATGTGACCATGGTTCCACCTGGTCCCAAAATCCACCCAGGGACCTTTCTGTGGGATTTGGAAAAGGGGAATTTTGTGAAATCCCATCTTTTCCCTCTTTTCCCTGTGTTGAACTCCATGGTTTTCCCAAGGAGAGGTGCAAGTGAGCATTTTGAGGAGCTCATTATTGTGGAGGTTTAGCTCTGCAAATTTAGCTTATTTATAAACGTCATAAATTGGTTTTATTCCTAAGTTCTGCAGGGACAGCTCCAACCCAAGGACCACTTTTAGGCCAACTTCTTAAGGTTTTTTGCATAATTTACAGTGTTCTTCAGGAATGAAATTATTAAACATTGTGTCACTAACCTGAGATGTTGGGAATAATGGAGTGGCTGTTCTGACATCCAAGAAATAATTCAGAAAGGTGTGGTGCAGCAATTTGGGTTTGTTTGGGGACCTTTTTTTTCTTCCTTTTTTCCTCCTCTCTTTTTTTATTTCCTTTTTCTTCTTTTTGTTCTTTTTTCTTTACTTTTTTCCTCTCCCCTTCTATTTCTTCTTTTTTCTTTTTTGCTTTCCTTTTTCCATCTCTTCCTTCATTCTTCCTTTGGTTTTTTCCTTTATTTTTTCTTCTATTTTCTTTCACTTTTCATATTCTTCTTTTCCCCTTGTTTCCCTTCTTTTTCCCCTCTTTTTTTTTCCTCTTTTCCCCTTCTTCCGTAATCTTTTTTATATTTTTCTTCCTTTTTTCTTTTCTTCACACATATTTCCTTCTTTTCCTTCTTTTTTTCTTTTATCTTTTTCTCCATTTCTTTTTTCCCTAGTTTTCTATTTTCTTTCTTTTTAACTTCATTTGCCCCTAATATTTTCCTTTGTAGTTATTTTTCTTTTTTCGTTTCCCTTTCTATTCTTTTTTTTGGCCTTCTTTTTTTTTCTTATTTTGTCCTTCCTATTTTCCATCTCTTCTTCCTTCTTTTTCCCCTTATATCCTCCTGGTTTTTTTTTCTTCCTCCTTCCCCTATATTTTCATTGTTTCATCTTTTTTCTTCCTGTTTTCAGAATTTTTCCTGTTTCTTAATTTTTCTATCTGTTTTCCTCATTTTTTTTCCTTGCTTCTTTTTTCTACTTTCTATCTTCTTTATTTTAAAATTCGTTTTTTTTCCTTGTTTGCTTCTTTGTACCTTTTTTCCCCTCCCTTTGGGTTTTTTTTTCTCTTGTCTGGTTTTCTTTTTTTGTTTTCCCTCCCCCATGCTCTTCCTAAGGATTTCTTTTTGGATTTTAAGTCTGCCTTCATCTCTTCCTTGATTTGCTATTTCTGTTTTAGCCTCAGAAAATATTAAGCAGTTTCACAGAAGACAGCCCTTGCAGATATTTCTCATTATGTGCATTTTCTCCCCCCTTTTCTTTAGATCTCAACCTCCTTCTCCTTTATATATTTGGGAATGTCCTTTTTTAAACACAGGGAGGTTTGAACCTGTGCAATGAGGGTTATTAGAATGATTTTAAATTTATTAAATTTGACTTTTATTTGGTTCTTTTTTTGCCCACCTGTGCAAGGCACATGCTCTGGGCACTGTGGATATTTGATATATTTAAGGGTTGGGAATGGGGTATTTGGGGGTTTTTTGGGGTTGTTTTTGTTTTTTTGGTGGTTTTTTTTTGGTAATACACAAATTTTTCCAATCCTTGGCTTTTGGAAATGTTCATTTCTTTGGGTCTTTGCAATGCACCCACATTCCCTGGACTTATCCAGGCATGAAGCAAGGCCCTTCCATTTATTTCCTTTAGTTTTTATTGCCAGTGTTATTGATTCTACCAGTAAATTTTATTTTTCTGACTAGAAAATTTTATTATTTTTAATAGTAAAATGTGTTATATTTAATAGGAAATAGTTAGTAAAATCTTTTTAGGAATAACTTGAAGCCTTTATTTTCTCTGGAGTCAATCCTTGAGAAAAGCTGAATTTTCCTTTCAATCCTCAGCTATTTTCTTTTTTTTCCCTTGGAACTGGCCCTGTGATTTCTGCTGCCACTTTTGGGCACTTTTGGTTGATATTTTAAAGGAAGAGCCAAGAATGCACAATAACTTTTGGGAAGGGGGTGGAGAGGATCCTTTCCATCCTGTGTCCATTTCAAGCCCCACAAAACCTCTCCTCTGGCTCTGGGAAAAGCAAATTGAGGAGTCCTTTCCTTCTCCCCTTGCTGCCCTCACATTTTGATCCCTCAGCCTCTCCAAACCCATGGAATTTCTGGAGTCAGGAGCCTCAGAGCTCATCCCTGGGTTTCAGCACAGGCAGAGGTGGACTGATGCTGCTCTGTGCTGTCAAAATGGAAACACAAAAATATTTTATGTATGCAGAAGCAGATATCCCTGTTCCTGGAAAAGCTGGCTCCCAGAGTTTAAAAATCCAGGAATCTCTCCCTGAGGTGAGCAGGAGCTGAGCAGGAATCCCCCATCAGGATTTTGGGCATCTGTCTGTGTTATCCCTAATTTTTATTTTTCTATCATCCACCTTGCTGCCTTTTCCTCCTTTACCTGCTGAGGTTGATTTGGTTGTGAGTGGAGTTTTCTGGGTTGTTTTTTAGCTTTTTTCCCTCCCTGGATTCTTTCCTGATGTCCTTACAGAATATCAACCTCATCTTCCCTTCTCTAGACCCCTTTGTGATTTTTTTTTTTTTACCCTCCTCCACTACAATATTTGTTCTCATTTAGGGCACTTTTGTTCCCTCCTTTTTCAGAGTTTTTGCATTTTGTCCCTAATTCTGTGACATTTTTTAGCTTCAGCAGCAGCCCTGCTGATGTGCAGCCTCTAACACCAGCAATCTGTTACCTGCCAAAATTTTGGAGCTCCTGCTGGGTGCCTTGAGCTCTTCAAAATTAGATTAATCTAATTAGAACTTGAAATTAAAAGGCAGGGCAAGGGGATACAGAACCTGGAGCTCGAAACTCTGAATTTGTGCTGGTGGTCTGAGAGAAAAAAATAAGCCATGGTGCTTCTTTTGCTGCTTTTTGGGTTGATGTCATCAATGTAGATTAAGAGAGTCACAGGAAAAAATTATATATATGGAGATATATATTAATATATAATACAGATATCATATCTTATAGATTATATATAATATTGTGTTAATTATATATAATATACATTTTATTATTTATTGTATATTAAGTTTTTATATATTAGCTATAAAATTGTGTATAATTTATTTATCGAGCAGATGGTTGTCATTGAAAGATTGCAAATTAAATTATTGCAGTAATTTATCTCCTGGCTTTCTGAAAGTACTTTCTAACCATTGCACATGTAAAGGGAACAAAAATGAGCAGCATTTATTAGGAAAATGATCTTCCTTTGTGTTCAATTTATGTCTCAGCCCTGGCTGGATGCAGGGTTTGGCAGGGCCAGGTTTGTGCTGCTCCCAGGGCAGCTTTAGGAGCTTTGGGTTTTTTTTTGGGGGAGGTCTCTTATCCCTTGAGCCAGGAGTGCCTTCTGCCCTCAGCTGCTGTCAGGGCTGCTCCCAGACCTAAACCTCTCGAGATTTTAGGATTCTTATAATCAGAGTTTTGGCTCCTTGGGATGCTCTCAGAGTACTGCTGAGCTGGGAGTGCTGGAGTTCCCTCTGTGTGGAACACTTGGGCTTTCTGGGCCCTTCTGCACCATTTCTTTGAGAATCCCAGGGCTCAGAATTGCTGTAGCTGGGATTTTTCCCTGTTCCTGTGCCAGGCTGTGGTGCTGGAACCTTTTGGCTTTAGGCACAGATGCATTTTTGGGCTGCAGCTGCCAGGAACAGCCATCTTCACGGGCTCCCAAATCCATTCAGGCTCTGAGGCTTCTGGAGAATATCCTGGAAATCCACAGCCATGAAAGCACCACTTACAACTGACAATAATTTGAGATTTCATCTGATGCTTCCTCCCTGAGCAGAGACTTTTCCCAGAAGGATTTCTGAAATAACCTATCTGTTGTTACCATATTGTTATTACTTAGATCTATTATTTATGTGCTGTTTATAATATTCCTGCTGTTATCAAGTACTTAGGGAGTGCCACTCGAGAGGAATCTTTGTGGTTTTGGAGAGTAAAGAAATAATAATATTAAACACATAACTTTATAGTATCCTTAAGCTCTGTGTCCACATAAGGCAATATTTTATCCTTCCAATAACAGAATGAGGTTTTGTTCCTTTGATTAATGAGTAAAATAAACACATTGCTGAACTAAACCTTTCAGAGTTGTTCAAACCTCCATGTCTTTTTTTTGCAGGTACTCCAGAGGATTATCCCCAGTATTTCCATATGAATCTCACAACAGCTGAACTGACACTCCTCAAGCCAATAAATAGGGATTTACATCAGAAGTTTGACTTGGTTATTAAGGTAATTTGGGCTGAATTTTTTCAGTGTTTTTATGTTCTTTGGAAAACAAAAAGCTCTGAGAAAATATAGGGTGGGCCTGCTTGTCTCTTCTGTGGTTTTCTCTTTTTTAGCCTTTTCCTCTTTTACCTGCTGAGCTTGGCTTGGTTGTGAGTGTATTTTTTCAGGTTTGCTTTTTCCCCTTTTTTCCCCTGGCTTCTTTCCTGACATCCTTGCACAATATTAGCTTCATCTTCCCTTTTCTAGATCCCTTTGTGTGTCTTAGCCTGTCAGGCATCACTTAGTTCCATGGGGAGAAGAAGGATGTGAAGCATTTGTGGAAAGGGAATGAACCCTGGCAGAGTTGTAACATTTCACTTTACATTGTGTGACCAAGCTCAGCATCACTTGTCCCCTTGCTTTTTATGAGCCCTCTTGTCCTAAGAATGCAGCTGGTTTCTGTTTTATGTGTTCAATTCACAGCCCATTTTGGAACATAGTGATACAGATCATTGTGTGAGTGTTCACAGAATCCCAGTGA
>VZSJ01004153.1:0-13672 GCA_013398405.1 Pheucticus melanocephalus | reverse complement strand
GGTGGGGGTCCCACAGCCCGGTCGGGGTGTGCGGGGTGGGGGTCCCATTCCTGTCAGGGGAGGGGGGAGCACCCAGCAGTCCGTGGTGGGGGGCCCCACAGAGGTCAGTAAGCAGGGATCCCCCCCTCGGTGGGTGTGGGGTCGGTGTGTGTGCGGTGGGTCGGGGCAGGGGCCGGGCAGGGCCGGCCACCCACGGCGGGGTGTCCCCAGCTGGTGCCTGGCTCTGCCCCGGCGTGTGCGAGACACACGGCACGAGTGTGACACGCCGTGTGTAGTGCCACCTCCCCGCGTGGCTGTGCGGCCACCGGACACCCCGTTCTGCCCCGGGAGTGCCACGGGCCGCCACGTGCCAGGTGTCACACCGGCCTGGCCCTGCTGGGAATGGTCACGGGGCTCCCACCGGGGCACGGGGCATCCCTTCACTCCCAGTATTTTGGCTTATTTAGTTTAGTGCCGAATCCCAGCTTCAGTGCCATATCCCTCTTCCACCCTTTCCTCCCCTTTCCCAGGCCTTCGGAAGCAGATGGAGCGAATTCCTCGGGGTGTGGGCTGGTTTGACATTCCTCAGCTCAAGCCTGTGCCCAAACTTGCAGAAAATAGTTGCCTTTTTTTTTTTTTTTTTTTTTTTCTTTTCCTCTTCTCCCCCTTCCTCTCCCCTTTCCCCTTTTTCCTCAGGAGCTCGGCACTCCCGAGCGCCTGGGTGGCCCCGGGGGAGCCGTGTCCTTTGTCCCATCAGCCGTGTGGCTGCTGTGGGGGTGGCGTGTGTGGGATCTGCGCTCGTCCTCGCCCCCTCTGCGTGGGCTGCCGAGTGTGGCAGGAGCTCGGATTTCGGGGGAGCTGCAGGGAGGGAGCGGGGGGGGACATTGCGGGGAGCACGTTTGGTCACGGAGGGGACAGAGCCCTCAGAGCCCCCGCCCTGCCCGCAGGCCCCCGCAGCCGCCGGACGGACAGATGGACACGGCAGCCCCGGCCCGCGCTGCCCGGCCGGCGCCAGCCGTGCCCAGGGCCAGCTGAGGACGGGGCGTCTCCGGGCCCGGCGTCGTTGCCTCTGTGGGATTCGGATCCTCCCTCGCTCCGGGCACGGCCGCCTCCCCTCCCGCCTCAGCCATGAACGGGCTGTCGATCAGCCAACTCTGCTGCCTCTTCTGCTGCCCGCCCTGCCCCAGCCGCATCGCGGCCAAGCTGGCCTTCCTGCCCCCGGAGCCCACCTACGCCATGGTGCCCGAGCCCGAGCCCGTGGGCAGCACGGGCTCCCTGCGCGGCGCCGCGGGCCGCTGGAAGCTGCACCTGAAGGAGAGGGCGGATTTCCAGTACTCCCAGCGGGAGCTGGACAACATCGAGGTGTTCGTCACCAAGAGCAGCCGGGGCAACCGCGTCGGCTGCATGTACGTCCGCTGCGTGCCCGGCGCCAGGTGAGTCAGCGCGGGTGTGCCGGCTGAGGCTCTGCTGGGGCTGCCCTGGGGCAGCCGCGGGGGCTCCTGGCCCCCCCCCCCCCGGGCTGGAGGAGCTGGCCCTGCCTGGCCCTGCCCCGGGGATTTGGAGGCTCCGGTGGGACAGGTGAGCTGCGCTCCCAGGACCGGTCTGGCCGCCCTGGCACTGGGTTAAAGCAGGAGCAGAGGCAAAGCTGAGGCTGCAGGGGTGTGGGGATTCCCCAGGCTGTCTCACAGGCCCCGGTGTCATGGCAGTGATGCAATGCTCCAGGTATTTGCACGGAGCTTGGTGCTCAGGGGGCACCAGGGTGGCTGCACCAGCTGCTTCTCCCCGTGCCCAGCCCTGCAGTGACCATGGGATGGGCAGCTGCCCATGCCAGCCAGGAGAGCCTGGCTTAGTCAAATTCACAGGGACATTTGATTCCTCAAGGAAGAGAGTGATGGGAGTGAAAGCCAAGAGGGGTTTGGTCACTCCTGTGGGTCTGTGAACTGGCACTCTGGAGTGTGAGATGGTGACCCCTTCCTACTGCCAGTGGGGACTTGGCAGTGGCTCCTCGAGCAGTGACACAGTTTGGGGTTCAGGTGCAGAGCAAGGCCAGGTCACCCCAGCTGACCCCTGTCCTATGCCCTTCCAGGAACAACAGGTCCTCAAGGACCAGCATCCCAGGCTGCAGGGCTGGAGGGGAGAGCCTGGGCTGGGGGGAAGCAGGCCTGCCAAACCTGGGGTATCAGGTGCTGCTGGCTGTCTGACCTCCCCCAGCTCATCCTGTCACCGACTTCCAGCTGGGGCTCCCTGGGCATCCAGGCCAGGATTGGAGGCTCAGCCTGGCCACAGACCCCTCAGACCAGCTGCAGGGGCTCAGCAGGGAGTGGGTCCTGCTCCCTCCCTCTGGCAGAAGGGAGCCAAGCTCTCATCAATCTGCTATTAGTGTTAATTTTTATGATTAACATTGTTTTTCCCCTTATGGTGGAAATTTCTTGTGCCTTGTCACTCCCACAATTCACTTCTCTCTCAGCATCTGGTGTCTTGCCAGGCTCAGGAGAGAAAAAACCCGCTGTCAGAATTCTTACTTGAAATCCCCATTGGGCAAACAGCCCCAAATCCTGAGCTTTTTACCAAAAATAGACTCAAAAACTTGAACAGAATCTTCATGCTGACTGTTCCTGCTGGGACCCAGCCCCTGGCTCCATCAGGGAAGGGTCTGGGGGTGTCACAAGGAGCTCCCTTGGTGGCTAGAGGGGTGCTGGCCCTTTGTGTGCCGGGGTTTGGTTGCTGAGCTCCAGCAGAGCCCAGGATTAACGTTCCATACCCACGTCCCAGGTACACGGTGCTCTTCTCCCATGGCAACGCCGTGGACCTGGGGCAGATGAGCAGCTTCTACATCGGGCTGGGCACCCGCATCAACTGCAACATCTTCTCCTACGACTACTCTGGCTACGGCGTGAGCACGGGCAGGCCCTCGGAGCGCAACCTCTACTCCGACATCGACGCCGCGTGGCAGGCGCTGCGCACACGGTGAGCAGGCAGAGCATGGGAAACCCTGCAGGAAAACCCTGTGCTCAGCAGCCTGCAAAACAGGAAACCTCCCAGGAGGGGAACCCTGGCCTGCTGGAGACAGGAAGGGGTGGTTGGAAAACTAGAGGGAGCAGCTGGGGGATCCAAGGGGGCAGGGATGCTGCAGGGCATGACCTTGGCACAAGCTGTGCTTCCTGTGTCACTGTGCCAGGCTCAGCTTTGGTTCCCATGCCAGGCTTGGGGTGCAGCCCCATGCCAGGCTCAGCTCTGGTTCCCCTGCCAGGTTTGGGGTGCAGCCCTGTGCCAGGCTCAGCTCTGGTTCCCATGCCAGGCTTGGGGTGCAGCCCCGTGCCAGGCTCAGCTCTGGTTCTCTTGCCAGGCTTGGGGTGCAGCCCCGTGCCAGGCTCAGCTCTGGTTCCCCTGCCAGGTTTGGGGTGCAGCCCCGTGCCAGGCTCTGCCTCCTCTCCCTCAAGCCTGGCTCATGATGTGACCCAGAGCTGGGGCTGCCCCACTGGCTGCAATCCAGGGTCTGAACCCCCTATAACCCTGACCTGGTGAGGGAAAGCCTTGACATCCCCCAGAACTCAGCTGGCAGCTCAGCCCTGGCTGCTCCCTGGTCCTTTGGGAGCTCAGGGAGCTGCTCTGGGCCCGGCCATGAGGAGCTGGGGAGGATCAGGGGACAGACAGACCCCAGACTCTGCTAGGAGCCTTGTGGGTGCAGTGACCAGCACAGAGTAACCCCTGAGCTGTCTCTCCTGGCACTGTGCCTGCCCACTGAGCTGCCCTGTCCCATCCAGGTACGGGATCAGCCCGGAGAACATCATTTTGTACGGACAGAGCATCGGCACCGTGCCCACGGTTGACCTGGCCTCGCGCTACGAGTGCGCGGCCATCGTGCTGCACTCCCCGCTCACCTCCGGCATGCGCGTCGCCTTCCCCGACACCAAGAAGACCTACTGGTTCGATGCCTTCCCCAAGTGAGTGCCCTGGGCAGAGGGCATGGGGGGTTTGGAGGGGCAGTGCCCAGAGCACCTCTGGTCACAGCCAGAGGACCGTTTTTTGTGATAGGTTTAAATATTCCCTGTCGGCATCTTCTTGCTCTGTGTTTGGGGCCTTCTGGGAATTGTAGCTCTGCCTGGGGTCACTGTGCCCCCCTGCCCGTGCCATGTGTGTACCCCACAGTCCCCTGTGCCATCACCTCCTGGCCACCCCATCCCAGTGACTTTGCCCACCAGCTTTGGGGCTGTGCTGCTGGCCCCCATCAGGTGTCACAAGCCCTGGGTGTCCCTGGGACTGTTCTGTCCCCCAAGACTAATTCCTCGGGGATTTTCCTGCTCTTCAGATAGCAGGAGGGGTGCTGAGAGGCTGAGCTCTTCCTTTGCCTGTCCCTTGCAGCCAGGCCCATGGGGCCCAGGGGACAGTCCCTGAGCTGGAAGCTGTGGCTGGGAGCCACCAGCCCACACTCTGCATCCTGGTGGCCTCACATGGCCTTTGGGATGGGCTGGGACCCGTGCTTCCCTTCCTCAGAGCCCAGCAGGGAAGGGCTGTCCTGCAGCAGTTCCCATCAGCCCTGCTGAGGTCCCACGGGGATGTTGTCACTGCTGTCTGCTCCTTGTCTGTCACACTGGGGCAGATCTTTTCCTTGGCAGAAGCTCTGTGTCCCTCCTTGTCCCTGTGCTCTGCCACGATCAAAGAGCATTTCCTGGTCCCTGTCCCAGCGGATGTTTTGGGGGGCAGGAGGAGGGGAAATGTCTCATTCCCTGTGCTTACCCCCTCTCTCCTCTCTCCCCCATCCACCATTTTGACAGCATCGAGAAGATCTCCAAAATCACCTCTCCTGTGCTCATCATCCACGGGACAGAGGATGAAGTCATCGACTTCTCGCACGGCCTGGCGCTGTTTGAGCGCTGCCCCAAGGCCGTGGAGCCGCTGTGGGTGGACGGGGCCGGGCACAATGACATTGAACTCTACAGCCAGTACCTCGAGCGCCTTCGGAAATTCATCTCCCAGGAGCTGGCCAGCCAACGCAACTAGCCAGGGCGACAGGCAGGGGGGTTCTGCTTGTTTCTCCAGTTCTCCCAGTAGCTCTCCCTGGTCCCTGCTGCTGGAGCTGTAATGAGTTTGCTCAGCCTCGGCTCCAGGCTCAGGAGAGGGCGGGAGGCCCTGGAATGGACAATGAGTGCTCTCAGATGTGAGCACAGCTCTCCTCCCTGCTGGTGCCAGCCCCGGCGCTGCTGGCACCACCGGCCCGGCTGGCCAGAGACGGCAGCTCCCTCCTTGCCCCTCCCCAGAGACATGAGCCCACCCTCCGAGGGTGGATCCTTGGCTTCAGACACGTCCCTGTCCCCTCTCCCAAACCGGCGACGTCCCGAGTCCCTCCCGGCCGCTCTGCTGCTCTGACCATAGCAATAAGGCGAGTTGGAGAGGGGCTGGGGCCGGCCCCTCGCGGTGTCCCCGTGCCTGGGACACGGGAGGTGGCAGTTCCTGCTCTCCATGGAGCTTTCCCGGGCCCAGCGCTGGCGGTGCCCGGTGTTCACCCCAGCTGGGGCAGAGCCGTGTCCCCACGGGGACGATGGGGATGCATGGAGGAGGTGCCCCCTGCCCCACACCTCCTCCAGTCTGGTGCTGCTCGGCCTTCCCAGAGCACTCCTGGTGCTCAGGTCACCCCTGGAAACCTCCTCGGGGCGAGGGAAGCAGGCAGCAAATAAAGAGCAGAGGTTTAACGTTTCACCTGTGTGTGCCCTTTCCCTGGCTACCCCCGGGGGTTCCTGCCCCTGCCCCAGAATGTCCGGCCCCTCAACCTTCCCCAGATTGCCCTTGGCCAGATCCCCAGTGCTTGTCACCCTCCTCTGGGGACTGGGTGACCCCACGGTGCCAACAGGAGCAGGGAACATGCCCCCAGCCCCTGGGACCAAATGTCTGTGTGTCCAGTGGGACTTGGGGACAGCAGGAGCCCATTCCCCTGTCCATGGCATTAGAGGGTCCCATGGGATCACAGGTCAGAGGTGGAGGATGGTCTCAGCCTTCCAGGAGCTGTGGGGGGCTGGGTGTGCCACAGGGGAAGGGGGACATCCCCATGGCCTGCTCTGTACCAGGCCGGCACAGCAAGGGACACAGGGTGGTTCTGGGGTCCATGGGATGTCCTGGGGAGAGCAAACCTTATTTTTGATCTGCTCCATGCTCAGTTCTGACCAGAGCTGTGTGGGGACCTCAGTGATTCTGGGGGTGCACAGGCCGTGGGGGCAGGTGCAGGGGTGTCCCATGGAGTCCTCCCACCAGCACTCAGGAAATTTGCCCCAGGGAAGGGCAGAGGCTCAGGTTGGTGATTTTTGGGACAGTGCCTGCTCTTCCACCTCAGGAAGAGCTGTCTGTCTGTGTGTTTTCCTGCCCCTGGGACATCCCTGGCCCCAGCCCAAACAGCAAAACACTGCTCTGCCCTTCCCTTCCCCTCCCTGTCCCTGTCCTCCCGGTGTCCTGTCCCTGACAGAGGCCCTGGGGCCCGCCAGGCTCATGTGAGGAGGGATTTAATCTCCTTAGGGGCTCAGGGGCCAGGCGGGGGGGGCTGCTGCACCCCCACGCCCTGAGCACTCCAATGCACCCATTGTTTGGGGCTGGGGGGGCAAGGTGGGGGGCACGGGACCCCCTGCTCCCCACACATCCCTCTTTGCCCCCAGGAGCAGAGCAGGAGGGATGAGCCTTCCTTGGTGCTGGGGCTGTGCAGGAGCTGGCAGAGGAGTGGGTGGCTCTGGAGGGGCCCTCACTCATTCCCAGGGGGATTTTGGGGTCCAGGAGCTGGCATGCCTGGCTTCTCCCTGCACAACCCCCCACTCCTTCCCTCCCCATCCCTCTGCCAGCAGTGGCCAGGTGGTTTGGGAGCCTTGGGCTCACACGTGTGTGGGAAGCCAAAGCCTCCCAGCCGGCTCCCTCTGGCCCCACTGTCCCAGGGCTCCCTAATCCTGGCACAGAGACGTTCTGTGTGCACCCAGGGTATTTTTATCCTCTTACTGCTGCTGTTTCCTGTTGAGCTGCGGATGCTTCAGGCCAGCTCTGCCTCGCCAGCAGGATGGCTCAGAGCTCCTTGGCTTTGGGGGGATGTTGAGGTGGCTCGGGGTTGTTTTTCCTGTGTCTGAGTTTAAAACAAAGGCAAAAGGTCAGGAAAGTTCAGCCTGATCCCCAAAGTCTAGAGCCTGGTTGGGAGTATGGGAGTCCATGGAGATGGGCACTGCTGGGTGCCACCTCCATGGTGGGGAGCCCTGACTGGGATCAGGGATTGGGGCTTTGGGTCTGGATCTGGCCCAGGGTGGAGGCTCCATCCCCACTCAGCAGCTGGAGCAGGGAGGGACAGAGGAGCACCCACCCCTACAAGAGCTGCAGGGGCCTCAGAGGGCATGGGCTGGGGGTCCTGGGCACAGGAACCCCACCTGGGGCCAGACTGGGCCATGAGCCACTGGGACAGCACTTCTGAACCCTTTGGGATGGCACTTCTGTCCCCTTTGGGATCACATTTCTGTCCCTTTGGGATGGCACTTCTGTCCCCTCTGGAATCACACATCTGTCCCCTCTGGGATCACACTTCCCTCCCCTCCTCTGGTGCTGCAGTTTGGGGTGAAGGAAGGGCACTGGGTGGGGGACAGGGCTGGACAGTTTTGGTACCTGGATGGGGACTCTGCAGTGTCCTTTTCTGGAGGGGACAGGCAGAGCCAAGGCCTTGAGTGTCCCCAGAGTCCCTCCTGCAGCCAGAGCAGAGCAGGGTCAGGGCAAGTGTTCCTCTGGCCAGTTTGGAGCCCCCAGCCAGGGGGGCAGAGGGGCCCAGGCTGGGCATGGGGGACGTTGGGTCCGGCCAAGAGGGGTTTAAGTCTCATTTGGGGCATAAATGAGACTTTTGATGGCTGGGGCCTGCGTGCCACAGTCATGAGACCTCGTTCAGAGGCCGAGCTCAGTCATGGGATCCAGGAAACTGAATTAAAGCAACTTAAGGAGCTTTTTTCCAAGCTCTGCTCTGGTTTTCCACGTGCTTGTCATATGAACAAAGACGGTATAAAAGGGCAGAGGGGAAGGATCCATCGGAGGTCGGGCTGGGAGAAGGGGCAGTGTTGGGAGAGGATGCCAGGGTGAGGAGAACAGCACGGTGCTGGCTGAGGTGGAGAGAAGGAGACAGAAAGGACAAGGAGAGGAGAGAATGTGTTGGCTCTGCTGAGTGAGGTGGAGGCCTTAGGGACAGTGGGGACAGTGGGGACAGCTGTGGGGGCAGAGCTGGGGGGAGCAGAGCTGTGCCCCCCCCCTCCCCGAGCAGCGCAGAGCCCGACGAGCCCGAGGCTGCACCGGACACCGGCGGCACCTCCATGGTGAGACACGGGCAGGGGGGCAGGGGGGCACCCACGGCCCTGGGGACACCCTGAGAGGGCACCCACGGCCCTGGGGACACCCTGAGAGGGCACTCACAGCCCCAGGGACATCACAACCCTGGGGACCCTCTCAGAGGACACCCAGAGCCCTGGGGACATCACAGCCTTGGGGACTCCCAGAACCCTGGGGATACCCAGAGCCCTGGGGACACCCTTGAGAGGGCACCCATAACCCTGGGGACATCACAACCCTGGGGACCCCACGACCCTGAGGATTCCCTGAGAGGGCACCTTGAGGGGGCACCCAGAACTCATGAGTGGCACTCAGAATCCAGGGGGGCACCCGGCCCTGCCCTGCTGGCTGGGGTGGGGACAGGGGTGGCAGGTGGTGGTTGTGGTTCCTGAGGGTCCCTGAGCTGGGTTGGGACCCTGGGTCTGGGTGGGAATCCATGGGATGGCCCCACTCTGCTCTGCCTGTGCACAGGTGTGCACAGAGCACACACGTGTGCATGCACAGGTGTGCACACAGGGACCTCTGCACACGTGTGCACACACACAGGAGGTGTCCACAGACACACAGGGACCTGCACAGACACAGATGTACACTCACACAGACATGCACACACACACACACACACACAGATGTGCACACAGACACACAGATGTACAGTCACACACACGCAGATATGCACTCACACAGATGTGCGCTCACACACAAAGATGTGCACACACACTCACACTCACACAGATGTGCGCTCACACACTGATATGCACTCAGACACACTCACACACACACACAGATGTGCACACACCCCCTCTGCCCCTCTCCTCACCCTGGGGTTCCATAGCAGTCCCTGCACCTCCCCCCTGCCTATCCCAAAGCACCCCAGGGCCCGCAGCCCTGCCAGGGCTGTGCCAGGGACACCCAGGGCTGCTTTCACCTCCTGGAGATGCGGCGCAGCCCCAGAACCTGCAGCTCCCTCTGCCCCTCCAGCTCCCCTGGCTCCATGGGACCCCCCGGGATGCCACAGGATCCCTCAGTTCCCTGGGATTACCCCAGATCCCTCAGCCGCTCGGGATCCCCTAGCTCCCCACATCCCCCCAGCTCCCCAGAATCCCCAGCTCCCCAGAATCTCCTGGCTCTTTGGGATCCCCATCTCCCCAGATTCCCCAGCTCCCCAGGATCCCCCAGCCCCCCAATATCTCCCAGCCCCCCAATATCTCCCAGCCCCCCAGAATCCCCAGCTCCCCGGGATCCCCCAGGTCCTTGGGATCCCCATCTCCTCAGATCCTCCAACTCCTCAGATCCCCCAGCTCCCCTGGATCCTCCAGCCCCCCAGTATCTCCCAGCTCCCCTGGATCCCCCAGCTCCCCTCGCTGTCCCCTCACGTCTCTCCTCTGTCCGCAGGAGCTCTCGCAGGAGTGCGGGGCCGGGCCCGCTGCCCCCTGTGAGCTTCCCTTTGTCATCCTATGCCTGAGCGTTCCTGGAGGCTGGGACGGCCAAGGGAGGCCCACGGGCTGCCACAGCCCCGCGGTGACAGCGCCAGGACAGCACGGCTGAGACCCCGCACCGGGCTGGGACACCCTGCGGGACGGGAATGACCCCTGGGGGGCAGAGCGTCCCCGTGGGGGGCTGGGAGCAGCCCCTTCGTGGCAAAGCATCCTTGTAGGGGCCAGAGCATCCCCTTAGGAACATCCTGGGGGGTGAAAATTCCATAGAGGGACCGGAACATCCTGGAGGAGGGGCTGAGATGCATCCCCTTGGTGTCCTAGGAGCAGCAGTGGGGAGCTGGAGCATCCCCTGGGGAAGGGAAAGGATCCTTTTGGGGTGCCAGAAGAACCATGGGGAACTGGAAACACCCCTGGGGAAGGGAAAGGATCCCTTTGGGGTGCCAGAAGAACTGTGGGGAGCTGGAAACGCCCCTGGGGAAGGGAAAGGATCCTTTTGGGGTGCCAGAAGAACTGTGGGGAGCTGGAAACACCCCTGGGGAGCTGGAGCATCCCTTTGGGGTGCCAGAAGAACTGTGGGGAGCTGGAAACACCCCTGGGGAAGGGAAAGGATCCTTTTGGGGTGCCAGAAGAACTGTGGGGAGCTGGAAACACCCCTGGGGAGCTGGAGCATCCCTTTGGGGTGGCTGGTACTCCATGGGCTGGGGCTGGGCAGGAGGAGGCAGCAGCCAGGCCACTGCCCAGGATGTGGATGGCATTATGAGGTGTCACAGAGAAGCCCTGCCTGGGAAGGAATTCCCATGGGGGACATGGACCACGGGGTGTTAAATGTAGGGTGGTACCAGGGTGAGGTACTGGGAGTGCTGGGAGTGATGTCACCACCCTGGTCAGCCCATCTCTGTGAAGATGAGACCCCATGTGGGGATGTTCTGGCAGCTCCTGTTCTCCCAGCTCTGCTCCCTTCTCCAGCTCCACAAACCCCCCCTGGCACCTCGTGCTGAGGCTGGAAATGTTCCCATGTGGATTCAGAGAAAATCTCCCCCATGGGGAGCAGAAACTCATCCTGGGAGCCCAGATGAGGTGATGCAGAGCAAGAAGCAGGGACTGGGGGGCTCTGGGGGAGGCTCTGCTCTCACCAGCATCTGGTTTCCATTTTTTTTGGGTTCTTCTCCCAAAACTCGACCCCATTCACCAGCTGGGGGTGGATGGCAGGGCAGGGATCAGCTGGGGGGGCAGGGCTGGAGGGTGGGGATGGATCCCAGGAGACCCCCGAGCTCCCGGCTGGATCTGAGCTCTGCTCTGGGAAGGGACCCAGGAGTGACCCCCTGGCAGCCCTGGGGCTGCTGCTGGGCCACAGCTGCTCCTGGGTGTGGGGGACACCCAGCAAGGAGTGGGGTCACCCTGGCACCAGGGCAGGTCCCTGTGTCCCCCAGCACAGTGTGCTGTGTCCCTGTCACTGGGGACAGGGCCCTGTGTCACCCAGCACAGTGTGGTGTGTCCCTGTCACCTGAGACAGGTCCTTGTGTCACCCAGAACAGTGTGGTGTGTCCCTATCACTGGGGACAGGGCCCTGTGTCCCCCAGCACAGTGTGGTGTGTCCCTGTCACTGGGGACATGTCCTTGTGTCACCCAGCACAGTGTGGTGTGTTCCTGTCACCTGGGACAGGTCCTTGTGTCACCCAGCACAATGTGCTGTGTCCCTATCACTGGGGACAGGTCCTTGTGTCACCCAGCACAGTGTGGTGTGTCTCTGTAACTGGGGACAGGTCCTTGTGTCCCCCAGCACAGTGTGGTGTGTCCCTGTCACTGGGGACAGGGCCCTGTGTCACTCAGCACAGTGTGTCGCCCTGTGTCACCCAGCTGAGTGTGGTGTCCCCCTGTCACTGGGGACAGGTCCCTGTGTCATTGTCACCTAGCACAGTGTGTCACCCTGTGTCACTCAGCACAATGTGCTGTGTCCCTGTCACAGGGGACAGGTCTCTGTGTCACCCAAAACAGTGTGGTGTCCCCTGTCACAGGGGACAGGTCCCTGTGTCACTGTCCCCCAGCACAGTGTGTCACCCTGTGTCACTCAGCACAGTGTGGTGTGTCCCTGTCACAGGGGACAGGTTTCTGTCTCCTCCAGCAGCAGGAAGGTGACTATGGCCCCGAAGCAGTGACACTGCCCCTGCCTGGCTCTCCTGGGGAGGCGAGGGCCAAACTCCTGTCCCTGTGTCCCTGCAGGGCCAGTGACAGCCCCAGTCTGTGTCCCCCCTGCCCCAGCTCGTCCCCTCCTCCCCTGGAATCAGAGCCTCTGTCTGGGGTCCCCTCACTGTCTGGGGGTCCCCTCACTGTCTGGGTGTCCCCTCACTCTCTGGGGTCCCCTCACTCTCTGGGGTCCCCTCCCTTCTCTGCAGAGGCTCAGGAGCTCTGAGGTGCTGGGCTCAGTTTTGGGGGGTCCCCTGGTCAGTCCAGGACACTGGTGGGTTCAGGTCCTGGTAGGGCTGGAGGGATTCCTTGGGGTGCTGAGCAGGGTGGGGGAATTTGGGGCTGCTGCTCCCAGAGGAGCTGCATGGGTGTGCACAGGGACCCTCAGGAGCTTTCCCAGTGCTCCTGACTGGGAGTTGAGTGGGCATCCCAGTTACCTGAGCTTAGTGAGGAGGCAACAGCAAGAACAGCATTGATTTTGGGAAGGTTTTCCATGTGGGGTCCTCCAGGCCTGGGCAGAACCAAGTATTATTTTATTTTATATTATTTTATTTTATTTTATTTTTTAAAAAAATTATTTCTTATTTTATTTATTTTTATTTTATTTCATTTTATTTCTTCTTTTATTTTATTTTATTTCTTTATTTTACTTTATTTTATTCTATTTCTTATTTTATCTTATTTTATTTCTTATTTTATTTTATTTTACGTTATTTTATTTTATTTTATTCTATTTCTTACTTTATCTTATTGTATTTTATATTTTATTTTATTTCATTTCATTTATACCATTTTATTTTGCTGGTTTGTGACTTGAAGAAGCACAGGATGAGAATCATAAAGCAGGGAAATACCCCGTGTATCTGCACTTTTATGTGTGTGTCTTTCTTGAAGCTTCTCAGTTACAGCTGAAGTTCTATAAAATACATTTAACCACACCATAAAAATGAAACCACTCTGTTTTTGTGGGGGCAGGTGAGCCTGCTCTCCCAGGGCTGGTGGGGAGTTCTGGGTGGGGGTCTCAGCACAGCCCCCCCCGGCACCAGGGCAGGGTTTCTGCCCGAGGGAAGGCAGCTTACCTCCTGGGCTTTCCTGGTTTTCAGAAGCTGGTAATGGCTGATTCAGCTTTCCAGGGGCAGCAGCTGCTGGTTCTGCTCAGCGCTGGTTCCTGGGCTCTGCTGGGATGCCGTGGGAGCGATGGCCAGGGGGAGGCAGCAGCCTGTGCCCAATTTGGAAAACAAAGTGAGGTTTTTTCACTTAACACTATTACAAAACACAGCTTTGCAAGCTTTCCCTTGTCCCTCCCTTTGGCCAAGGCCAGCTCCTGCTTGTGCACCTTCCTCTGCATCACCCAACTGTTCCTGGCCTTGCCCTTGAGCTTCCCATCTCTCCTTGCACAGGCAGTGAGGCTCTCCTGGGTCACCCTGAACCCCAGGCTGGGCTGTCCCGTGGGATTTCCCCTCGAGGGCTGGGTCCTTGCTTGCCCCAGAACAGCCTCACCTGCTGCAGGTGGAGTCTCCCTGCTCTGAGCACCCAGCAGGGGCAGTGCCAGAGGATTCCCAGGAGCTGTGGATGCCCCTGCCTGGGTTTGAACAGCCAGGTGTGTGCTGAGGAAGGCAGGAGCCTCCCCTGAAATGGAAAATGTAAACCCCTTCCCTCTGTGTTGTTACAATTTTGAAATTAAGGGGCTCTCAGGCAAAGATATGGGAGCAGGAATAGCAGTTCTTCATTAGGGAATAAAAATA
>VZSJ01004152.1:0-10042 GCA_013398405.1 Pheucticus melanocephalus | reverse complement strand
CATCCCGGTGCAGTGTCAGTGTCCCGGGTAGGTTTAACCCGCTCCATGCCGGTGCAGTGTCAGTGTCCCGGGCAGGTTTAACCCGCTCCATCCCGGTGCAGTGTCAGTGTCCCGGGTAGGTTTAACCCGCTCCATCCCGGTGCAGTGTCAGTGTCCCGGACAGGTTTAACCCGCTCCATCCCGGTGCAGTGTCAGTGTCCCGGGTAGGTTTTCCCTGCTCCATCCGGGTGCAATGTCAGTGTCCCGGGCAGGTTTAACCCGCTCCATCCGGGTGCAATGTCAGTGTCCCGGGCAGGTTTAACCCGCTCCATCCTCACACACTCAGCGTTGGGCAGGGTCACTGCTCCCCATCCCAAAAACAGTGGCTCAGACTGTGAAAACCACCCCGATATTGAATTTCTCTGCCAAATACATAATTCTGCTGCACTGAACTGGGAGCTGAAATGTTTCAGCAGAGAAGTGTCCTCTACTTAGAGGAATTTGTTTATCGAGTAAGAAATTTGCTTCTCCTTGCCCTAAATTATAGAAAGGAAATATCAATGCCAAGGGATAAATTCAGGTAATGACTCTTTTAAATCCCCTGGCCTTTGGCAGTCAATAAGGTGAAGGAGGTCCTGGTTTTTAGGTTATTTCCAGCCCAAGTGATCTGACAAAAAGCTGCTCTGCAAGTTATCCAGCACCTTTCCCAGGAGGTCTTGCAGAAATTTTGTGCTTGGCTTAGTACTGACATTTAAAGCTGGTCTAGAGCAATTATTTCTGGGTTTCCTCTATAGCACAAAATCCTCACTGTAGCAGATCTGAAAAGAGTTTTATGTTATTTAATCCTGTGATGTCTGAGTGCAATAACAGGGTTCCATTGGGAGGCTTGGGGCACTGATCTTAGGTGAACACCATTTGCTGCCACTTCCCAATCACAGCAAGGAAAACTCATCTCATCACTGTGCTGCCACAAAGTCCCTAAAATGCCCCAAGTCTGTGGGAATCAAGCTGGTTCTGGCGTGTCCCATTTCAGTGGTGTCTGTAAGGGGAACAATACTGGTGAAGCTGGGTCAGAGGTTGTAAATGGCAGAACAGAAATGTGCAGGGGGAGTTTGCAGCTGCTTGTAAAACCTCTGGAGGCCAGGAGAACGCTTGTGGTGAGAGGAGAGGGCTGGAATGATGCTGGAATAATGCTCCCATGGGAACAGTGGGAATTGCACACTGGGCTGAGGCCGGAGCAGCTGGCTCAGACAAATGAGTCAGAAAAGCTTTGGCTGGGGGTCTGTGCAGCCCCTCACAGCGCAGTGCTGGGAGCTCATCCCGTTTGTTGCTGCAAACAGCAATTAGGATAATTACAGCCCAGCCCCACACCCCCGCTGCTGGCTGCCGACCATCCACGCTCATCCCATCCCCGTTCCAATGAAGGTAATTTGAATTTGGCGTTCTGAGGCAGGTAAATAAAAGGAGCGCTGTGTTAGGTGGCAGCCCCTGCTGTTTCTAATGGCCTTGGCAATTACCGAGATGGATGGGCTGGGCAGTCAGGGCTGGGGATGGGGGTGCTGAGGCCTGAGCTGGCTCTGCCTCCTGCTCAGCTCCTGCCCTGCAGCCCCAGGGCACGGGGAATAAACCAGAGCTCCCTCCTTCATCCCAGGGGAACAAACCCAGAGCTCCCTTCTTCATCCCAGGGGAACAAACCCAGAGCTCCCTCCTTCATCCCAGGGGAACAAACCCAGAGCTCCCTCCCTCATTCCAGGGGAACAAACCCAGAGCTCCCTCCTTCATCCCAGGGGAATAAACCCAGAGCTCCCTCCTTCATTCCAGGGGAACAAACCCGGAGCTCCCTCCCTCATTCCAGGGGAACAAACCCAGAGCTCCCTCCTTGCAGCCGGGCTCAGCTGGCCCTGCTCATGGGGCTGCCCTGAAGGACAGGCTGTCACTGCCACCCTGCCTGCTCCGTGTCCCACCCGGAGTTTTCCTCGGACCCGGGGTGGTCCCATGACCATCCTGAGCTGGCACAGGTGCCCAGAGCAGCTGGGGCTGCCCCTGCATCCCTGGCAGTGCCCAAGGCCAGGCTGGACACTGGGGCTGGGAGCACCTGGGACAGTGGGAGGTGTCCCTGCCATGGCAGGGGTGGCTCTGGGGGGGATTTGGGGTCCCACCAACCCAAACCACTCCATGATTCCCTGATTCTTTGTCCCCAGGTGTCACTGACATCTTTTATGAAAATCCTTTCCTTAGGGTTTTTCCTCCTGAGCAGCTGAGAGGCCTCAGGAACAAAATGCAAACAATGGTTATCTGCTGCTGTGGGATGCAACAGGTGCATCTGGGATTGGGCTCATGGGGTTGTTTCTAATTCATGGCCAATCACAGTCAGCTGGCTCGGACAGAGAGCCAAGACACAAACCTTTGTTATCATTCTTTCTTTTTCTATTCTTAGCTTAGCCAGCCTTCTGATGAAATCCTTTCTTCTATTCTTTTAGTATAGTTTTAATGTAATATATACCATAAAATAATAAATCAGCCTTCTGAAACATGGAGTCAGATCCTCATCTCTCCCCTCATCCTGGGACCCCTGTGAGCATGGTCACAGGCCAGGCCTTGCATCCAGGCTGCTGCCCCTTCCCAGAGCAGGACACAGCTCAGGACCAGCATCCCCAGTCCCTTCCTGCCCTAGTCCAGCCATGTGGGGTAAGCCCCATCCCTCACCCCCGTGCTCTGCTGCTCCCTTAGTGCAGCTCCAGCCCAGCCAGGGTTTGGCCTCAGCAAATCTTGGCTGGGAGTGGTTAAACCCTGCCTAACTCTGAGAACTGAATTGGAGACAGAGGAACTCTCACTTAGAGAGAGTTGGAGAAAAGCAAAATATTGTAGAGTGTGGGGATCTCACCTGTTTAGTTTGTAAGGCTGGGGAATCCATTGAAAAGATGAATTATTTAATATTAACACCCCCCTCAGCCTCTGAGCAGGAGAAGTGGGTAATGTATGGCCCAGGCTCTGCCTTCCCCTGCAGCCAGGATTGCCAGCGTTTATTTATGGCCAATATCATCAGCAACGTCCTGAGCCTGCTGAGGCTGCTGCTCACAAACCACTGGAATGTTTCTAGATGAAATAGAAGATGGATAAAAAGGATCTTTATGCTGTCAGTTTGATGAATAATTACAGGATGGGAGCGGCTGAAGAGCTGAGCTTGGTGCAGTTCCACTGGCAGAGCTGGGGCTGACAGAGAAATGGGGTTTTTCACTAGATTAACAGAGGCTGTGTTTACAATCCAAAAATTGACTGGATGGCCCCAGTCCTTTACAGGGGTATTAATGCACGTTTAATTCAAATATATGGCATTGATCTGGGTTGTGCTGAATGCAATGGAGCTTCCAGCACGACGGGCCTCTCCAAAAGCCTCAGCCTGTGAGTATTGGCCTGGCTCCACACCTTCCAAGTCTGTTTTTCTGCAATTAATGACAATCCATGAACTTCCCTAGGCGCTGCCATTGGAAATCAGTGCCTGTGATGAAGCTGTGCCACACCAGGAGAGTCCCTTTGGGGCCACACCTCCAGCCCTGTGCTGTGTCTGGGTGTGTTCCTGGATTATTGAATGCTGATTTCCCAATTTGCACCCACGGAGGTCCCAGCTGTGAAAATAATCCTGGGAATGAGCTTGGGGCCCCTCAGTTCTGTAGGGAAGGGAGTAGAACCCCTCTGATTTATCCCTGGAGCCCGGGAGAGCACACAAGGGGATGGGATGAGGGGGGACATCCTTGAACTGAAGGATGTCCAGAGTTTGTAGCAGGGAGATCCCTCCCTGTGAGGGTGGCAGGCCCTGGCACAGAATGTCCAAGGCCAGGCTGGGCAGGGCTCGGAGCAGCCCGGGCCAGTGGAAGCCCCAGTTTGTGTTCCTGAGTGCTCTGACCCCTCAGCTCTCAGGGTTTTGCTCTCGGGAACAAAATCTGCCATCATCAGGTAATGAATATGGGCAGAATGCCCCCGGCAAAGCCCCCAGGGTGGGTGGGCTCTGTGTGATGTGCCCAGTGCCTCCTGCTTTCTGAACAACTCCAGTTTGGAATTGAGCCCGGAGAGTGCATCTGCCCCAGCAATTTACACCTCATTGGCGGAGCCCGAGGAGGGAGGAGACGAAGGTGATTAATTAAGGAAAAATAAATTAGTCTCGCTTTGTGTGGACTGAGGCTGGTTTGCCTTTGCACAGAAAAGCTGCCGGGGCTGGTTTGCCTGGGCTCTGAACCAACAGGTGAGAGTGTGTGATGGATGTGCAGCTCGGGGAGCCGGGCAGCCCTTGGCTGGGGAGGGGAAAGTGCAAAACTGCTCACAAGGGCTCTTCCCCCGTGCTGCCATTTGGCTTTCCATAAGGTTTTGTTCTCACTTCCTTCTATGCTAAGGTTGATGTAATTTGCTATTTTTGAGACGTAAAACTCTAAAGGAAAGTTAATCGCCCTTGAGAGTGGATAAGACTTTCCTTAAAGTATATTTGTTTGGGGAAAAAACATCTTCCAATGGTGTTTAGGCTGTGGGTGGGATCCTTTCTCGCTGCTGGTGTAAATCAGGGGCAGATCGTGTCTGGTGTTCCCTGGGGAGCTCCTGAGGGGATGTTCCTCGAGGCTGTGCATGAACCCCCTCAGCCATGCCAAACGGGGTCCCTGTGCTCCCCAGGGCCCTGGCTGGGCTCTGCCTGGGTCTGTGTGTCTGAGCAGCTCCCTGGGGAGCTCCTGAGGGGATGTTCCTCAAGGCTGTGCATGAACCCCCTCAGCCATGCCAAACGGGGTCCCTGTGCTCCCCTGGGCTCTGCACCCCCAGCCCAGGGCCCTGGCTGGGCTCTGCCTGGGTTTGTGTGTCTGAGCAGCTCCCTGGGTAGCTCCTGATCCCCTGTGCCCCACTGCCCCATCACAGCAGTGACTCCTCAGAGCTGAGGGTGCTCTGTTCTTCAGAGAGCGCTCATGGTCTTCTCTTCTTCTTTTAGATTTTAATGGGGCTGGGTTCTGTTGGTGGTTGGTTATTCTGAGCCCCTCATTACAGGGAAAAGCTCCTTTGGAGGATGCATCCAGGCTCTCCTTTGTGGGACACCAAAGGTTTGAGTTCATTTCAATACGTCAGAGTTAGAAAGAAAAGTGATGAAGATTAAAAGACTTATGACCATCTCCTTTGGACTTTGCTCTCCCTTCAGCAGCAGCATCTTTGTTGGCTCCAGGAGCAGGAAAATATCCTCTGAGATAATGAGACTGGCAACTTAAATCTAAATAAGCTTTTGCTTGGAGCAGGGCAGTGCAAATGTTGGCAGCTTCATTGCCTGACCCTCACATTCACAAGAGAAGACCTCAAGGTCACCCTTGGGTGAGAATGAGCAAGGGATGGGGGGAGGAGGAAACTTGAAGCTGATCAAGCCTTTTGAAGTTAGTTTTGTTCTAGCTGGACTGAAACTTGTTTAAAACTCAGTCAATTAAAGTAATAGGCAGCACACTTTCGTGCTGGGGAGAGCCACAAATGAGCAGCACAAAAAGAGAAATGTTTCCTCCTCTGAAGCCACTTAGATGAGCCAGATCAATACCACACCTGTGCCAGGGGAAAGCAGCCACCAGGCACTCAGAACTGCTGGGTTTGAGCAGATCTCTGGGCAGATGGGCACACTTTGGGGGCACTGGGATGGTGCCAGCAGCCCCAGTCTGGGGCACTGGGATGGTGCCAGCAGCCCCACTTTGGGGCACTGGGATGGTGCCAGCAGCCCCAGTTTGGGGGCACTGGGATGGTGCCAGTAGCTCCAGTTTGGGGCACTGGGATGGTGCCAGCAGCCCCAGTTTGGGGGCACTGGGATGATGCCAGCAGCCCCAGTTTGGGGCACTGGGATGGTGCCAGCAGCCCCAGTTTGGGGGCACTGGGATGGTGCCAGCAGCCCCAGTTTGGGGCACTGGGATGGTGCCAGTAGCCCCAGTTTGGGGGCACTGGGATGGTGCCAGCAGCCCCAGTTTGGGGCACTGGGATGGTGCCAGCAGCCCCACTTTGGGGCACTGGGATGGTGCCAGCAGCAGCTCCATGATTCCCAAGGACAGCCCATTTCCAGGCAGAGCTGGCCAGGTGCCTGCTGTTCCTTCCACACTTTCCAGATGGGCTGGTGGGGATGTGGAGCTCTGGGCTGGCCCCTCTGGGCTGCAGCAGCCCATGCTCACATCTCCCAGGGTTTTCCTGCTGCAGGGCCCACGCTGGCAATGGTCAGGAGCCAGCAGGGGAGCAGCACGGGCTGCAGGAGGGGCTGCAAGGCACTCAGGGGAGCTGAGCTGGTGTTTTCTGTTCTGCTCTCCAGCTCTCCCCAGGATAACAGGAGCTGCTGTTTGCAAGGCAAGCAGGGGCTTGTTCAGGTGTGACTGCCCTGTCCTGGGCTATGCAGCTGCACTCCCAGTCAGGCTGCAGAGGATAAACCCCAGGGAGAGCTCAGAGCCCTGGCAGGGGCTCCAGGAGAGCTGCAGAGGGGCTGGGGACAAGGATGGAGGGACAGGAAGCTGTCCCTGCCCACAGCAGGCCACAGGTGACCTTACAGGATCCTTACAGGATCTCTTCCAGCCCAAGCCATCCTCTGGCTCTGTTCCTTCTGCGCTGCAGCCCAGCCTGAAGAGATGCAGAATTTCTTCCATCTGACTTCTGCTAAATGAAATTTGATGGCAATACTGCATCAATAAGCTCGCAGGGTTTGTGCTGAAGATGCTTGGCAGAGCTCAATGATTCCTTGGGGGGATTGCTCTGCACTTTGCAGCCTCCTCCATGAATCTCTCCTGGGGCTTTGGAGGGAGGAACAGCAAAGGGGAGGGTGGGATTCACCTATCAGCGACTTTATCAGTTACTGCCAAAGCCATACACAGAAAATGTTTTATGGGTGGCTCTGTTATCTGCTACTCCATCTCCTTATTACAAGAAATTTCTTGGCAGGATGTTTTAATATCACTTTTTCTTTGCTTATCAGAAAGTCTAACGCCGAGCAAACAGGCCCCAGCTGCTTGGTGGGCTTTATCTGAGCTCAGAAATGCAGTGTAATAACAGATCTTTAATAATGCAGCACGGGGCTGTGCCTGCCTGATTTATGGACTCCATCGCTCCAGCAAGCCCCAGCTAACAGGGATTTACTGCTCCCCCCTGCACCAGCAGTGATGGGGAGGAGATGGGCACTTTAAAGAGTCACCATTTGTTTCAGCAGGGCTTGGGATAAATCTGTCCTGCCCTGACAGGGACCTGAGCCTTGTCCATGAGCCAGGCAGAGCCTGGAGACAAGAAATGAGCCACAGGGGCTGGGAGGGGGAGATTCAGGTGGGCAGGGGCAGGACAGGGCTGGCAGAGCAGCTCTGGGGTGTCTGCTCAGGGCTCAGTGTCACTGACACCTTTTATGGAAAATCCTTTCCTTAGGGTTTTTCCTCCTGAGGAGCTGAGAGGCCTCAGGAACAAAATGCAAACAATGGTTATCTGCTGCTGTGGGATGCAACAGGGGCATCTGGGATTGGGCTCATGGGGTTGTTTCTAATTAATGGCCAATCACAGTCAGCTGGCTCGGACTCTCTGTCCCAGACACAAACCTTTGTTATCATTCATTCCTTTCTATTCTATTCTTAGCTCAGCTAATCTTCTGATGAAATCCTTTCTTCTATTCATTTAGTATAGTTTTAATATAATATATATCATAAAATAATAAATCAGCCTTCTGAAACATGGAGTCAGATCCTCATCTCTTCCCTCATCCTGGGACCCCTGTGAACACAGTCACAGCTCAGAGCCCAGGAACTTCTCGTGTCCACCCCAAACCTTCTCCCTTTTTCCTCCTAATCCCTGAGAACTTGGCTCAGCAGAGGGACACAAGTGCCAGGACCCCTGGCCGGGGCAGGAGAGGCCATTTGGGCCCCCTGTGCCTTGTTGGCCTGGGCAGGACCATCTCTGGGGCCCTTCCAGAGCCTGATCCCAGCCCAGGGCGCTGCCCCAGGCTGCCAGCCCAGCACTGACCCTCCCTGGGCAGGGCAGGCTCTGGGAGTGCAGAGCTTCCACCTCTGAGAACACCAGGATGGGCTTGGGAAGAGCCTTTGGGGCAGCTCTGGGCTGGGTCTGGGGGATCTGAGGGGCCCCTGTGGGATCCATCCCACTCCAGCCTTGCTCTCCATGGTTCCAGCTCCTCAGCACGGTTTTACAGACCCTGAGTGCTCGGAACGTGTGCAGCCAGCTGGGCTTGCCATGGATGATCCATCATCCCCGTGGCACTGCTCCTCACAGCCTGGCAGCAGCTCCAGATGGCACCGGGGCAGCTCCTGCCCTGGAGTGGCCAAAATCTGCAATATTGTCTAACAATGTGCCACATCCAGTCCTTTCCAGAGAAGGGTCAGTGAGGTGAAGGGGTTACATTGATGCCAAGCTGGGACATCCCAAGATCTTGGGCCTTTTCCATCTGAAGGGGAAGGAAAGCTGCAGTTGGAGATTCAGGACAAACAAGGATTTGGGGGTTTTCCTGGAAGGAGCTTTCAAAACACCTTGGATTATGTTGAAGCATTTGTACCAAGTGATGAGTGGGGAGGTTTGTCAACATCTTCAGTCTCAGCTGCCTTCAGAAACCCAAATGTCACAGCCAAGAAAAACACAGTGAGAATTGTCTGAAAACTTTGAACTTTTCGGGGGAAAGAAAGCAATGACGACATTATCTCCAAATTCCCCCAGAAGAGCTGTTCCCAGGGCTCCCAGGGAAGGAGCAGAAAGGAGTTAGCTGCTGAGGGGGTGAGCAGAGCTGCTGAACAGACTGGGATGAGAATTCTTCACCACCTCTTTCCATTCTTCAGATGAACAAATGGCAGGAGCTGCACGTTGCTGCTCCCAGCCCATTATTCTGCTGGTTGTCAGGGCAGCTGCTGCTCGGTTACAGAGCAGGGAGAGGGCTGGGCTGCCTCTAAAGGGCATCCTTTCACTGCTCCTGCTCCTGCTGCCACTTTGAAGGCAGATAAGGAAAATGAGGTTCTATTTTTCCCCGTGAATACCTGTTTATCCTCGTTGTCATGTCTCTGCTCTGAACTCTGGAATGCGGTGGGAGGATTTCTCTCGCTCCTCCCGGGGCTGTTGCACAACTAAATCACAGCAGAAGGCAGAGGGTTCTGGCACAGCCTCCTCCTCCTGGGTGTCTCTGCGGGGAAAAATAGCACCCTGCAATCGGGGAGCTGGGAAAGGACCTGGGGGATCATCACACACAGGCAGGCTCCTGGGGAGGAGGGCTCAGCCTTGAATTCCTGCACTCAGGGGATGGGTTGGGTGGGAAGGATTCCAAATCCCACCCAGAGCCGGCCCTGCCATGGCAGGGACACCTCCCACTGTCCCAGGTGCTCCCAGCCCCAGTGTCCAGCCTGGCCTTGGGCACTGCCAGGGATCCAGGGGCAGCCCCAGCTGCTCTGGGAATTCCATCCCATCCCCGCCCTGCCAGGGAACGATTCCCAACTCCCCAAATCCCATCTCAGTCTAATCTCTGGGTCTCTCCTGTTCCAGACCCCTTGCTGGAGGCTCTGCCAGCCTTTCCTCAGCACGTGCCTGCTCCTCTCCCTTCCCAGCCCCAAACACCCCCTGCTCCTCGAAAGGCAGTTTGATGCCCTTGGTTCCAGCAGGAGGGCCCATTCCCCCTGCTAGGTTGGCTTTTCTCTCAAATACATGGCTGAGAGCTTTAATCTGCTGCAAGCAGGTGCCGCTGCAGGTGAGCTCTGCTAAGAGCATATGTGTAACTATGCTGCTGAAGTCAGAAAAAGCTGTTATTTTAAAAAACTTCCTTTAATAGTCTGGGTAAGCGTTGGCAGCCAAACGTTCTCAGCTGCAGATGTATTCAGCTTATTATTCCAAAACAAATTTTAGACTTGCAAAAATATTGAATTGAAGGAGCTTAAGTACAAAGGAAAAATGAGAGAGGTTTCATTCAGGGAGCTGCGGTTGGCTCCCAGCATCCCTCAATTCCCAGGAACTGAAGTGAGCAGAGCAGCCTCAGCCCTAGGGGGAGATCTGGGATGAGAGGCTCTGGGTGAGTGCCTTTGAGGGATCAAAGAATGGAGGGGTGTGTGCTTGAAAC
>VZSJ01004151.1:32776-53501 GCA_013398405.1 Pheucticus melanocephalus | reverse complement strand
AAAAAAAAACCCAAATGAAAAGTAAACCACAGCAGGGAGGTGTGGCTTTCACATTCTCTGAAAAATCCCTTTGCCCAGGATTGTTCTCCTGGGAAGCTGAGAAGCCTCAGAGAAAAGGAAAACAATTCTTATCTCATTTGCTTCTCCTGTGCTGTGCTCATGTGGAATGTGTTTGGAGATTGTTTACCCACAGGTGATTCTTCCACTGCATTCTGCTGGGAGTTGTTTTGGTTCTTTGGCCAGTCAGGGCCAAGCTGTGATGGGACTCTAGAGAGAGTTGTTATCTTTTTAGCATTCAGTAAGTGTCCTTTCTGTATTCTTTAGTATAGTTTAGTATAGTATTCTTTCATATAATATAGTATTATAAAGTAATAAATTAGCCTGCTGAGAATATAGAGTCAGATTCATCATTCCTTCCAACATCTGGGGGCAATCCAAATACAATAGGGAGGTGATGAGAGGGAACAGAAAACCAAACCACTCAGGATACAGAGTGGCTTTATGTAGAAGCCCCAGAGAGCCATAAAATGATCACTGTGGAGCTGTACTTACAGCAAACTTCCCAGGAACAGCCTGCTCCTTCCCAATGGCTTTAAGATGAAGGAGGGTAGATGTAGACTGGATATTGGGAAGAAATTCTTTCCTGTGAGGATGGTGAGGCCCTGGCACAGGGTGCCCAGAGCAGCTGTGGCTGCCCCTGGATCCCTGGAAGTGCCCAATGCCAGGTTGGATGAGGCTTGGAGCACCCTAAGATAGTAGAAGTTGTCCTTGCCATGGCAGGGGTAGAATGAAACAAAATGAACTTTAAGGTTTCCTTCCAACCCAGATCATTTTAGGATCCTATGATTCCATAAAGAGTTGTTTTCACGAGTGCTTTGCAAAGAGAAAGATCAAGTAACTCTAGGAGGAGGAAATAACTCTGCTCAGCCAAGCTCAGTTTTTATTTAGACCAAAGTCCAGCTGTAAGGAAAGAGCAGAGCAGGGTTTCCTTTGCCCACTGCTCAGAGCCAGCACCTGACCTCATCTCTGGAGGCAGGTTCCAGCTGTGCTGGAGCCCACAGCACATCCAGCACGCCTCGGATGGACGGGGCACCTGTCAGGAAGGATCCAGCTGATGGGTTTGAGGGCCCTGCTGTAATTATCTCATCACAGTGACACACACCCTGAGATGCAATCAGCTGCCAGCTAATTGCACAACATCCCCAGCGCACTCAGAAACAGCACAGGAGCCACATCAGCTGGAGGAATCCCATTAAAGCCTCGGGAAGCACAAGCCCACCCACATTGGAGCAGGTCCTTGAGGAAGAGGCAGAGGTTGGAACGGTCCCAGTGGGAAGGGCAGAGCCTTGGGAAAGCCCAACAGGTGTTTCAAGAGGGAGGTTTTGAGGCAAACACGCTTCCTTTGTGGTTTTTTTGGAGGGGGGAACACTGGCTCTTCCCATCCCTGCTCCCAGTCACCTCCATCCTTGGTTGTGGCAGCTCCCTCAAGGCAACAAAGAGCAGCAATTCCAAGAGAGCAGCAGCTTTTTGTGGAGATTGTACCAGAAAGACAGCAAAGAGGATGGAAGCTGAACTACTGTCCCTGCTGCCCGGCTTGTCCTGGGAGTACTTCACAATCCCTACAGACAGATCCCTCAGCCTGGCAGTTCATCATCAGCATCCTGGCTGCTCAGGGCCTGACAGGTAAATAAACACACAGCTACCCTGATGCCTTCTGCCAGCAACTCAGAACAGCCACAGGGACAAGGCAAGTCTTTATTACAGCCTTTGGGCAGCAAGTCAAATTCCTTCCCTGAGAATCCTGCACAGAAGATGTGCAGATAACAGATTCTCATCTCCATCGAGGCATCTTTAAACGTCACTATTCCACACTGTATTTAAGGCATGTTAAAAGTTCTTCCTTGAAATTCACAGCTCCCCATCCCCAGCACTGTGGGGATTTTTGGGGCACTTGCTTAGAGACACAGCAGCATAGAACCCCCAGAAGTTCAGCAGGCACAGCAAGACAGCAAGGCTTAGAAAGAATTAAAAAATAAAGTCTCAACAAGAAAGCTCCTTAGAGGAATGCAATTGATTTTCCAAGTCTTTCAGACCACGTATTTTAATTAATATTTATCCTACCTACTTAAATGCCATAATCTGTGCTGTGTTAGAACTGCAGCATTCAACAATTGATGCTATTAATTCTGCCCACCATGGCATCTCCCTCTTCCAGATGCAAAGGGAAGCACTCAGCAGAGAACAGAGGGATTCTTGCAGCCTTCCACGTGTGCTGGGAAAGCAGCAGCAGCAGCTGCAATAATGTGCTCAAGCAGATAAACATTCCAACAACACTGCTTAAAGCATCAATTTTGTCTTCCCCTCGTTTGCAAGAAGCTCCTGTTGTCAGCTTAACTCGACAACTATTTCCACACAGCAAACAGCTAATGGGCCACTGAGAAAAACTCCTAAAAATTCAGCCTGTGCTGCTCCAGAGCTGAGCTGAAGCTGTGTAACCCATGGAAATAAGGGGCTGGAATGATGGGCGATGGCAAGTGTCAGAACACTGGCACAGGGAAAAAAAAATTAAATATAGAAAACATTCTGCTGCCACAGGAGAAGCTTCAGCAGAGAGCCAGCTCATCTGGGAGCTGTTAAGGACCAAGAACACTGACTCTGCTTTTGGGAAGGAAGCAGCTTTCCACACAGACAGCCAGAGCAGATGTGGGAGGCAGGAGGGCATCACCACACTTAGTGCATCCAGAGAGACCTGTGAGAGCTGACAGGAGACACCAAAACCACCATTTCTGGCAGAAATCCTCCTCCCCAAGCTCAGAGCAGAACCCTTAAATTTGCTGTGAAATGCAAACCAGCCATAATTCCTTGGGGAAGGAGGAGAGAAGCTACAAAGGGCAGAGCCTTTTGGGGCAGACTCCCAGCTGCATCCCATGGGGAGGAATTTTGCTCCTCCATAACATTTTACAGAACTTTCCACCTCAGCCAGGCCACCAAACTAAGCGGTGCTTGGACCCCTGGCATCTCCACCACCGGCTCCTCTCTGGTACAGATTTAGGGAGAGTGAAGGGTTCAACTGCCCCAGCACTGCACCACAATTTTTACAGCAAACCCATCCTGAAGAAGACACAGTTTGTCTCCAATTCAATTGCACTGCACCAAAAGGCGGTCACAGTACTTGGGGGAAAAATTAAAATAATCCCCAAAACCCAAACACCCCCAAGTTTCAAACTCCAGAGCATCAGGAGTAGAAGATTCCTGATCTGTATCAGGGGGCCCTATTAAGATCATTATTTGCTGTCAGAGTCTTTAAGCAGCCTGCTCTAAATATAGACCCATTTAAAGCTTTTCTAGGGGAAAAAATAATTTAGAAAAAATCTAAGTGACTTAGAATCAAGAGTGACACCGAGACAGAGCCACAGCAGTGCAGACAAACTGCAGCAAGGTGATTTTTAAAGGCAAACCTGTGCACCTGCACTCCCTGGGGAGGTTTTCAGTGCAGAGCTGCATCCTCAGTGCTCTGCTGCATTTGGTGCTGCAGCACCATCAGCGATCCCTCCTCCCTGTTCTGGGAGCTGCCTGTCAAACCCATTCCCAGGAGGGAACCTGCCTTTGTTAGGGGCTTTACAGGTGATGTACACCTCAGCCAAAAGCAGTTTTCCCTGCCAGGATCTCTGCACAGCAGTCCCCAGGCACCCATGGGTCTGCCAAAGCATGAGCAGTTAAAGCTGGCAGAGCCCCAGACAAGAAGGTTTATATCCTTTCAAAACTCCACTTCAACTTTATGTACTCCAGGGAATTTTGTCTTCTGTGCACATAATCCCCTTGGGAATCCTGAAGTCTTGGTGATAAATCCCTGGAGCTGGTTATAAAACACAGAACAGCTTGTGATCATGGGGCAAGTGCCAGCGTGGTGTTTGTTCCCTCTTTGTTCTCCTGGCAGAAGGGAGTGCAAACACGGAGCTGTCTTCCCCTTTCTCCCTGCTGGGGTTGGAGCCTTTTCCCTCACAGTTCCCTCCATTTCCATGGAATAATAGTGCCAACAGAACTGCCCCATTGCCAGGCAAACCCAAATGCAGAGGGAAGGGTTTGCTGGGAGCACTTGCTTCCACAGACAGAGTGGGCACCAACACCCCTCAGAGGGCAGCCACTCTGTGAGCCAGTTAAACCAAGCCAAACACAAAGCTCCTCTGCTTCCAAAAGGACTGATTGTCATTGTGTTTATTCTCTTAAATTAATCCAGAATAATTTCTACTGCACGCATAAAATACGGTATTCTCAGTGTATTGCCCCAGCTGAAGAACTTTATTTCTGTAGCATTTCTTTCCTGCAGCCACATCACATTTAAGCCTTTCCTGCCTGTAAGGTGACTCCAGCCTCTTCCCTACTGCACATCCAACCAATTTCCCAGCAGACCAAGCCACCTGGCAGCAGGAGAGACTTGCAGCAGGATTAGGATGCTCTGTAGGGATGCAGGAAAACAGATCCCATTTCTCCTGAGAGAAACAAACAATTCTAATTTGGAAGCTGATTTTTAATGCAGTTGGTGGGTTTGGTTTGGTTTTTTTTTGGTTTTTTTTCCCTCCTCCTGCTTTTTAGAGAGCTGTTTTGAGCATAGATTGGGAGGTTTGAAGCAGCACTGAATCTTAATGGGCCTCTCACGTGCACAGGCAGCTGCTCCCTGCCAGACTGGAGCTGCTCAGAAACATGTACAGACTCTTCCCCACAAAAGAAAGTGGAAGCAGCCTTAGATGCTTCTCTTTTTCTGTTGCGTTTGAAACAACTGACTCCACCAGCCAAAGAACATCCCCTCCATTGCAATCCACCTCCCCAAAGGGGAATCAAACCACTGGATGGGAAGGAAAGGCTCTGAACCCCTGGCAGAGGAAGCTCCCGGTGCCTTTGTGGCAGAGACAAAAGCAGAGACACAAAAGCAGACACACAAAATAGACCCTGCTCCCTCCCTCCAGGAGGGTCACAACCAACGGGATCTCTTTCCCAGGGAGATGTTAACGCTGTGTCCTGCACCCAGAGCCAGGGAACAGCCTCTCCCAGGTGGGGTCACTGGGAAGGGAGGAGCACGCAGGCAATGAAGCCCCTGGTTTGGATCTGCCGGCAGCAGCAGTAGCGGGGGAGAGATGGAGCAAAGCTCCCAGGAGAGCACTCGGAGCTGCCGAGTAAATCATGGAAGCATTTCCTCTCAACGAGCTGCTCCCTTCCCAGCAGCTGGCACACTTCTCCCTGGGCTGGCTGCACTGCCTGAAACACCAGTTCCATGGGGAACCAAGGTCAGGCATGGCCAGGGAGCTGGGCTGGGTCACCGCCCCTGCAGAGCTCACCTTGTGTCCATGCATCCTGCGTGAGCTCAGCCTTCAGCCACCTGCATTCCCAGTCCTGGAATGGTTTGGGTTAGGAGGGACCTTAAAGCCAATCCCATCCCACCCCTGCCATGGGCAGAGACATCTTCCACTATCCCAGGATGCTCCAGTCTGGCCTTGGGCACTGCCAGGGATGCAGGGGCAGCCACAGCTGCTCTGGGCAGTGCCAGGACCTCCCCACCCACACAGGGAACAATTCCTAATTCCCAATCTCCCATCCAGCCCTGCCCTCTGGCAGTGGGAGCCATTCCCTGTGTCCTGTCCCTCCATGCCTTGTCCCCAGTCCCTCTCCAGCTCTCCTGGAGCCCTTGAGGCCCTGCAAGGGGCTCTGAGCTCTCCCTGTAGCCTTCTCTTCTCCAAGTTGAATCAACACATTAAAAGTTAATAAAGCAAAGACTTCCACACACCTTTCAGGACACTCAATGGCTATAAGGCACCCTCCCCTTCCTCCCTAGACCTCCTTTCCTCCCTAGACCTCCTTTCCTCCAAATAACCCCAGGAGGTCAAAAGTGACGCCATGAAGGATTTGCCTCCTTTGGGACCAATACCCTGAATTTTGTGCCGAGAGTTCACAAGAGGGAAATCTGCTGACACAGAGGCTGTGATGCTGCACGTGCACTTTTGCACAGCAGCTGTTTAAGGGCAGTGTTTGGAATGCAGGGATCACCCCAGAGGGTGAAAACACTGAGGGAGAGACCTCGAGCAGCCTGAACAAATAGGAAAAAATATCAGCAGAAAGGCTGCTGGGACACTTGATGCTACTCTACGCCAGTCAGAGATCACTGGCTTCTTCTGCTTTACAGAAAAAATAGAAACTTCAGTCTCAGGCAGAGCTATTTGATCACAGAGCAGATCTGGGTTAGCAGATAACAGCTGGAGTGGAGGAAGAGAGCCAAGCCAGGGCTCTGAGCCCAAACAGCCCAGCTACAACAAACTGCCGAGGGGAGAGGAAGTGCTCTGACACACAACCCAGGACACAGTATTGCTCCTCACAGCTGTGAGAAACCCCAGCCTGCAGCCTGCCACTGCTTTTCACTTCCCATTTGCTAAGCACGTCCCACCCTTCACCCGGGCAGAGCATTTCCAGGAACACTCGGGAGAGTCAGCATTCCTGGGAGCTCAGCATCCCTCAGGGCAGTGAGCACAGGGGTGGAACAGGCAGGACAGTGCAGCTGCAGCACTGCCCAGAGGGGATGGAAAATGAGGATCTGCCCTCTCTGCACCTCAGCCAAGCCTAGAATGGCAGGTTTGAACCAAAGAAATGAAGTGTATTTGTATTTTTGGATGGTGACATCAAGGTCTGGGAGGGGCCACAGGATGCTGCCCAGCCCCACAGCAGGGTATTGTAGGGCAGTGTTTTAATGGGATCAGAGGCCCTCTGCTCTGCAGCCAGCCTGGGAGAGTTGGGGTGCTCACCTGGAGAAGAATCCAGGGAGAGCTCAGAGCTCCTTCCAGGGCCTAAAGGGGCTCCAGGAGAGCTGGAGAGGGACTGGGGACAAGGCATGGAGGGACAGGACACAGGGAATGGCTCCCACTGCCAGAGGGCAGGGATGGATGGGAGATTGGGAATTAGGAATTGTTCCCTGTGTGGGTGGGCAGGCCCTGGCACAGAGTGTCCAGAGCAGCTGTGGCTGCCCCTGGATCCCTGGAAGTGTCCAAGGCCAGGTTGGACATGGCTTGGAGCCACCTGGGATAGTGGAAGGTGTCCCTGCCCATGGAATGAAATGATCTTTAAGGTTCCTTCCAACCCAAGCCATTCAGGGATTCTGTCTCAGGGCCATCACACAGGTACAGGGGACATTCATGGCTCAGCCCCTTGTCACTGGTACAACCTGACCTGACCAAGTTCACAGACACAAAAAGCAGTTTGAGGCACATCTTGGTTTCAAGCAAAACACTCCTCCAGCAGAGAGGCAGAGGTGAGAGATGAGGTGGTCCAAAAAACCATTAAGGAAACTCTTCATGCTAAACACGAGTGTCAAGGTTTTGAAGAGCTCAAGGGCTCAAAGCCCCCTGCAAGTCATTTGTGACTCAACCATGCGTAAACCATGCTAAGCCAAATCCCAGAGCTGGCTCTGGTGACATCCAATCCACCCAGAGATCAAGGGTCTAATGCCACATTTCAAACCCCCCAGAACATGAGAGGAGCTGAGTATTTTCTTATACTTGTACACAATAGAATTTATGAAACAGATAGCAAAAGCCATCCATCTTCATTTATAAGTCATGGCTTTTGCCTTTGTTAAATTTAATTGCTTCCCCTGTGGCTTCAAATCAAGGGCAGATTCTATTAAAAGTAATTACTTTGCTGTGCAGCTGGCATAGCAAAGTTGCTTGATAAAGGTTAATCTACTAAGTGATGGCAGCTTCCAAATGAGGGTGATGATTTTCATTAATAACTTCATGGGGAAGATGATGCTGGAATTTACACGTGCACTGACATGATAGCCACAGCTCCAGAGGGTTCTGTGTCCCCATCCATGGCCCAGGACAAGCATGACACTGGGGCCATGGGGTCTTGCTGCAGGTGCCAGGCACTGCTCCCTGTGTCACCCACAGGGCTTCCACTCCCACTCATCCTCAGGGATGTGCAGGCTGTGGTCTGCTCCATCCCTGGAAGTGTCCAAGGCCAGGTTGGAGCAGCCTGGGATAGTGGAAAGTGTCCCTGACAACTGCTGAGGGTTGGATTGCTGGGCTTTGAAGTCCCTTCCAACCCAAACCCTTTTAGGCCAGTGTAGAATCAGCATCCCCCTGTGATGAGCTCACTCCTCTTCAGGATTCTTTTTGTTTTCCAAAGCTCCAGCAGAAGGGAAAGCAGGGGCAGGAGCCCCCTGAAAATCATCAGACAAAGTGGGACCAACCTCAGGGGGAAGGCTTCAAACAAACCCCTCCTTTTTCTTTCTTTCCTCCTTGCAGAGCAGCAGCCCAGAAATGCAGCCCATCCACAAGGGCTGCAGCATTCTGTGCAAAAGCCCACTTGTGCCACACAAATAATTATAAAAAATCTAGCAGATATAAAAATTACACTTTTTTCACCCCACTAATGCCATCTTTTAGCTGCACTGGAGGATTTTAGTCCTCCCACTCATGACCAGAATGTTCAGTTATGCACCAACAGCACTGCTGCTCTCTCCAGACTAACTAAAGCTGGTCTAATGATCCTTTGTGGATCTCTTCCAACTCAAGATATTCTATGAATCCTGTGGGTTTAGGCACCAGGACACGGCAACCCCATGCCTACTGTGGCAGATTTACTAAAAAGACCCCAAGCATTTTCATGTTTTTAACCATCAGAACCCAGTTTTATAAGCAAGCTGTAGATATTTCATGGAAAATTAGACCAGCTCTCTCAACCACAGGAAAGTTTTACACCATAAATCACAAATGCCTCTGAAATCAGGAGCTTGAGGAAAAAAAAAAGGTTAAGAATTAGAAGCTTAGCACTAGCTATTTTTAACATAATACTGAGAGTAACACCCTGCAAGCAACACACACACATGCTCTATGAATAAAGTAAAAATTCAGCCTTCTGCACACGCCTGCCCCTCCGTGAAGGGAGCTGCCATCTGCATGTTGAAAGGATTATTTTCCACGTGGGAGGCCAGAGAAAGGGGGGAAAAAAATCCCAGAAAGCTGCTAGGAAATGCAGTCAAGAGGGCAAGTTGTCTCCTGTTTCAGCAAGCAGAGGTGGTCCACGTGGAATGGCTCTGGCAGAGGGGAGTGCTGGCTTTCCAGCCCTGCACCATTAATTGTCCTTCAGGGAGCTAATTAGGGAATTAGAAGACGTCAGGGAGAGGCTTGAGACTGAAAGTTCTGAAAGGGGTGACCTGCTGGATATTAACCTTGGAACCATCTTCCTGTAAGGTGGAAACACCTCTTGGCACCTCTCTCCCAACCCAGCTGCACAGTTTTCACCCCATTAACCAGAGTAATGTAAAGTTTCAGCTACCAGGGCTCAGCCCCTGGCACAGGCCAGTCCCAGATGGGACACTCCAGCTCCAGTTTTTCCTCTGAATAATGAAAAGCCACTATGAGCACCTCTGTTCCTGCTCCTCCAGCATGACAAAGCCCTTTCAGAGCAGCAGGTCGCTGCTCCTTCCTTGCCTGCTGCACTTCTTGAAGCCACTTGTGGCCATTCCCATCTCCCCAGTCCTTGGTTTCCCAGTGGTTTCCCCTTGGTTTCCCAAGCTCTGCCTTCCCTTGTGTCTGTGACAAGGATTTGTACTCTGGGGGTTTCAATTTCCCCTCGGTAGTTATCACTCCAGAGCAATAAAAATCACCTCGGGTCAGATGCAAACAACACGTGGCTCCAACTCCCCCTAAATCAAATTTTACTGGAAAGTCACGGGAAGCTCAAACATTCCCAAGACTAGAAAGAGAAAGGAGCTATTTATTCTTGCAGTTACACCAAGCGAGAGCTGAAAAGGTGTTACATTGCTGCCAGCTTAGCTACACATTCAAAAATAAATGTGTTTTCTTGGTGATGGTGAGAGTGCAAATCTCCAGGGAAAGCAAAATCAGAATGGAAAGGCAGCAAAGCAAAGTTATTTATTCAGACTACGGCTGTCAGAAGGGTCTGTTCTGATCAAAGGCTGTTCTGCCGCCCAGGGGGAAAGGTGAGCAGCCCTACCTGCAACTGGCAGGTGAGAAAAGCAGTGAATTCCTCACTGGGAGCAGGTGAAGCAGCCCAGCAGGGACATGGGGGAGACCTAAGGGATGAGCATCCAGTGCCACCTGTGTGATCCAGCAGGGCAAGGCTGTGCCAGGCTCTCCACGGGCATTTCCCTTGTAATTATGTGGGGGAACAAGCAGCCATTTCAGCAGAGTCCTCTCGAGTTTGATCCAGTCTTCAGTGGACAAATGGAGCAGTCAGAACCATCCTGCCATGGTGTCACTGCTCCAGGGGAGAGGAGGGAGCCCTTGGGGACATGAGCAGTCCTCAGGGACATGGGACACCCCTTGGGGACACGAGCACTCCCTCGGGGACATGGGCCACCCCTCAGGGACACAAGCCATCCCTCAGGGACATGGGACACCCCTCGGGGACATGAGCCACCCCTGAAGGACATGAACAGTCCCTCAGGGACACAAGCCATCCCTCAGGGACACAAGCCATCCCTCGGGGACATGAGCACTCCCTTGGGGACATAAGCCACCCCTGGAGGACACAAGCAGTCCCTCAGGGACATAAGCCACCCCTCAGAGACACGGGCCATTCCTCAGGGACATGAGCAGCCCTTCGGGGACACAAGCCATCCCTCAGGGACACAGGCCACCACCTCAGGGACCTGAGCCACCCCTCGGGTCATGGGCCATCCCTCAGGAACATGAGCCACCCCTTGGGGACATGAGCGTCCCTCAGGGACATGGGCCACCCCTCAGGGACACGTGCCACCCATCGGGGACATGAGCCACCCCTCAGGGACATGAACAGTCCCTCAGGGACACAGGCCACCCCTCAGGGACACAAGCCATCCCTTGGGGACAGGACAGGATGGTGCTTACCGGGGGAAAGGACCAGGCCTCATGGCAGGGCCCAGCAGCTGCAGCACGATGGTGCAGGGATCAAGGTGAACACAAGTCAGGATGGATTTCTATCCTGAGTGAAATTGCACTCCCTAAAAGAACAAAGATATTTTAGGGCAGTGTTCTAAACATGACCATAGGCCCTGTGCTCTGGAGCCAGCCTGGGAGAGCTGGGAAAGTTCACCTGGAGAAGGCTCCAGGGAGAGCTCAGAGCCCATGCCAGGGCCTAAAGGGGCTCCAGGAGAGCTGGAGAAGGACTGGGGACAAGGGATGGAGGGACAGGACACAGGGAATGGCTCCCAGTGCCAGAGGGCAGGGCTGGATGGGAGATTGGGAATTAGGAATTGTTCCCTGGCAGGGTGGGCAGGCCCTGGCACTGCCCAGAGCAGCTGTGGCTGCCCCTGGATCCCTGGCAGTGTCCCAGGGCAGGCTGGACAGGGCTTGGAGCATCCTGGGATAGTGGAAGGTGTCCTTGCCCTTGGGAAGAAATGGGCTTTAAGGTCACAGAATCACAGAATAATGAGGTTGGAAGAGACCTCTTAAGATCATCAAGTCCAACCTATGCCCTAACACCTCACCTAGACTTTAGCACCAAATGCCATGTCCAGTCTTTTTTTAAACAAATCCAGAGATGATGATTCTACCACCTCCCTTGGAAGAGCATTCCAGTACTTTATTATTCTTTCAGTGAAACATTTTTTCCTCATATCCAACCTGTACCTTCCCTGAGGTAGCTTGAGACTGTGTCCTCTGGTTCTGTCAGTGCTGCCCAGTGGAAGAGACTGACCCCACCTGTCTGCAACCTCCCTGCAGGAAGGTGTAGAGAGCAATAAGGGCACCTCTAAGCCTCCTCCAGGCTAAACAGCCCCAGCTCCTTCAAACATTCCTCATAGGGTTTGTGTTCCCAGCCCCTCACCAGCCTCCTCTGGATGCGCTCAAGCATCTCGACATCCTTCCCAAACTGAGGGGCCAGAACTGGACACAGCACTGTTCTCCCAAACCATCCAGTGGAATAATTTGGAGATAGGATCCATGCTCCCAAACAATGCCAGCTCGGCCCTGGAGCTCTGAGTGGTTTTGATTGGCAGAAATGGGAGATGCAGCTCTAGGATTTGTGTAAAGCTCAGTAAAACCCAGCCATGAGCATGCCTAGGAGCGTGTGACCCTCACGGGTATTTTTGGTAATTTTTGGGTAACAATGTGTGTACATTACACTGCAAGTCACACCACACATGGTGGAATGCTGCCAAATCCAAGGCAGGAGCTATTCCTGGTGCCTCCAACCTGAGGAGATGTTACATTTCCAGAGCAATTTGATATTAATATAAAAGGAGAAAAGAGGAGCTAAAAGTGAGTTATTTGTTTCTTATTTTTATGGCCACTTTGATTCTTTAGCACAAAAGAGGGAAACAAAACCCACATCTAAACCCTAAAAAACAGCTACCCTTCAGATTTTTAGCTAAAAACAGGTTATTGGATGCCCTAGAGCTCCCTCTTCATCATTCTCTGTATAAATCAGACTGAGAAAGAGCACAGCCAACCCTCACAGTCACCTGCAGAGTGGGATGCTCATGCACACAAAGCCAAGATTTAGAGCTAACCCAAAGGCAGAGCCTCTAATTCATCACAGTTTTAATTGGTTTCAGTCCCCAAAGAAATACTTCAGTAGACATGAACTGAACCTGGCAGCCACGCAGGGATGGGAGAGAGGCACACACTGATTCTAGAGAGAGATCTTTAAACCACAAGACCAAGCCTTGGACACTCAAATTGGTTTCTGTGGAAAAGCTGTAATGAAATTTTATGGCTCCTTCAGAGGCACAATAGAACTGGTTGAATTTGAGCAACCTTCAGTGAAAAACATACATAAAACAAACCTTTTCTTCCCTCCTTTTTAAAAAGAAAAACCTTGCTGCTTTAAAAAAACGAAGCAGGAAGGAGAAGCTAAAGAGAAACTGGATAAAAAATGCCCCCCTTTTCCCCCCCCTCTTTAAAATCAAAGTTATTTTACCTCCCCTAAGGCACCAGAATGTAATCATGAAAAAGCTGAATGAAGCAAAAGTTTTGTGGAGGTTCACGTGTGGATTTGACCTAGATACAGTGAACATTCTTGTGATTAATACAGAGGTTATAATTTTATACCAGAGCACTCCAACTCCAGCTCTAAAACAAATTGGACAGAGTGTCTTATTACTCCCTCATTCCCCTTGATAGATCACTAAATAGCTGCGTGCTTTAATTATTTGAAACAGACCACAATTCGTTATTTCCCCTTTGAATTCTGCTGCAGAGCTGGATTTTCTTTCATGCCCTGAAATCTGCTATAAAGGGACTGGGATACTAAAGGAATATTAAACCCTTTGCCCACATGCCAAAATCTGTAGGAGGTACCAAATGCTCATAACACTGCCCACACTGCACACTCCACTCCACCTGAGAGATTGTTTAAAGCTCATAAAGATTAAAAAAAAAAAAAAAAAAAGCAAGTGAAAAGGAAAATTTGAAAGGCAAAATAAAAGCAGATTTCCTGGGTTTCAGAGTAATTGGGTTTGTTTGACATCCCAAAGCAGGATGTTCTGGAATGGTTTGGGTTGCAAGGGACCTTAAAGATAATCTAGTTCCAAGACCCAGGAGTTTTAAAAGTCTTTAAAAACTCCAAAACGGCATTACTTTTCCACTTTTGCAGCCATCCAAAGCAGTGCTTCTTACTTTCAACAGGGTTTGTAGCCTATCACCCCTTCACTGATCCACATGTGATGCCCCCAGGGCCTCCCAGCCTCGAGGTCACAGCTCCCTGTCCTGGCCTGACCTCACCTGGGCTCAGGTACAGCAATTAAGTGACTACTCACAGCATCAGCTGGCACCTGCACCCACCCACCCACCCTGAATTTAGTGGCAGGGCAAACATTTGCAGTAGGGAAAAATTGAGAAAGAAATGTTCTAATTTATTAGAAAAAATAAACCTCCTTAGACATATATTAAATTTCCTATGAGACACAGTGTCCAAGATCTGGGAGGAAGGAAAACACTGTGGCCTCCCCGACAGGACACATCCCTGGGGGATACTTTCTCACCACATCTCATGCAATTAGATGAAAAATTATAAACTTCAGCATCTCTGCCAGGTCAGAGCTAATCTGAGGCTGGTTTGATGACTACAACCCCTGCTCTGGCTTGTCAGGTGTGAGCATCTAATCACACCTCCATTCTTAACCTGCTTCAGCTGGCTGCTGAGCTTTCCTTCATTTCTCACCAATTAAGCTTCCCCAGACCACCTTTCCTCAGCTTTAATTCTCCTGGTTACCTGAGTAGCCAGGGCTGATTTATAATGTTCTGCAGGTAATTAATCCACTGATGCCAGCCTGAACAACCACAAAACAGGCTGGGCTGGAAGGGACTTTGAACTCCATCTCATTACAGCTCCCTCTTTCCCAGCCCAGTTTTCTCCATTTGTGGGGACAGAAAAAAAAAATGTTGCTTTGGGGAGAAGGAGGCAACACAGGCACATCAATAGCTAAACAAATATCTGTAATATCTGCCAGGAACTTTGCAGCACCTGGTTGAAGAAGCACAACCACCACCTCCAGTGACTCCTTCCTCATCCTCCAAGCCCATCATTTGCACTGCTGTCTGGCCAAGAGTTGTTCCCAGGCCAGCCACAGAAAAAGTCCTTGGATGTTCCCTCCAGGGGAGAGGAGGGCAATGAGAGGAAAACTGGGAAAGCAAAGAATACAGCCAGCTCACTCAGGCATCTCCATCCATTTCATGCTTTCAGCATTCATCCCATAAAAATTCATCTTGCCCTACAGACAGCATTTTAGAGAGAATAGAGGAGAAAGTTTCTCTTCTTCCTACTTTGTGCCCAGAAGGCCAAAATCAACACATCCCTGCAAACAGACTGGGACAGGTACTAAACAGCTGAAGAATGCACTTTCTCCCCAAGCTACATATGTCTAAGTGACATTTGATTCCACTGAAAGGCAGATTCGTTTGTATCTGGGAAAAAGGCAAGCATGGAATGTGAGCTTATTTTGAACAGAATCAGCATTGTGGTAGCCAAAGCTCATTAATTATGAATTTTATCAACTGTTCACTGAAATTTCTTCTGCTAGCACAGTGTAACTGCCTGCAAAAGCAGCGCTTTCAAAGGAAAAAAAGCCAAGCTATGAAATAACCCACATCCTTCCTTTTCCAGGAGCTATCCCTTACTCGTTCCAGAACAACTACAACGCTGGGAGAATCCTTGAGGTTCTCCAAGCATCTCAGCAGAGCATTCATTGCCAGGAAAAAGTGCTGAAGGGCATAATGGGGTGAAACATGAATGTGGAGCACAGGAAGGAGCTCTCCTGCTTGCACTGCTGGGGTCCTGGCAGGGTGCTTAAGAAATTTGTCACGGAACACTCCCATGTTTGAAGTATATTTTCTACTCTTCAGCTGGGCTGTGAAACGAGGAGTAAAAGCAACAACCACCCCACAGCCCCAGGGCTCAGAGAGTGAGTCAGCCCCACTCAAACACTCACTCCCAAGGATCCCATTAAGTGCTGAACCAAGAGAAAACATCACAGGGCAGCTCTGCAGGGCACAGGCAGCATTTAACATTACAATTATTTAGAGACACTGATTTTAATCAGCAAGCAGAGCCTCTCCACTTAATTTCATTTTACATGCACACACAGAGGCCTATCTTGGCAAAGGCAGAGCAGTGGTTTGGAGGTGAGGAAGAGGATCATCCTCCACAGAACAGCACCCCCAAACAGCCCTGCTCCTGGAGGAACTGAGTTTGAACTGAGCCTTCCAGCCCAACAAACTCTGCCACTACCACTCTTCCACTAACAGCAACTCTCCCCCTACTACTCCCTGCAGTCTTTGCCCTTCCTTAAAGACCATTTTTGCAGAGCTTCCCCATCTATGGCTCATGGGCCCAGCTGTGCCTCCTGGAGAGTCCATTGGCAACAGCTGGGACCTTCAGGACAGCCCCTGCATGGACACAACTGCCCTCAGCATCCATCACTCAGCACACAGGGATCAGCAACTGATTTGCCTGTGTTTGTTGGAGCTAGATGCTCTTCAAGGCCCCTCCTAAGACAAACCAGCCTGGGATTCCATGTTTCTGCATGTTCAAAGAGCAGCTGTTGGGCTAAAACACACAATTATTTTTCCCTTCCACCAGAGAAATAATGAGGGACATGAGATGCTCTCCCAGTAAAACACACTGCTTCCACCAGGGAAGTAATGAAGGACATGAGATGTTCCCCCAGCAATTAAAATATACCTGGTGAACAAAGATGTGGGAGTTGTGCAGGGACTGAGATCTTCACAGTCCACTTTGGGTCTTGGCTGCAGGGAAGCTCGAAGTGCCCAGCTGAGGTGAGAGCCACATCCCCAAAACTGCGGGGTGACCTTCAGGGCCCCATTTCTGTTACCAGAGTCACTGGAAATGAGGTCTGACTTGTCCCCTTTGTCACCCTGGTGAATGCATTAACTCAGCTGGTAATTAGAGAGGCCTCAGCCAGGTATGTTAATGACTACGTGAAGAGTTTCTGTTAATCAGCTGTCGGTGAACAATGGCATTTCTCAGATTGTTTCCAGATGCAAAGCTGTTAGAGGGTATTTTCATCAATGATCTGCATTACATTTCCTCCTAATCAAGTTCCCAGTGATCTTTTGATTGGGATGAAAGGAGATACAGAAATACTACTCAAGTCTAGAGTGATCTATTTCTCCTGTTAACCCCTTCAGGTAAAAGCCATTTAAACAGCAGGAGATGCTGGCCACTGGTTTTGCCAAATTTTTGGTAACACCGAGGAACAAATGTTGCCCCAGCATTGCAGGACTCCAATCTGAGCAGCCAGCTTGGTGTCACTGCCGAGGAGAACTCCAGCAGCCCCTGCCTGGTGAGAGCACAAGCCATAAAATGTGCTAAAACGAGATGGAGTCACAAAATACCAGCGAGCTACAAGGACTTGGAGGGAGGCAGTGCAGCCATCTGTGCCTGGCTCCCAGAGCCAGCCTGGCAGAGGCTGTGATTAGCACTGTCCAGACAGATCTTCTCCTGTCTGCTGTCAGCAGCCCTGTCTGCTCCAGAGCCTGCCCATGGCACTGACAGATGTCCCAGGCAGCTCCAGCCCTTGCACAGAGCTCTGAGATTGTATTTCAATTCCCCCCGGTGCAAGCTCTGGTGCTGGAAGACATGGAAAAGGTGCAAATTAAAATACAAATTTTAAAAAATCCTCTTCCTAGGGGTTCAATAAAGAAGATAAAAATGCCCACTTGGCACCTTCTGGCCTTTGGAGGGAACCTCAGCAGAGGTACCAGCAGGTGGGAGGCAGCACAGGCAGGGCCAGAGCTGAGCTGCCAACCCTCAGCTACACTCCCAGCTGCTGCTTGGGTAAGATAACAAAGGTTTAACCTCTTATTTTCAATCTAGGATGCCTTGCAGTTATACCTACAAGGTGCATTGCTGTTAGAACATCCTGGAAAATGTCCCAGGATACATTTTTCTAAGTACAGAGGTCTCAATTAGTGCTTTTCAATCTGTTGACACAGCCTCAAGCCCAGCCAGGTTAGAAAATCTGAGCCCACATATCAAGCCAGAATTGAAATTCAGCTCTGCTCTCCACTTGCACTTCCCAATGAGAATTTATCTCCAAATAAAATAAAAACCCTCCAAATAAATTTAAAAATTAAAAAAAAAAAAAAGAGAGAGAGAGAGAGAAAACAAAAACAAAATCCATCACGAACCAGACAGCTGAGTAGGAAATAAATAGCCCAGAAATACAGTAATAGCTTATGCATATTTGAAATACCCCACAGCTACAGGGTGTAAGCTGCGTGAAGAGGTCTGAGCAAAGCCTTTGGGGAGCAGTTTGAGTTGTGGTAGCTCAGAAAAGCAATCACTGGAGCAGTGTGACAACAACCCTGCCTAGAAAAGCCTCTCCAAAGACGCTGAGAGCTGTCAGCTTTGAAAGGAAGCAGCAGGAAAGCCAGGGGCAAGCTGGAGTTGCTGGAAAAGAGAGGAGTCTTCCAGGCAAGTGTTTTGTTATTAGGCAAAATAATTATCTTACAAGGCAATGGTTGTTGCTGCTAATTAATAAGTGGTGTGCTTAATATAAAGCTCTAATTTGAGTGGCGAGGCAGAGCATTAAAGAGGGATTTGGCAAGTGGAAAAGCACCTCCAGCTCCATGGGTTACAGGGAGATCACTCTCCAGGTGCACACTGGGGGTGGCCACGTCAGTCTCATCCCAAGTTATGGAATCCAGAATCCCAGAATGGACTGGGTTGGAAAGGACATTAAAGCTCTTCTTGTTCCACCCTTGCCATGGGCAGGGACACCTTCAACTAGACCAGGTTGCTCCAAGACCCATCCAACCTGGCCTTGAGGTGCCCATGAGACAATACCATTTTGGTGGTAAATAATTTAAAGGGACACCCAGCGTGCCAGGGATGCTGAGTTTTGATCCTTCCTTCACAGTGTCTCTCAGAAATCTGCTGCAAACCATACCAAAGGGTGATCTCAAGACTCATTTCAGGCTGCTCAGCATCTGCAGAATCCACGTTCCCACAATTACTGCTGCAAAGAGAGCTTTCAAAACCCTCCTCCAAAGGCATTTTTATCACCTTGGCTGAGCAGTGACAGGCAGCAAAGCCGGTCCTGGTCAAGTTTAATGTGTAAAACTTCAAGGAAGTTAAATGTGTGAAACTTCAGGGAAGTTTTTTTTTTCCCTGTTTTTTCTTTGCAAGTCACTGGAAAACCAGCAGGAGTCACGTAACCCAAAATAGAGAGTTTACATGTGACACAAAGCTGTTTGCTTTCCAAAAGCTGAAGTGGGATGGGGACTGTAGGTGTGACAGGACATTTGACAGTCACTCCTCAGTGGCACGAGTAATGACAGGTCCTGGAGCTTGGCTTGACTCATTCCTCACCGACAGGAGCCAGGGATGCCAGCAGGGAATGGTGTGGGGTCTGCCCATGGGAATTAATGTCCAAACATTCCCTGCCCATGGCAGGGGGTTGGAACCAGATGATCTTTAAGGTTCCTTCCAACCCAAACAGGTCTGGGACTCGATCTCTGCCATCACCACAGCATCACTGATTTACATTTAAAAGTTGCAGCACTTCTTGCATGGTACCAAGGTTGGACTCGATGGTCTTGGAGGTCTTCTCCAACCTAAATTATCCTGTGATTCTGTGCCACACAGGGAACCAAGTCTGGGGTTTGCAGAGGTCAGTTTTAACTGGTGCATGACTGGGTGGCAAAAACACTTCTGGGAACCAAGCTCATTAAAGGGTGAAACAGGAATTGCCTGAAGCTTATGTATGCATGGTCATGTTCTAAATGATCTCAACACTTCACAGAAAGGCTCCTACCATGAAGGCAGGAAGCCCTGGGTAGGAGCAGTGTCCCCTTCTTCCCAGCTGGAGTGTGTAGAGGGACTGGTAGATCCAAGTAATATTTTGCCCCAAACTTGTGTTGGCCTCACCAGGATTTGCCTGAAGGCAAAGAGCAATGAGTCAGATTTTGTGGCTTTGTCTGCTTTTTTAAGGACACAGCTGATTCATACTACAAGATAAAAATTAATCTTGGGGCCAAAAAATAATCCTGAAGGTTGCTGAAGGCAGACAACCTGACTCCTTGAGAGCTCCAGTGGAATTCTGGCATCCAGCCCTGCTCTGTCCCAGCTCTTTGCTGAAGTCACACGATTTGCAGTTGGACTCCAAAGGTCTTCTCCAAGCTGAATGATTCCGTGATCTCCAGCAGCATCACCATCCACCCCCAAAAATCTGAGACACAAACACCCTTTAAACAGACTGTGAACGCTGTGAAGGATCAGCTACTGCAGGAACCTTCTTGGGGGTGCAGTAGGCCAGCCCCAAGATCACCCATCGCTGCCCACATTTGCTGTGAGAGGGCCAGGAATAGGAAAAGCTGTCACTGTGAGGCTGGAGAGCAGCACCTGATGCTCTGTGCCATCTGCCACCCTCACCAAGTGGCACTTTTCCAGAGCCACATCCCACCCCCTCGTGCCACCAAGGTCAGCTGCTCCTGCTGAAGGGTGGAGACCCCCTCCCTCCGCAGGGCCCAGCTCCTGCTGCCAGCACAGCAAAGCCTTTCTCCTCTCACATGTCACACAAGAGCTAAATGCTGGAAAATGTGGCTCCCCAGCAGCCCTGGTGGAAGATGCCAACACTCACACGGTGACACTTACAGTCTGTCATCGACAGCTACAGAAGGATGAGGGGGAGAGAGGTTCTTCTTCTCCACTCCTGACTCTGGCAATCAACAAATTTCCCACTTCCATGCAGAGAACGTTCAGCTTTTCACCCTGGTGAGCCCAGGGCAGGTTAAAATGCACACCTTTAAGCTCATTCACTTCTCAACTTTCTGAGCCATGGGGTGAATTTTAGTGTCTGCTGAAGTCATTCTCAGGGTAAGGAAATGGGAGCCCTTTCTGGAAGTGCAGGAGTGCCAGCACTGCAGCAAAGCTGTTCCAAATGGCAAAAGGCTGGGCCAAGGATGTGGCCACACTTGGACTTCCACTTTTCCACCCCATCTTCATATCAAGGTTAGGAACAAAGCTAATTTAAAGAGTCCCCACAGCTCCAGCAACCCTCTGCCTCTTCCATGCACAAATCCTGCTCTCTAACAGGTTCCTTGTTCAACAAGCTGCTATCCTGTTCTGCCTGAATAATTTAAAACCAGGGAACACAAGCAGCAGCAAACAGGCACAGGCAGGGTAGGACACACACCCCAAGCCTTTTGAATGCAGCAGTGGCTTTGTGACCATGCTGGAAAGCTCAGGGAGGAGGAGCTCCTGAAATCCCAGC
>VZSJ01004151.1:0-32766 GCA_013398405.1 Pheucticus melanocephalus | reverse complement strand
TCACTTCAATGCCCAGCCCTGCCCCGTGAGCTGCCTGGGATCCACCACGGCATTCCTGCACACCCCATTAACTCCAGCATCTCATCAGCTCCCTCCTTTCTGCTCTTTATCTGGATGCCAGTGATATGGAGTGCTCACATTTACACTTGGCACCACTACAGGCTGTGACTGAAGGGTATTCTGGGCTTGTTCTCATTCTCCACAGCTGCTGGCTTCACCTTCCCTTGTCTCGCTCTGCCCTCGCTCTCTGAACTCCAGGAGCCTCCAGGGGCACTGCCAGCTCACAGCAGCTGTTCCCATCCTCCTCGTGCATTATCAGGGAGAATTTTCCTACAGAAGTGCTAAGAAATCTCCTTCCTCGCAGCTCCTGCCAAGTGGAAGTGTCAATTTCCCGTGTGACAAAAAGCAAATCCTCCACCCGAAACTCGTGGAGTATTGGATCTGGTTTTGGCTCAACAGTCAGGTATTCTGAGGTCCAGTATTCAACCAGAGGGTCTCCAAAAATGAAAGCAGCAGTTTTAAAAGAGCTCTCAGAAAGGTTTTACAAAGGTGGGGGAATTATCAGAGAACAAGACTGCAAATTGGCTCTGCCAATGATGTTTGGCTGCTTCCTAGAAATAAGCCAGGAAGTGGAAGAGTTGAAGGAATCTCCCTTATAGAAGAAAAATGCCAATATATTAACACTGATAGACCAAATAAAAATGTTTAATGTGGATTTTAGAACAATCCAGATGAGGCCTGATATATCACTAGCAGAGCAGTGTAGGAAGAGATGACAGGGAACAAGGGGAAACAGGGCATTATTTCCAATTGCAAAGATCATGGCCAGTTAGTCAGGGGCCTGGGGAAGAAGTTCTCCTCTAATATTCAGAAGCTGGATTACAGAGCCCATTTCAGGGCAGTTACAGGTGACAAAATCTATATTACCAGGAGCTCAACACCCATTTCATCATCTTTCAGCAGGCAGGAGTTCTGTGAGCTGCTCCTGCCTCATCGTTTGGAGTTCAGCTTCTTCTGGAGCCCAGCTACACAGCCCTGGTTACCCTGCTTATTTACAGGTCTCTTGGAAAAGGAACCCCAGCCAGTTCTGGCTGGTATAGCCAAAAAAAAAACTCCTTCTAAACAAAAAGCTGCATCCACATCCAACACATCACAGGCTGGGCACCCAAAACACATTTTCCCGGGAAAAAAGTGATGGCTCACAGGGGAAAACAAAACCAGGAGAAGAGTAGAAAGGTTCTTTCCTCCAGATATCCAGCTAAAGTCCTGGCAGCTTCCAGGGATCTGGGGGTTTTGCTCAATGAGGCATCCAGCTCATCTCGCAGTGACGTGACGTGGGGGCATTTAACAGAGATGATGAGTTGGGCCCAGGCTTGTCTGCTCTGGAAGAAGAGCTCAGCTGCCTGGGCTGAGGAAGCAGCTGCTGCTGCTGGAGTACCTGCCAGAGAAAAAGAGAAGTGGGAGGACCACAGACTTCAGATGCTCTAGGCTGGCTCAACTGGAAGCTGCCTATTTTTGCCAGTACATTCCTGCCCACCCCAGAGGAAAGCCAACCCTCGTGATCTTCCCCCAGCCCTGCTTCCTCTTGCTGGAAGAGCCAAGGAGATCAAACGTCTGTGGAGGCTTGGAGTGAAGTGTCACTGACATATTTTGTGAAAAATCCCTTCACCAGGATTTCTTACCCTGGTAAGCTGAGAAGCCTCAGAGAAAAATGAAAACAATATTATCTGATTGCTTCTCCCTGTTTTGCTGCTTTGGAATGTGGTCTGGCCATTGTTTATCCAACAGGTGCATGTTTCATTGGTTTCACATGAATTGTTATTAATTAATGGCCAATCACTGTCCAGCTGTGTCGGGACTCTGGAAGCAGCCACGAGTTTTAGTTATTCATTCTTTATAACCTTCTGTCTGTATCCTTTCTCTATTCTTTAGTATAGTTTTAGTATAGCATTATTTAATATAATATAAGTACATAAAATAATAAATTAGCCTTCTAAGAACATGGAGTCAGATTCTCAATTTCTCCTTCGTCCTGGGGACCCAGCAAATACCAGAGTGAAGTGCCAAAATCATGAATGCACTTATGCAAATGCTGAAATAACACAAACCTGAAGTGACAAGCTATTAGGCAGCCTTTAATGCTCAGCATTGTAAAGGATTTATTAAACACTACACTTGCAAGGCCAGGACAAACAGGGAAGTGGGAATTTGAAATAACTTGGCAATCTCATTGCACCCTCAAGAAGCACAGGCAGCAACTGAACCCCAAATATTTCACAAGACAAGGTCAGTGCTGTTTCCTGCGCTGGACTTACAAAGGAAAGCCCCAAGGATAAATCCACGTGCCCACAGCCCTGATTTTGGATGTCTTGGCCCATGTCCTCCACTGCTGTAGCTGCTCTGTTGCCTCTGCCCAGTACTTCTGTGGAAAAGTGGGAAGAAGGAGGAATGGCAGAGGAGAGATATTATGGGCTGACTCCAACCATTCCCAGTTCCTCAGGGGACAGGGACAGAAAAGTTGGGAATGAAGAAGCAAAGCCCAGCTTGGGCAAAGAGAGTTGGAGAGAAAGTGCTGGTTTAATCTTTGTCTTTGTTTTTCACCATCCAAATCTGTTTTAATCATGGAATCATGTGGGTTGGAAGGGACCCACAAGGATCACTGATCCAACCCCTGGCCCTGCACAGACACCCCAACAATCCCACCCTGGGAGCATTGTTCAATTGTTCCTTGGGCCCTGTCAGCCTGGGGCTGTGCCCATTCCCTGGGGAGCCTGGGCAGTGCCAGCACCCTCTGGGGGAAGAACCTTTTCCTAAAATCCAACCTAAACATCCCCTGACACAGCTCCAGCCATTCCCTGGGTGCTGTCCCTGTCACAGAGAGCAGAGATTGGAGCTGTCCCTTGGGAGGAAGCTGAATTCTGCTCTCAGGCCTCCCTCCAGTCTCCTCCTCTCTGGGCTGCACAAATTTTAGCAATAAATTAAATTAATTTCTCCCAAGGCAAGTCTGTTTTGCTCATGACAGTAACTGATGAATGATCTCCCTGCCTTTGTCTTGATCCAGGAGATTTTCCACTTTATTTTCTCCCTCTGTCCTGCCAAGGAGAGCATCCAGGAGGGCATCTGGCAACTGCCCAAGGCCAGCCCACCCCATGTGGAGAGAGAGAGACCTCTGGAACAGAAAACTGCTTTCAGAGGCAGACCTAATTTGGCTCGGAGTTCAGTTTTTGGCTGTCCTATCCTCTCCCCACCCCTTGGATCTCATTTCACATTAAGGTGAAAGCAATGACAGCTGATTTTTCAAGTCTGGAGCCACTTCTCTGACACAATTTGCTCAATGCCTTTACCTGGGAATGTGCCTGCAGCAAACTGGCTGCCCCTTGCAGAGGGGCATCAAGCACTGCCTTCCACTCACACCAAGAGCAGACAAGGTGCAGCATGAAGACACTTGGAAAAGTGGAGATTTTTGTGGGATTTTTTGGGTTGGTTTGGGTTTTTTTGTTTGTTTGTTTGTTTTGGGGTTTTTTGTTTGGTTTTTTGGGGGTTTAGGGTTTTTTTTGTTGTTTTTTTGGGGGGGTTGTTTGTTTTTGGTTTTGTTTTTAGTTTTGCTCTTAGGGTTTTTTTTATAAAAAAGTATATGGTTACTGTGAGAGTAAGCATCTGATGAAACCACCCTGTCAATCTCTCTCAGCCTTCCATCTTGTCCTGCACCATTTTTTTTTTTTTTTTTTAATGACTTGTTTCTTCTCCTCCACTTCACTCAAAGGAACCTCAAATCATCACAAGTACAGCCTGGCTTCTGAAACAGACTTCAGCAACTGTCAGGATTCCCAACACCCTGAGAATTGTGTGCTGTCAGATCCAGCAGAAGGGAAGGAGGACAGGTGGGAAAGGAGCATGGCAAGAGCTGAGAGCTACCCTCTGCATTCCCAGCATCCCAGGGAGCCTGCAAGATGGTTGCAGAAGCCAGGGAATGGTTGCAGAGCAGTCTGAGGGCGAGGAATGGGGCTGTGACATTTCTGCTGAGGCTTTTCAGCTCCCAAGACCTTACAGGAAAGCAGTGAGACCTCACCTCGAGCGCTGAGCTCTGGGGCTGCCAGCACAGGAAGGACACGGAGCTGCTGGAGAGAGTCCACAGGGATGGTCTGAGGGAAGGAGCCCTCTGCTCTGGACAGAGACTGGGAGAGCTGGGGGGGATTCACCTGGAGGAGAAAAGGCTCTGGGATGATGAAATTGCAGCCTAAAGGGAACCTGCAAGAAGGACAGAGAGAGACTTTTTATAAGGGCTTGGAGTACCAGGACAAGGGGAATGGCTTTACACCTACACAAAGAAGGTTTTGATTTGATTTTGGGAAGGAATTCCTCTCTGGGAGGGTAGGCAGGCCCTGGCACAGGGTGCCCAGAGATGCTGTGGCTGCCCCTGGATCCCTGCAAGTGTCCCAGGCCAGGTTGGACAGGGCTTGGAGCCACCTGGGACAGTGGAAGGTGTCCCTGAACTGGATGCTCTTCAAGGTCCTTTTCAACACAAGCCATTTTATGTTTCTATGAAAACAAGAAAAATTAATTCCTTGCAGCACATAAATCTCAACCAGTCCCATCCCAGAAGAGACCAGAGCACCTGGCTCTTGTACAGCTCTTTTTTCTCCATCTCATGAGGATGACACATCTTTATTCTCAAAGGCTTCCCATCCAGCTCAGCATCAATCCCATGTTAGGGGCTGCTTTTGCCAACGTGACCCTTGGCATTGGACCCTTCCATGCCCTGGAGGCTTCAGCTGGAGAAAAAAACCTTTGGTTATTTCAGCAGGAGCCACCTTTGCAGCCAAGGAAAGTCTGCAAGGTCTGGTTTTCCTGGGCTCTCACAACTCTGCAGCCTCAAGGAGAGCACGCAGCGATCACACAGAGATCCCATTTATGCTTTCTTGATTTAATCCCTTCATTTCAAAAAGATTTAGATGGCATAGAAAGGAAGGGAAAAAACCACCCCAAAAACTATTGACATTTGGATGCCTGCCTCTTGATGTTCAGCCACAAAATGGACACAGCTGCTGTGCCATGCTGGCATTTAACCATCACAGAGCCCAAGCACATGGCAAAGCCAAATTGTGATGGATGATGGTCCCCAGGAGTCCCAGGAGGAGCCACCCCACAGCCTTGCTGTCAGCAGGAGTGAGGCAAAGGATGGCTCCTGTGGTGTCCTGAGAGCTCCTCATCTCCTGAAGCCAAGGCCTTGCAGAAGGTCAACCAAAGCTGATGACTTTGTGCTTGTGGAACTGCCAAGCACCTGAAGCCATCTCAGCATTTACAGGGTGGTGGCACCCAGCCCAAGGGCTCCATCCCAGCCTTGAGAGAGCACACACTCCCCAAAACACCGTTTTAATGTTGCTAAGAAAGACCAAAACATATAAATACATTGGACTTTTCCCCCCCTTAACCTTTCTCCAAGTCATTCCAGAGCTTGCATCCAGCCTAGTGAGTAACCAACATAGTTACGGGGCTAAATTCAGAACTGCTTAAAAATCCAACTTTTTAGTCCTCTGACAATCAGTTTCATGGCATTTTTTTGTCCTTGGGGGAATGAACGACCTTGACACAGAGCTGGTTTTCCCTGTGCAGCTCCCTGACTCTATTTAGCAGCAGGAAAAGCAGGAACAGAGCCCAGACTGGTGTTACTCAGAATATCAGCTCAGCTTCCAGGATTCTCAAAGCAGTCACTCAGGGAAAGGGAGAGGTGAAGAAATATGGCATTTCTGAACTGTATATATTCCATACATCAACATCCTCCTAATCAACAACAGCTGAAGAACTGCAGAGTGCAGGGGGAGAAAAAAATCCTGTAGATATTGAAGAAACTTTTATATTTATAAATACACACGCATGGATACGTGCACATCCAGACTTAGTCTCCAGCCAGCCCAGCCAGCAGGCATTGAATAACCAGGAGATGCTGTAAATTTTGGGACAAACAGCATCTCCTGGCTGCAGCTTTTGCTCTAATTGTGTTGGCATGATTATTTTTTCCTCACGAACAGGACAGGGCTGCTGGGGTATGTTCTCTGAGCTTTATTTGCAACATCAGCCTCATCGCACGGCTGAGACAATGGGAAGATGGCAAAGCTCACGTACAGCCAGCAGCAGCCAAAGGTTTCTTTGTTAGAAATCACTTTTAAAACTTTCTAGCCAATTGCTAAAGTTTACAGACAATTGTTCTAGCTAATTACTAAAAGTTTACATACACTTGCTTCACACAATGCTTGCTTGTCTTCTTTCTATTAACAATACACAATACTCCATTACTAAGCTTAAAACTTTCTACTGTCTTGCTAAGCATATTTTCCTGCAGTTTTAAGGTCTGTCTTAGCTAAGCCTGAAACTCAAGCTATTGTTTAATCACTCTCCTTGCTATACCATTGCATCTTTTTCTGCTTTCAGGCTTTGCATCTGCAGCTAGTTCTCTGTTTCTCTGCTCTTTCTAAGGCCTGCTTTTCCAGCTTTCTGGAGATCATCTTACCTTTACTATTTCTCACACTAATCTTGGTGTTTTATTTTGGAGGGCACAGCCACTTGTTAGGCCACACCAGTCATGGGAAGCCAACACCTGTGTCTGCATTCTGAAAGAAAAAGATTAATCTGGTGGGTCCAAAGAGGAAGGTTCTTCAAGCCACCTCCAAATGGACAGGTTGGGGTGGCACTGCTGTGTGCCGTAAGCACATTTGGGTCTGAGCAACAGGGATCACACGGAAGAATCACACAATGATGCATTTGTCTTCTGAGCTGGCAAAGAACCCCAAACCCTCCAGGGCATGGTTATGTCATTCCAAGGGCTGACTCTATTAATCTAACAGCAGATGCAACCAGTTCCCACAAGCACTCCCCTGGTTCCAAAATCTTCCAAGGAGTTGGTGGGGAGGGGGGATAAACACACATCAGTCTCTTATTTAGACTGCACTGACACAGCTATCAGTGTGACAGATTAGCTGTTATTGGAACATCCTGCTTGCCCTGAAAGAAATATCTGCCAGGAAAAAGCAGAATGGGACCTGAACACACACGCCTTCCACGAAAGGTTACTACTATCCCCACATAAACAGCCCCTGGAAGCCCAGGAGACACAAAATCCCTGATACACCAAAAAAAACCCACCAAAACAACTGCTCTGCCCATGTGTTCAGTGGATGGCAGGGAAGGTAAGAGAAAAACCAATGTGCAAAATGAGATTCAAATGAAATTCTTTCTATTTGAGCTGCCTGAACAGAGAGAGAGAGCTGTGCAGATGGCAAATCCTGAACCAAATGATGAGTCAACCCTCCAAACAGGGGGGCATATTTTAGACCCCAGGAGGTGCAATAAAGCCAACATGAGGCTGACTTGAGTGATATCCTTGCCTTCTGGGCGATGCTTGCCCTTGCACTTGTTCCTCTGCATCCCTCACACCCACCCAGTTCCTCTTGGCTCGTGTCTTTGGCTTCATCCAAACAGAAACGCAGCCCCGCGCTGGGCTAATCTCACTATTTCATTAATCATTTATCTCATCAATCATTTCCAGCCATTTCCCTTGGGCCACCCAGCCTTGCCTGCAGCTGCCAAATTTCAGGCTCGTTTCATCTCTAACCTAGTTTCAGAGCTGCCTTGTCTCCCTGCCTTTCATGTTCCCAGCTTGTGTTCCCCTCGCACACTTGAACTGGCTGTCCCTGATCAGGATGAGGAGGGAGGAATGAGGGGATGACAGACTTTTTGGGATTGTTGTGTGCTAAAATCAGTGCCTTGGAGCCAGATGGTGGCTGACTCGTTTAATTCTCCTCTACAAGTGGACTCAAAAGAGGAGGAAACCTCAAAGTGGGCAGCACTCCATGGTAGCCTACAGGTCTGTGATCAGGGCAGAACATTTGTGCTCTGTGCCCCCACGCAGCAGCATGTCCTGTGGTGACATTAATTGGGATTAGTGCAAGGGAGCCTGGCGCGGAGTTCTGGCCCAGGCTGGGCTCAGCCATTCAGAACATCATTTACCAGCTCTGGAACCAAGCTGTTGCCACAATTTTTAACACTTTAGGGGCTGGGGAGGTGTGGTTTTGGCACAGCAGTCACATCACTCTGCTCTCCCAATGGGGAAGAGATGAGAAGGACAAGGCAAAGTGCTCACAAGACCTTCAGCTGAGCCTTTCCTGAGCTCTGCCACATGTCATGGGCTGCTGAGGAGTGAATTTCCCACTCTTGGCAAATCTCACATATGGGCAGAAATGCCTCCCCTTAGCTGAGAGCTGAAAAGCATCTCTTGCATGTAAACACAGATCTCTTCTGTTCCTCCTTCTCTCTAGGAGGCACAAGCAGGCAAAACTTTTGCCAAACTGGCCCTTGGCTCTGGGAGCTTCGAGGTGAAACCAGCCCAGCTCCTTCCACCGTGGCTGTGCCAAGGGTGGCAGGTCTGGGAATGCTTCTGGGGATGGAAGGAAAACCACCCACACCAGGTCCCACAGAATGAACAGTAAAGAAAAAGAGAGAGTTTTAAGCCCCAGACTTGAGCCTTGCAGTTTCTCTGGTTGCTCAGAGGGGTGGAATCCCACCCAGCTCCTACAAACCAAGTTCCTGGGTTCTGGAATCCCCTGCCAGGCCAAGAGCCCTGCAGGATCAGAGCATGGCTGTGCATGCAAAACATGGGCAGCCTTCCGCATCAGCAGCATCCACATTCAAACCTGGCAGGCTCCAGCCTCCCAGCACATCCCTGTGGAATTCCAGCCCCCTGCTCCCAGCGGAGCTGCTCTTCTCCAGCAGAGCCAATGCTGCAAATGTCAGTGGAAGGCAGGCACGAGCACCACGCCGAGAATCTCTGCTCCTGCTCACCGTGGCACCAGGAAATGCTTCCAATAAACAGCAAGTTCTGCTTAAAACTAGGAGTTTTTAGGGGAGCTGGACTGCTGGCAGCTTCATGCAGAGTTGTTTCAGCCAGGGAGAAATGCAGAAGTGTCAGGACACGGCCTGTTGCCCAACAGCAGAGAGGAACTACAGAGTCATTTCGTGATGAGATAGCCATAATGAACAGTCATTTTAAAGAAAGATGCAGTCATACAATTGTGGCAGAAAACCAGGGCCTGTTATTTCGGCTCCAGGCTTTGGTTCCATCCTCTCCCAGTGAACTGAAATCTCTGACTCTCTCCAAAGAGCACCCAACCCCTCTCTCTTGGTCTTTCCTCAGACACCTCCACTTCAGTGGGTGTATTTTCAAACTTTGGCATGTAAGCTTTTAGGACAAAGAGCTGTGTTTTGGTTCACTGAACACAGATCTGCTGCTCCAACCCTTTAAAAGGGGGTGTGTGTCTTTCTTGTTGCATAAACCTCATGTATTTGAGTCCCTTTCTCTCTGCTAGGAAAGGTGGTGTGGGGCCTGTTCCAGAAAATTCACCAGCAGGACCTGTGAATGCTTTAAAAGAGCTCAAGAAGCTGGAAAAAATTGCATGGACAAGTGTTTTTTTTTTTTTTTCTGTCCTCTCCAAGAGGATAAAAAGCTGGCAATTAATAAAACACCAGCTTAGAAAACCAAACAACTCAAAGGCTTTTGCAAATGGTTCTAGCATTACCTGTAGTCAGAGCTTCTTCCCTTCAAAATACCCTGGAAGACCATTCCACTAAGGAGAGGTATAAAAATATTCCTTAGCAGCCCCTGCATCAGAAACCACCCCAGGGTTTTCTGTTTTGTCTTTTTTATCCAATCTATGTGCTCCCACAGCCCCTGGCAAGCCGGGCTAATGGAGATTTCCCACCCTTCAACAAGACTGCCTGCAGTATTCAAACACAAAATTAAAGACTTTTGAAACACACACAGAAGAAGTTGTTGGGGTTTTGCTGCCCCATCTTTAGGTTGACAGTTGGACTCGATGATTTTAAAGTTCTTTTCCAACCTGAAAGTTTCAACAAGCCTATCCCAGTAACGCACATGTGGCATGTGGCCCTAGGCTGAAACATTTCTGGCCCCCCTTCTTCTGCACAGGACCTCCTCTTGATGTAATTAAGGGGTTTCCTTCACTCTTTAAATCCACAGCCTCCCATTTGGGATGCTGGGTTTTTTTTCCTCTCCATTACTCATTCCAGATCAGGAGGCTCAGCCAGCAGCATCACCTTCCCTCTGCTCAGAAAAAATATTCCTTCTCCACAAGCACATAAGATTCTTTTTAAACTCTCATTAATCAGGGCCTGTAATCCCTGGGATCCTGCCAGGCTTTGTGGTTTTCCTGGTGGTCTCCTCCTTCAAGTCTCACAGATAAATAATGCCCTAAAACCAGTTTGGTCTCTGGAGGCCAACACAAAATCCCAATTTCCTTCTTGGCCTACGTTTCTCCCAGCTTAATCTCCCCCTGATTTAATCTCCAACAAACATCTAGATAACTTCCAGGAGCTTTACTTCCTTGGAAGAGTTAAGGCCCATGTTTTAAGCTCCCCTTTCCAGGTCTAATGCTGGTTTTCCAGCCCAGACTCCTTGTTTGTCACGGGGGACAAGCAGCGCCCACAGATACGTCACCACCATGTGATGATTGCCAAGTGCTGGCACTCCATGTCCTTCAGAGAATTCCCACTGTGCCATGAGACATAGGCAACAATTTGTCCTGGGAAAAAAAAAACAAAACAGGGGGGGAAAATCAGGATTTTAAAGCCAGCAGGAGGTTTGAAAGGAGCAAACACTGTGGCAGCTGTGAATGTCAGACAGCAGCAGATTCCTTCCTGGTTGTGGAAGCATTAATTAGCACACCTAATCTTTAAGAGGCATTAGGATGCTCTTGCTAGAGTTAAGCAGCTGCAGTGAATGAGCTGAGCTCCTGGGTAAGGGCTGAGATGGGAGCTGGGAATAGGTAGAAGGCTTCAGCTCTGAAATCAAAACCCTCTCTGAGACAAGCAGCATTTATTTCTCTAGCTCTCCTCTTACCAAAGGCACTGCACAGCCAAGGCTGGGAAATCTGATTTAATGCTGTTTTATCAAAAAGGATAAGTCTGTCATGCAGGAGAAAGAAAATTCCACTGTCCACGGAGTAAAAAGCAAAACCATCTTCGTGCCTGGAGCAGAATTTAAACTCTGGGCTGCCACGGGCAAAACAAGCACTCCAACCTGGCCAGGATTTTTTGTCTCGGTCATTTCTCCTCTGCATCCCCTGCTCTCTTCACCACTTAAACACACCGGCCCTCCTTGCACAAAGGTCACTTTATCACACAGCTGGCCAGAAATCAGGAGGAGGAGGGGGGGAAAGGGGAATAATTTGAGAAGGGAGCTGCTGCCTCCCCTTGGATTTGTTCAATTCTGACATCTAGTGGGCATCAGCATCACCGGGAAGCAGGAGCTGGAGTGGCCATCCAGGCTCACTGACAGCCCTGGGATCAGCCCCTGGTTCTTTGTGCCACAGAGGATGTTCCTCACCCTTGGCACAGCTCTGGCTCCTCAGGACCCCCCCAAGTGTCTGTGCTGAACTGGCACTCGCAGACCTGCTCCAACCCCACGCTCCTGGTGGGAAAGCACTCAGGTCCTGCTCCCAACAGCTCACCACTCTGAATCAGGACATGGATCTGGCAATTAATGCCTCTTCTTCGTTTCAGAGAGATCATCCAGGGGTCAGGCTGGATGAGCAGCCTGAGCTGAGGCTGCTGACAGCCGAGCATACGCCCGGAAATCTCCGCGTTCCTCCAGGATGAGCCACAGCCTTCTCTCTGACATGGGCTGGGCTCCATCCAGCTGATCAGCTCTGCTCTTTGGGAACTTTTTTTTGGCTAGTTCCGTGTAGGGCTGAGCCCCTCTTTATTGCTGGTAGCTCCACCCATGCCCAGCTAGCCCATGTGAGCAGAATTTGATGTATGGCTACCAACACACCAGTGCCAGTGGTGGCACAAACCACACCAGTGCCTGGCAGTGACCACAGAGTCACAAACTGGCCTGGAAGGGACCTTAAAAACCATCTCAGGGCACCTTCCACTAGACCAGGTTACTCCAAGCACTGTCCAACCTGGCCTTGAACACTCCAGGGGTGAGGTATCCATCATGGAGCATCTGTGCCATGATGCCAAAAGGAGGGTCTGGCAAATGAGATGCTGTGGCACCCTGGAGCTCAAATTCCACAAGTGCTGCCTGAAGGGAGAGAAGGGAACAGAGCCCAGTTTTTCTGCAGTATCACTGCCTGGTGTTGTCCTTCATCCATCCCACACCATGGGAATTCCTGCCCAGACACTGTCAGCATAAAAAGTGTCAGGGTGAACAAAAAACCAAGCAGAGAAAATGAATGTGAAAGGAGGGACTCTGCCGTGGATGCAGGTTTTACTGCTTTTCTCAGAGAGCAGGAAGTCAGCACTTTCCACCCTTCCCTGGGGACAGTGCTGGAGGTCTGGGCAGGGGCCGGGTGTCCTGTCCCATGTGGGGACAGCAGCTGCAGTTGCTCCTGTTCATTCCCCAAATCACTACACAGATCCAAACTCTCACTTCTTTTCTCATCCTACAACTGCTTTGCATCAGAAGGGTGACAACATTTCACCTTTTGGTAGGGCAACAAAGCTCAAACAAAGTCCCTGTGTGCAGCAATGATGAGACCTCAGTCTCACCCCCCTGTGGCTTTGCTGTCTCCCTTCCCTTTTCTGCTGCCTCAGAGTTTCTGAACAGCCTCAAAGTCTGCAAGAGGAGAGAATTTCTACTCTGCACATTCCTTCCAGGGCAAGTAGTGCCTCTAAGGGTGTGGGGAAAGCTCCCTCCCTGTCCCTGCTGCTGCATAAATCTCCACTCCCCAAACGAAATCCAACAACAAAACTCAAGGTCTGCTTACACAGCCCAAACTCTCAGCCAGGGGAGCTGGAAGGGAGCATCCCTAGCAAGGGTCATTGGTATGTTGGAGCACCGAGTGCTTGAGTCAGCGATTTGGGACCAGGAAAGGCTCAGGAAAGTAATGTGGACGAAGGAAATATTGCTCCCTGCTGCCAGATAAACATCTGCACAGCAGATGCCACATCAGCTCCTCCTAGGTGTGAAGGCATTTGCATGTGTGCAGCCAGGAGCTTAAAGCACGCTGCAATCATTTTGGCTGGGGGGGGGGAAGTAAAAAGAAAGGGAAAAAAAAACAAAAAAAGGTGGGTTTTTGGTTTTTTGGGGTTTTTTTTGGTGCGTGTGAGTGTGTAGAGAAGTGCACATTTAATTATCATGTATTAGCAAAATGTAGAGTCAGAGAATATCCTGAGTCAGAGGGGCCCACAAGGATTGTAGAATCCAACTCCTGGCCCTGAGAACTGCCCGTTGGGGAACTGGGAAAAGCAAGAGTGAAACAGGGAAGAGTACAAGCCCAGCTGAAGCTGTTTCCTGTGCCAATCCACCTCATCCCTTCCGGGAAATGAAGCCAGGTCTTGGAGAAACAGGCCGGGAAGGTCTTCTGCTCACCTGGGCCAGAAAGACACATATAAAAAGCCCTAAGCCACAATCTCTTGAGCTCAGGAGTTTCAGAAAGCACCTAGGCTGTTCCTGGCTAATGAAGAGTCATGGTTCTACCTAAAATCAGCACAGATGAGTGACATCAGCCCTGTTGGGAAAGAAGATGCTCAGCAAAAATTTGGAAGGGAGACAGATCATGGAGGACTCTGGCACTGGGCATTCAGAGCAAAGGAATCATGGAATGCCAGGCTGGTTTGGTTTGGAAGGGACCTCAAAGCTCATCTCATCTCACCCCCCTGCCATGGGCACCGACACCTCCCATCATCCCAGGCTGCTCCAACCTCTTTCCAGCCTGGCCTCAAAGGTTCCCAGTCCTGCTCATCCAAGCAAAGCAAATCAGGCATGGAAGAGGAAAACATCACTGTCTCTGTTAGACCTTTGTCAGCACCCTCTGCTCCCTGCTACCACGCTGGGCATTGAGGGCTCTGACTGCATCCTCTCTAGCTTTTGAGGTGAAATTCCTACAAATCAGGTTACCTGGCTGCAACCAGGAGGGGAAAATAGGTGAGAGTCAAACTGGGTGGGACAGTGGCTTTAGAGAGAAAAATAAGTTGATTTTGACTAATAAAGCCTTAAAAAACCCCAATAAGAATCCCCCAAGCTGCACAGCAACCTCCCATTTCCTGAAGAGCCGCAGGGTGGGCTCAGTGCAGAGGGTGGAGAGAAGGAGATCAGGATCAGGATCAGGATCAGGGTCGGGATCGGGATCGGGATCAGGATCAGGGTCGGGATCGGGATTTGGATCAGGATCAGGGTCGGGATCAGGATCAGGATTGGGGTCAGGATCGGGGTCAGGATCAGGATTTGGATGAGGATTTGGATCAGGATCAGGATCGGGATCAGGATCAGGGTTGGGATCAGGGTCGGGATCAGGATCAGGATCAGGGTCGGGGTCAGGATTGGAATCAGGATTTGGATTAGGATCAGGATCAGGATCGGGATAGGGATCAGGATTGGGGTCAGGATCGGGATCGGGGTCAGGATCGGGATCAGAGTTGGGATCAGGATCAGGATCAGGGTCGGGATCAGGATCAGGATCAGGATCAGGATTGGGATCAGGGTCGGGATCAGGATCAGGATTGGGATCAGGGTCGGGATCAGGATCAGGATCAGGATCAGGGTCGGTGTTGGGATCAGGATTGGGATTTGGGTCAGGATCGGGATCAGGATCGGGATCAGGATCAGGACTAGGATCAGGATCAGGATCGGGATCAGGATCAGGATAGGGATCGGGATCAGGACTGCTGAGACCTTTCCCAGGTGAGGAACACATCAGAGGTGTGCTCTAACCTGGCTTTCTTCCAACTGCCATTAGCACCTGACAATCACCCTCATTAGCAGCCCCCAGCTCTCCACATTAGCTACCAAGAACTCATTACAGCCAAATTCCTGGCGGGCTTCATCTCCAGCCTCTGGATTTGGAGAGAGGCTTCTCTGTCTGCAGCTGCTGCAGCCCGGGAGAGACGACGGGAATTGAGTGTGGGTGTATTCCTTTGAATAATCAATAATTAGCCGGGAGCATCACAGAAAATTACAAGCAAGCAGAAAGAAAAGCAGAACAAACAAATGGAATAATGAGGTTTTAATAGCATCATTATGGGACGGTGGAAATGTCCTGGACACAGTTAAACTGGAGTTCTCCCAGGGATACCTAACTCATCAGAAGGGCTGTTGATGGATGAGGGTGTATTTAGCATCTCATGAGCAGAAAGGGAGTTTGGGGAAGACTCTCACTCCATGCAAGAACAAATTTATTCACCAAAAAGGAAAGCCAAGGCATCAGGTTCTTTCTTCCAATGCTGGATCTTTGAATTTTGACTCTTCTCATTCTCCAGTCTACTCTAAAAACAGAGAGGAAAGAGAAATGTCTGAGAAATTGTCTCAGAACCATCCTTTGGGAAAAGTATATTCAGCTTCAACAAGTTGCTTATTAATTTGCTTCCCACCCTGTGGAATCTGCAAAAAGAAATCCGCACATGCAAAACATTTCATATGTGCACAAATGTCGTGGCAGTGGCTAATTAGGGTAAAAAAAAAGAGGAATAAAATTAGAAAAATTAACAACAGTGTTAGAAAAATTAACAACAGTGAACTGAGACCCATGGGACACAAACCAACACATATTGTCAAGTGTCAAAAGCAGAGATGGTCGAGGCTAGAAGCTGCTGTATGGTCCGCCCTGAGATGGATCTGAATGGAGAGTACAACATTCAGAAGAAATGGGAGATGTGCTTTTCCAAGGGAACATGTGACAGCTTCCCCAGCACCCTGGAGCCTACACTGCGTCTTCAGCAAGTTGGTCACCATGGAAACCTGAATTTTTTTTTTTCTGTGAGACAATTTTGTTAGTAAAATTTTAGAGACAGATTCAGGCAAGAAAGGAGAGTCCCCATGTGTGGAAGGGATTAAATATAGTGACTCTCTAAGAACAGCTTGTCCAGGAGCCACTGAACCCTGCCTGGAGCCAAGGCCCAGGCCCAGGCCCAGCCCTGGGGATGGGGGATGCCAGCACCAGCCTCTGCAATCATTGCTGGGGACCAAGGGACAACAGGAGAAACAGGAACCACAGGGAACACAGGAAATTCCAGCTCAGTTTAAGGAGAAAGTCTTCCCCCAAGAGGGTTCCTGTGTGTAGCCCAAAGAGGATGAGTGATCTCCATCCCATGGTATTCCAACCTCAGCTACACAGCCCTGCTTTGAGAGGACCTTCCTGACTGAGTGATCCTTTGATGAGCTCATTTCTAAAACCCAGCACTGAGCAATAGGTTGAGAGCCCTTTCTGTCCCTCCAGGGAAGGAAGTCCTATTGGTTTTCTCCTGGAATTGGACAAAAGGGGCCTGTGAGGTGTAAGGGATCATCCAAGCTCCGTGCCCTCCATAAGCAGGAGCAATTTCCTCCATGTGGCTGAGGGTCTAATCCTTCAAAACTGTGAAAAATGCATGTATTTTATGATTGGCTTTTCGCAAATATTCAAATGAATATTATATGTGTTGTGTTAGAAAGTGATGCTGCATTAACTTTCTTAAGTAGTGTGTTAAAAATAGTTTTAGGTTATAACAATTGTTAAAATAGAAACGATGCTATGTAGGATACTTTTTTTAAAGAAAGGACTCGCAGCGAGATAGCAGCCACAGGACACCTGAATCTGTCAGAGAAAAGAGAATTTATTGCTCTGTTATCAGAAGAAACGAACTTCTTCCTGCCTTGAAGGCGCTGTCTGGATTCAGAGGAAGAAGTTGACAATGACCAGACAGAATCCTGTGTTTGAATGGAATTTATGCATCATGTATGAGGTGTATGAATATGCAACAGGCTATTGGTTTAAAGGGTTAATCCTTTGTTAACGGGTGTCCTTTTTCGGGCTCGTGCTGCCCAGAAAAGGTACCCAGAAAAAGGTACCCAGACCATCTGTAACTCTTTGTATTTGTTGTCTCATATGGTCCTAATTCAAATCGTCCAAATTATTATTTCTCTAATTGTACTACTATTTTTATAACCAATTTTTTACTAATACACTTCTAAAATTTTAAAAACAGGTGATTGGCGTTTTTCACAAAAACACATCAAGAAGAGGTGGGGGTGGGAACAAAGGGCGAGACCAAAATTGCTGCTGCTCACAGCACCGGGAGGCTGTCACAGCAATTCCCTCTCTGCTCCAACACCTCTGCCCCCAGCAGCAGGACAGGTCCTGCCTGGCCCTGTTTCCCTCTGACCAGATGAAAGCACGCTGTCCCCTGCCACAGCACATCCCAGCTGCCAGGTGACCCGAGGACTCAGCCACCGCGGCCAGGCCCTGTGATAAAACAGCAGCCTGACATTTCCCCAAGCACCAAACTGCTCCCAAAGCTCATCCGACACGGAGCTCACACACCCTGCAACAGATCCCGCCCTGCAGGGATTCTCCTTCCCTCTGCTGCTTCACTTTTCCTTTTTTCCTCTCACAGAAAGCAATAAGCAGCTTTATGAGAACCAAAGAAAGCGAGTGGATGAACAGGAGAGGCAGAAACAAAGACACGAGGATATAAAACCTCAGCTAAAATCAAGCAGCTCCTTAATGAGGGCACTGGGGATTAAAGCTCAGTTTTCCACGCCCCAGGAGAGCTGTGAACCCTGCTCTGCTATTGTATTTACAGGAGACAGATAAACAAGCACCCCTTTCACTCTGAAGGTCAGGTGCTGGATTTCTTAGGCATGAGAAGAGGCCCAATGCTGCCTGATACTCTTCCATTAAAAAAACAACTCTGATATTCAAGGATGCCACTTCTGCACGTGCAGCGCTGCTCATCAGCTCCTCAGGACTGCCAGCACCGAGCTGTGCCAGGTGACAGAGTCCTCACTCAGGGAGCAATTGTAAGGAAAACAGAGAAAACTCGAGGAGGAAATCACAGCCCCTTGGCTCGACGCTGAAGGAAGCTGATTTCCTGTTAAAAAACCACTTTCCTGGTGTGATTAACGAGTAAGACACAATCAGCATTCACCATCTACTTGTATTTTGCAGAGGCAGGAACTTGCTTCTTGATTTTCCTGTTCAAGGACATGAAGCATTGCTGGGGAGACTCCAGATATGATTCACAAGAAAAAGCTGCCTTAGGCAGGTGATTTGGGAACAGCAAAGCATCAGGGCCCTTTTGCTCCCTGGGGATTAAGGTGGTCGGCAAGTTTGAGCCATTTTTAGGCACCTCTTTGCAATTCAGAGCAGCATCAAGCAGATTCCATCTCGGGTTGTTAACAGGTGATCAGCTCCTGTAGAGCAGCTTTTTCCCCCCTCCTGTCACTCCCTGAGTTATTTATGGGAAAGGCTGGCCCCAGAGCATGCCACGGGAATTTCACAATCTCCCCAGTTTGGAGATGGACGAGGAAATAAATCCAGAAAATCTGATTAGGACTTGTCACTGAAGTAAGCTCATTAATCATTGATGGGGTTTTTCATATTCAATTTCTAATTCCTGCAGGCACCAGCAAACTGGTGGGTCTGAAGACTGCAGACTTGAAAATGTCCTTTATGTAACAATGGCACTGATTTTTTTTTTGTCCCCCTCCTGAATATTTAGCACATTCTAATAAATAAAAAGAGCTACAAAGCACCAGTGAGTTCATTTAGGCTAGCTTCTTGCACAAAGTCAGGCACGGAATTTTCCTGAAATAATTCCTGAAGCCAAAAAGATAAGAAGGCCTAGCTCAGAAATGCAAAATCCAGCATGAAAAACTGTCAGCCACTTGCCTGAGCAATTTTTGCAGCAGTCAGTTACCCATTCTGGAGTGTAAAAGGGAAAAAAAAAATCACATTTCATTCCTTACCTGGACTTGTCTAGCTTTGCCTGTCAGCACCAGGTTCTTTCAGTAAGAGATGAAAGTCTTCTATTATTAAATTGCTGTTTCCCCAGCCTCCCCCAAAAATCTTCTCAGCTAAGCCAAGCCAGTGGAGCCTACTGCCATTTCAAAACTCAGCACTCATTTCCCATGCCCCCACCAAGCCCCGCATGGCTTGTAATAATGCCAGCCAGGATCACACATATGCCAAAACCCAGGAAAAACAGCAGGGAACAACTTTTCCTGGCCTCAGACACATAAAATCTGTTTAATTTTTTTGGCTTCAAATGAAATCCTCTAATTCTAGATACCAGCAAAATCAGGAAGGTTCCTCTCCAGACTTTGCAACTAATAAGTCAAATTGATAAGAGCAAGAGAAACAAGGGGCTTTGGGGGTAGAGTTGATATTCTCTTTAAATCTCCTGATGTATCTGCCTCTGACACGTCCAAAACCCAGGAAATTCCTTGGAAAAAAACAGCTCCATAGCTGACACTTGCATGAAATACAGCTCCGTAAACGACACTTGCAACCAATTTTCAAAAGCAAGCAGAAAGTATTAAATTTCAAACTGCTCTGGGTTTCAAGAACCATAAATTTCTCCCCGCTTGCTTCACGTTCTGTTTTCAGGAGGGTTTTACATCTTGCTTTTGGTTTGGAGATTTGTTAGAAGTCAGGCACAAGAACACAAAGCATCTCTGAGCGCTGCTGAAAGGGGATAGCTCTTCTCCAGAGCCAGAGAATCGAAGACACCTAGCACTGCCCAAAGCCAAGAAAAGTCAGAGATTCCTGTAAGAAGGCAGGCGGTGATTAAAAAAGGCCTATTGGTTTTAGTGGCTCGGGGATAAACCAAAATAGCATATGGATTTAATGAAATGATTCTTACAAACACAGCAGAGAGCCTGGGTTTTTTCCTTTGATATCTCGTTTCCAGGAGAGCAGGAGGCTTGTCTCCTCCAGCACATCGAGGTTTACCACGGATATGCTTATGAGTAACATGTGTTAGCTTTTGGTGAGTCATTCCATCTAAAAGTGTCTCAGTTTCCAACGCAGCAGGCTGGAGCTGAGCTCCACACGCAGGGAGCACTCAGTTCTGGCACTGCACAGGGACACAGACCTGATGATATGGACCCGAAGAAGAAGCCTTTTTAATCACAAAGACAGAGCACTAAGTGATTTCCTCTCCCCCAACTACTTCAAACCTGCTTGGCACGCCAAAGAATGAGCTCATTCCGTGTTGCTGAAACTCTTTCAAACCACTTCCCTTTAGATTAGGGCAGGTAAAGCATCAGCAGCAATTAGAGCTGCTCCCACACACAGCCAACAAAGGTGATTTCTGTAGGATAGGCTCTGCCAGCTCCAATAAATCACGGCTGCCTTTCATTAGCACTCCTGTTAATTGGCTTCCAAACATCTCCTTTACAGGTTCTCCAAGCGCTTCTCCCACCGTAGTTCTCCCAGATCCCTTCAGTTTTTTTGTTTGAGGAGCTGTGTGGCCCTGGGGCGCTTGATGTGGCACAAAGACAAGGCCATTCCTCCATATCCCTTCTCTGGATATGCTCCAGCCCCTCACCGTCCTTGTGTGAGAAATGCCTATTTTATGATTGGCTTTTTGCAAATATTCAAATGAATATTATATGTGTTGTGTTAGAATGTTATGCCGTATTCATTTTCTTAAGTAGTGTGTTAAATATAGTTTTAGGTTACAACATAATGTTAAAATAGAAACTATGCTGTGTAAGACATTTTTTTTAAGAGAGGAATGAGGTATTCCCACCAAGATAGCAGCCACAGGACACCTGAATCTTTCAGAGAAAGAGAATTTATTGCTCCCTTAATCGAGTTCTTCCCACCTTGCTCAGCCCTGAAGAGGATTCAGAGGAAGAAGTTGACACTGACCAGCCAGAATCCTGTGTTTGAATGGAATTTATGCATCATGTATGAGGTGTATGAATATGCAACAGGCTGTTTCTTTTAAGGGTTAATCCTCTGTTAATGGGTGTCCTTTTCCGGGCTTATTTTGCCCAGAAAAGGTACCCAGACTGTCCATAACTCTTTGTTCAATTGTCTCATCTTGTCCTAAATTATAATTGTCCAAATTATTATTACTCTAATTACATTACTATTTTTATAACCATTTTATTACTATTAAACTTTTAAAATTTTAAAAACAAGTGATTGGCGTTTTTCACACTTGTCACAAGGAAAATGGGGGTAAAAAGGCTACACTGAACTCAAACTCTGAGTTTACAGAAGGATTTTCCTGCATGCTTTGCACACTACCTGTACCCCAGGACATGGGTGTAAGTTGGAGGATACAGAATGGACAACTCAAAAGTGAGGCACAGCCACGAGCTCTGGAGCTGGGATGTCTTCCAAGGAGCTGAAAGTCCTTCATCACTTCCCACCCTGCCACAAAACCTGCAGACCCAGGGTGTATAAAAGCCAACCCTAAATCTACCCTAACCTGAACCCCATCACCATGGGTGGTGCAGATCAGAAAGATGTAGGAGCAGCAAAGTAGGGACGGCCTTCTGCAGCCCCAGTGCTCCTGGAGCTGCAGGTCCTCTGACTCTCCCAGCCCTAACCCTAAGCCACACTCACCCAGGGCAGGTTATTCCATCTTGTCAGGGTTGAAGTAGCTGGGTTTGTTCCAGTCTCCACGGCTGCTGCCTCTTCCCCTTGAAGGAAAGGCTTCAGGAGCAAAGGCATCATCTAAAAAAAAAAAGAACATGGAGACATCTGTAAGCGTGAGATGCTTTCAGATTTGTGTGGATTGTTGCCCAGAGAAGCTGTGGCTGCCCCTGCATCCCTGCAAGTGTCCAGGGCCAGGTTGGATGGGGCTTGGAGCAGCCTAGGATAGTGGAAGGTTGATGCTGGCCGGGGTCTCTGTACAAATCACGAACGGGATGGGACTGCTAGGAAAGTGCCTTGAGCTGTTTATCTTCCAGCATCAGGCTCATTCCATGGTTATGACAAGGGGAAGATGCCAGCAGCTCACATCCCCAGGAGCAGACAAAGAACTGCATGTTGCAACTTACTTTAAAAGTTTTTGACCAATCACACAAAGCCAAAGCACATTGACAGTACTTCTATCCAAGCACTGTAAGCACACGTACCTTTGGTTAAACAATGCTTGCTTATTTCGAATACAATACTTACTTGTGAGCCTTAAAACACAATGCACAGAGCTCCATTATTAAGCTTCAAACTTCTTAATATCTTGCTAGATAAACTTTTCTGTAGCTTAGAGAGTTATTCTAGACAAGCATTAATACACAGATCATTGTTCTATTTGTCCTTGCGTTTCTACAGTTTAAATAATTTTTCTGCTGACCTATCACATGGCTGCTGCTTAGCTCTAATCACAGTTCTGCTGCCTCTGAGGCTTGCCTTTTGCAGCTTTCCCAAAACCCTCTGATTTTGTAGATTCCCACAGAAGGCGTCCCTGCTCACAGCAGGAGGGAGTATGAGATGATCTTTCAGATCCCTTCCAACCCAAACCACTCTGTGATTCTAGAATAGAAAATATTCAGCACTGCATTCTGCACTCAAGTAGATGAGAGCACAAATCTGGCAATCCAAAAAAATGGATAAACCTCAGCATGGCCTGGCCTGGCAGGACAGTGCCCTCCACTCACCCTAAACCAGACACCCCTCTGCAAGGGAAAAACCAGCTGCCCACGAGCAGGAGCAAACAGCTGATCTTTCACATCGTCCTCTCCCTCAGACAGATGACCTGGAGATGTTCCAAGAGGAGAGCACAGGTCAGGGCATTTCAGCATGGCAGAGCTGCCTTACCTTCCCTGGGAGGGCTGCCCCACCTGTCAGGGGTCCTTATGGGCACGTGCATCATCTGGAAATTAAAGACATTTTTTTAAAAACCTCACCTGGCAAGAAGTCCCACCTCTGCATCCCCTCAGGCACGAGGTGGTCACTAAAGTAACTCCAAACCTCCTTCTTAATTTCGCTGCTAACAAGAGTACTGCTGGTGCTCCTGCGATCCAGGGGTTGCACTCCATGCACCCATCAGACTCTGGATGTTCTGTGATGCCAGCCTCAGTCAATCACAATTCCTTCCCCCATCCAAACAGCACCACAGGTGCACCAACACCACCTCAGCCAAGCTGAGATCCCCTGGGCAGAGTCACAGCTCCACAGCAAGGGCTGCAGTGCACTTGCTGCAGCCCTCTGCAGAGGGAAACGCTTTACTTTTCAAGTGCAGTAATTCCCTTTGGCATTTATTCCTTATTAACATTGCAGGAAATATATTCCCCAGCAGGAATGTGGCAACAGCACTGAATTTTAAGTGATGGTTAAGGAAGACTTGGGGGAAGACGTCTGCTTGTAAAAGCAAGTGTTTGTGCTGAGTGCCCTGTTAAACAATGGTTATGTCAACCCACAGAGGACTGACTGAACATCCCAGCCTGTGTTACACATTCCAGAGCTCCACATGCAGAGCCAGGCTTCCTGGGGGGCACTCACTAGCCAGCTCTGAATGGAGATTTTGAGGGAAAAAAAAGAATAAATGAAGAGCCAAGGAAAAGTAACAAATTTGGCAATTCGAGCCACGGAAAAGTAACAAAGAATCCTATTTGCTTACAAGGCGGCTGGAGATGGACTTTTCACAAGGGTTTGTAGTGACTGGACAAGGGAGACTGTCCTTAAGCTGAAGGAAAGCAGGGTGGGATAAGGTATTGGGGAGAAATCCATCCCTGTGAGGGTGGGCAGGCCCTGGCACAGAGTGCCCAGAGAATCTGTGGCTGTCTCTGTATCCCTGGAAGTGTTCCAGGGCAGGCTGAATGGGGCTTGCAACAACCTGGGATAGCAGAAGGTGTCCCTGCCCATGGTATGGGGTGGAACTGGATGGACTTAAAAGTTCCTTCCAACCCAAACCATTTTGTGATTCTACAGTTCAACTTCTTCATTTAGCTCCCTGAATTTTCAAAAAATAAAAGCTCTCCATATCCTTGCTTGTTAAATTGTGTTCCCTCAAGCACAGCACCCACTATAGAGCTGTGTCCTAAGTGCAGACACAAAGTTCAAGAGTCAGTTCATGGATAAAGTGGACAACTGGCAGAGTTTGGAAACAGTCAGTAGGAATTCCCAGGTTAGGTCAGCATTGACTAACACCCTTAAAGCCAAAAAAGAGCTCAAAAAGGGAACAAAGATCTCAGCAGACCAAATGTCCTTGGGCTGTGCTGTGATGATGTGCTCAGCTGGGAGCTGGGTTTGGTAACAGAGCCAGAGCCACAGGGATTTGTGTGTGTCCAAGAAGTGCCAGCCACTGTTCTCCAGGCCCAAACTCAGTGAAGGAAGTGCTGGAGGTGATAGATGTGCCAGACTACCACAGAGCGTCACCATCTCCCAGGCAAGGGCAGAGCCCTCAGCTGATGGAAAGGGAAGAGTCACAGGTGACAGCTGGATTTCAAATTACAGCCACGTTCCTGATCCAAACCTCCTCCTGCAACAGGAGCACACACAGACACCTGGACAGCTCTTTGAAAGAGGCTAAGCAGAATTTTCACTCCTCCAGGCAGCAAAAAGGGGTTTTCCCCTTCCTCACCTCCTCGCTGCTCATGGATTCAGAGCTGAATGTGCTGCGATGGCACCGCACGGTGATGTTGGCAATCAGCCCCCCGGAGACCTCCACAACGCTCCTGCAGGAAGCAGTGGGCTGTAACAGAACAAAACAGAGCCAATCTCACAGAGCAAACATCCAATACCAACCCTCAATGGTGGAGGGAATCTGCAGAAATATTTCAGAAACAAATTCCAAGAGAAAGAAGCCCGAGGACAATTTTACAATGACATGTTATGGCTCCCCAGCTGTGTTTGTGGTGCAAACCTCTGAGCCTGCTCAGGGTAGGAGAAAACCTCCACATCCTTTTCACAGCTCAGCACAAAGAGAAGGGCAGTGCAGGGCTATGCCAACAGCAGCCTCAGCTCTGGAAGTTAAACTACCCTCAAAGATGTTGTCTCTGCAATTGGACAAAAAACTGCAGCAAAACCTGCACTCAAGTTTGGAAAACACATCCTCACACTGCCATATTGCCCTAAGAAGAAGAGGGGGATGGTGTCAGTTTAGGATACAGGGATAACACTGCAGCAGCCAACTTCTGAGTTTTTAAAGAAAAACAGAAAACCAACAATTCTGTGTGGTGCCATCTACACACACATGAGCTGCTGAGCTCCAGAGCAGAGAGGTGACTTGTGCACAGAGAAGTCCCAAGTCTGTGCACAGACTCAAAGACAATGTATTTCCACTAAAGCTGCTGGTTTAAGACTCAGAGGAGAGCAAGAGCTGTATCAAGAGCCTTTTTATTTCAGGCTGAGAGTGAAAAATCCAAAAGAGATCAGCACTGTGAGCACAGAGGGGGGATCTGCACAACATGGAAGGCAACACTTCATGCGGTGCCCAGATAGGTGAAAGCAAGCGAAACATCAGCTCTTAACTTAGAGAATAAGCCATTCCTTCTAGGATTTGGCCCCAAAAGCACACATACTTTTACTACACGCTGCTCCCAGACACAAATCCTCTTTTCAGCCCCCTGCTCTCCCCACTGAGCAGGGTTTCCCACCACTGACCCTTCTGACCCAACACCCACTCCATGCTGCAGGTTGTATCAAAAGCATCCAGCCATTCCTCACTTCTCAGCACCAGCAGCACTGCAACCCTTCCCCTGCATGGATGGGCGGGTTCCCAGTGCCAGCAGGGGCACCTACCACGAAAGGGCCACTTTTGAAGTGACAGGTGGAGGGGTCTCTCCCCGAAGCTTTGGTGCACACGGTCTCGCGGATGCTGAAGCGCAGATCTAACCCGTAAGTGTCGCTGTCCCACGTGTCCACCTGGTGAGAGCAGGGTCAACACAACACAGCATTAGTCCTTTTCGATTATTCTTTTCCCTTTTCTTGTAGTCCAGCCAATGCTTTAGTGTCACCCTGATTTTTTAAAATTTTCTAAGCCTTCTGATGTTTACATTTTTGTAACGAACTCTCTCACACACTTTCTGTAAATAACTTATTGTTTTGCATTCTTTTATGGAGGAGGAGAAATTTGATGGACTGTTGGTTTGTCCAGTGTCATTGGAGAGGTGGCACTTTCACCCTCCAATCCACTGTCACTTTTGGAAATCTCTAAATGTTGGAGTCAGAAAATCAACTTCCCCTTTTTACTTTGAGAAGAGCAATGTGTCCAGATCATGTTATTTTGCGTCTTACGGTGACACTTTAGCTCAAGATGGGAGACTTAAAAAGAAAATTTAAAAAGCAACGCCCCAAAAAACCCCTCAACAAACAACAAATTCCCACTACTTTCAAATACTTGGGGGTTTTAATCCAAATTGTATAAATCTATATGTCATCTTGACATTCATTCTTGCAGAGACTTGACACAGGCCACCTATAGGAACAGAAAGCTTCTGAGGGTGCTCAGGAGCATGGACATTATAACTTTGAATTAAGTTTTAACAGAAAGGAAGGTTCTGAGGGTGTTCAGGAGCATGGACAATATAATTTTGAATTAAGAAGTTTTAACAGAAAGGAAGGTTCTGAGGGTCTTCAGGAGCATGGACATCATAACTTTGAATTAAGAAGTTTGAACTCCTTAACTTGGGGAGTATCCAGTATAGTTCTGAGCACCACAAATTAAAACAGATAGGGGTTTCTTGCCTGCACTTAGACTCTAGCAGATTTAAACCAGAATTGGTGCATAGAGACAGATGACATAAATAAAGATCAGAGAAAGAATCCTGAATTGTGGGGGCATTTAACCAGCGAAGAACTTCAGATGAGCCAGCCTGCTTGATGCCCAAAGCAAAGCAGTTTGCTGGAGGTATTTAAAAACATCACTTTTCAACAAAATCCTACAAGACAACCCTCAAGGACTAGGCATGAAAAACCACTCTAGGCATGAAAAATCTGAATTCCTAAAGTTCCTTAATTACAAATTTACATACAAAAGATATTTAGGTTCCTGAAGCTGTAACTTCAGACAATGACCCAAACCCACTGTCTTTCAAGCAGCATCAGCCAACTCCAACTAAACCTGGGTTTCCAGGACTGGATGAAAAGGAGTTTTCCATCCCAGGAAAGCTCATTTCAGGTAAAGGATCTCTGTTGTCTGAGTACTTACTCCCACGACTCGGCTCCTGACAACACCATACAGGTTTCTGCTCCATGACTGGGAATTGATCCGGGCAATGGAAGCATTGAGAGCCTCCTCTGTGACAGGGAGGTCGTAGTCATACACTGGGAACCCTGAGAGGCAGGCACAGTTCCATCAGAAGTCCATTGGAGGATTATATTTTTTTTCCCCCCAAAACCACCCTAAAAAGGAGGACAAGGCTCCAACTTACCTGAACATGAGAAAACACTCAATGTGAGAAGAAAAATTATGATCCTCATTGTGTGTCCTTCAAAATCCTCCAGGCTTTTTGCTTTCCAAGCAAGGATTGCCAGCGCATATCCCTCTGTCTTTATATAAATGCAGCCTGACCTTCCTACAGAGTCCAAGCTCTGCTCCAAACATTGCCCTTTAAACAGAATTGATCCAAGAGTAAATATTTGTTGTCAGCTCTTCTCCATTTAGCAGTAATTCTCTGATAATCGATGGCCTGTGGTGGCTTTTTCCCAGGACTGAATTCCCCTCTGGGAAGCACTGAATTCCTGATATGTTTGTAGCCAAAGGCTACTAGAATCCAGTTATTTTGTCCTCTTTTAGCCACTAGTTTTCCATGGGGTGAGTCAACTCTGTCCTTAGCACTGGACCCAGAACCTTCATGTCTTGGCAGCGCCTGGAAGCACTTCCAAGCTGGCATTCCCTCAGGATTCCCCAGCACCAGAGGGGAATTCAGCCACGAGGAAGTGCCAGCATCACCCTGCAGACCAAAGCACCCATGAGAAGCTTTCTAGAACACCAGGCACATGGCAGATCACTGGGACACACAGTTTCAGCCCAAAAGTTAATAGGATTTTTGGAAAATTATGTTGGAAACTGCTGCCTTCAAGCAAGCTCACCTGTTGCTGCCTGTTCACAAGGCAGAGGTGGGTGTAACCATGTCCATTCTGAAGTGGAAATATGTGAAAATAGTGAAAATATTAAATATTTTAATAAAAATTGATTAAAATATAAATATAAATTTAAATATATTTTTAAATTTTAAAAGGTAAATTTTAAATTTAAAAATTAAAAATATAAAATTTTTTTGAATATACATAAATTTTAAAATATATTTATAAAATAGGGAAAATTGGGAAAATATGAAAATGAAAAATGTGGGAAAATATGTGAAAATGAGTGAAAATAGGGGAAAATACAGGAAAATATGTGAAAATATGAAATATTTTATTTAAAATTGATACAAATATAAATTTTAAAAAAATTAAATGAATATTTTAAACTTTAAAATAGAAATAATTTTTAAAATACAGATACATTTCAAAATATATTTATAAAATAGTGAAAATAGTGAAAATATGAATATGGAAAATGTGGGAAAGTATGTGAAAATATGTGAAATTGAGTGAAAATATAGGAAAATATGGGAAAATATGAAATGTTGTAATTAATTTTTGATAAAAATATAAATTAAAATAAAATAAATTTTAAAATATTAGTTTTAAATTGTAAAATATAAGTAACTTTAAAAATATACATAAATATTAAAATATATTTCTGAAATAGTGAAAATAGTGAAAATATGAAAATATTCTTCCATATGAGTGAAATTCCTCCATTAACCTTCAAATTGCAGCAATTGAATTCTGTGGCACAGGGTCATTTAAAGAACTTCCCAAACAGAAGAACTTGCAGAAGGCTCAAATTTGATATGAAAAAGCGTAAAGTTCCTCCTGCTTGTAAGCAAAAAGGAAGAGGGGTGAGCACTTTTTGCAGCCAGCTTGGATTTCAGCATTGGGAATAAGGTCAAATATGCTGATTGAAGTTTTTCCCAGCAAAAAGCTGGAGCCTCTCTCTACATCCATTCTCCTTGTTCCCTGCAGCTGAAGATGTTCTCTCCTAGCTCTTGGACTGTGGGAAATGGATTTGAAGAGAGTTCTCTACAGTGTGCATCTGTATGCAAACTTTGAGATGAGAAACGCTGACTTAGAAATGCCATGGAATAGGACAGATATTGTTGAGAGAGAAATGGAGCTAGAAACAAGTTTCAAAGGATGGCCTTGCAAATAAGACTGGATTCTTTGGAGAAATAGAACTGTGAAAGATGCATTGTAGTGGGACCCACAAGGGGTAATTTTTGATGATTGGCTTTAAGGCATTGACAGCATGGTGTGGCAAAAGCTGATAGGCCAAGAAATGCTTATAATGTATTGTAATTAGGAATAGTTGGCTTCTGATTGTGATGGCATGAATTATAACACCAGTATTACAGAATCACAGAATAATGAGGTTGGAAGAGACCTCTAAGATCATTGAGTCCAACCTACACCCTAACACCTCACCTAGACTATAGCACCCAGTGCCATGCCCAGTCTTTTTTTAAACACACCCAGAGATGGTGATTCTACCACCTCCCTGGGAAGGGCATTCCAGTATTTTACTATTCTTTCCATTCTTTTACTTGTCTCACCCTTCACATGAGACTGAAAATGGAATAAAAAAGTCTTTAAAACACCTCTCAGTTGCCCCATCTCTGGGTCAGAAAAGGGAATTGCCTGACACTGGACACCCTCACCTGTAGCCAGGAATGTTCTGCTGTGGCTGTGGCCATGCCAGAGCACCACAATGCAAAGGGTTTAAAGTGAGCTGGAGACTCTCAGGAACAGCCTTTTGTGCCCTGCCCAGTTTTCCTGCTGCCAGAGGCAAGACCAGGCTGCCTCAGGTCAAGGGAAAGCCTCCAGGTGAGCTCTTTGACCTGCTTCTGCCATGGTTTCTCTACAATCAGTCAGAGGCAATGTTGAATAAAGTACATACTGTTACAAAGGATACAAAAATGTTGATAAATTGTAATAATTTTCATTCACCAGTGTCTGCATTTGAGCTGATCCAATGTTCTAATATTTTTATATTATTTTTATGTGTTGCAATGTTTTCTGTGGCTCAAATGTCATTTGGAAGAAGGAGTGGTTTTGTTTTCCTATTGAAGACGGGTCATAGAGTTGATTAAAGTACTTTGATTCCTGAATGTTAATCAAAGAAATGTGTTTTGATTTTTTAAACTCATCCTTCTCATTTAAAGCAATATCTCAGGTTCCTTCCTTATGAAAGGTTGGGAATTAGAGGCAGAGAGCTTCAAACTCAATGCACCTTTTGTCAGAAATAAGTCTGTGCTGAGATTGTGGCAGGTGAGGGAGTATTTTCCTTTCAGTGTTTTCCTTTCTCCCCACATTCCTTGGCAAAGAGATTCCTGGGTGGCAGTAGCATTATGTGTTCTGCCTCCCATCTCAGTTCTGGGATGGATGTTTGCACTTCTTTGTGCACTGCTGTTTCAGAAACTGAGGAAGGCGAGTCTGCCCAGTGGAATGAGACCACTCAAACAGAAAGGCCTTGGCATTCAGGGGCCTAAGATCCTTTTTTTTCACCTTGCTGCAGTGATCTGGATAACATTTAGCTTTCCACTTCATCCCTAAAAAGGCAACCATTTGCCTTCCTTTGTATGCTGGGACCAGTTAATACACCACTAGAAGGTGAATAAGTAAAATTCCTTCCCAGCCACTGAGGCACAGTGGTGTAGCCAGTGCAAGAGTAAATTTAAATATTGAGCCAACCGCAGAGTTTAAAGACTGTCCTCCTAGAGCAGCTCTTAAGAAATGCTGCCAGCAGGATGGTAGTAATGCTGAGTGGGACTTGGAAATTATTTCATGAAATCAGAGTTCCTCTGCAGAGCCCTGGCTTTACAGCATCTGGACAACAGAGATGTTTGCTATTCCAGCTCCTCCAATCTCTGATTTCAGTATATTTAAGCAGTGGAACCAATTTTGCATTTTTGCACTCAAGTTCTGGGTTTCTGGGGAGGTCTGAGACTTTCTCCACGTTCTCTTTGTGCCCAGCTTCCAGCACTTGCTGAAAAGGACTCTGCTAGGAAGCACCAGGTGGAGAGTGGTGCCACGGCACACAGAGAAGTGATGAAAGGTGAGATGGAGAATTGGCAGTTTCAGGACTAAACCTGGACTCTGCCACCAGCAATTCCCTGATGCCAAGGCAGCTTGGGGCTGCAGAGGGAGGGAGTTGTATCCGATTTAATCTACTCACCAAACAGGCATTGGTTAAGAAATGAGGAAATTAAAGTGCCTCTCTTAGATGACTATTTTCAGACTCCTTTCACTCCCAGCAATCAAGTTAATTCTGTTCCCAGACAACTGGAGCAACAATTTCTTTTTATGAGTGAAATTTTGGTAATTACAAGACGTATCTTCTTTTAAAATGTAAATCATCCCGCATCATCACATGCCTGTATGCTGAAAACAGTCTAAACAGCATTCCAGGCAGCGAGGAGCTATTTCTGATCTCTTGTTTCCTGGACATTCAGATGACAGATGAAAATTAATGGTGTCCCTTCTGATAAAAGAAAAACCAAATAAATTCACAGCAGTACATTCCTCTGTTTTCCCATAGCTTTTGTGGTGTGCCATTAGCAAAACCAAAAGGTCCCTGAGAAGTTCTTCACCATGGGCATGGCATAACAGAACACAGGGAATGGCCTCCCACTGCCAGAGAGCAGGATAAGATGGAATATTGAGAAGAAATTCATCCCTGTGAGGGTGGTGAGGCCCTGGCACAGGTTGCCCAGAGAAGCTGTGGTTGCTCTATCCTGGGAAGTGTTCCAGGGCAGGTTGGATGGGGCTTGGAGCCACCTGGGAGAGTGGAAGGTGCCCCTGCTCATGGCAGGGGAGATCAGAAGGAGATGAGCCTTCAGATCCCTTTCAACCCAAGGTGTTCTATGATTCTCTGAGTACCCTCACCATACCTGCAGAAGACTTAACGTTGACATCAGCTGGTAGAGGTAGGAGAAAGGCTTCTAAATTTTGCTCAGACTAACAGAGTATTTGAGACCCGATTCGTAATTCACAGACACAACAGTCTCAGCTTTGATTCTCTTCCTAAGTCATTTGTGTGTCCCTTGAGATACTGGCAGAAATTCAAACAGCCCATGCAAGCACTGCCTGTGGGCTGCTGAATATTCTCCAGCCCTTGACCTCCTGGGAGGGAGAAGAAGCCTTTGAGATTCCAATTTCTCTAACTGCTCACACACTGTCCTAAGCAACACACTGTCCTCTGCCACACATTTAAGTCATATGAGGAGAGGCTGAGGGAGCTGGGAAGGGGCTTAGCCTGGAGTAAAGGAGGCTCAGAGGAACCCTTCTCACTCCTACGACTCCTGACAGGAAGGGACAGCCGGGGGGGTCAGGCTGTGCTCCAGGGAATAGGGATAGGAGGAGAGGGAACGGCCTCAGGTTGGGCTAGGGGAGGCTCAGGTTGGACATCAGCAGGAATTTCCCCATGGAAAGGGTGCTCAGGCCTTGGAATGAGCTGCCCAGAGGGGTATGGAGTCCCCATCCCAGGAGGTGTCCAAGGAACACTTGGACGTGGCACTCAGTGCCCTGGACTTGTGACAAGGTGGGCATCAGGCACAGGTTGGATTCAAAGGTCTTGGAGACCTTTTCCAAGAAGAACTAAAATGATTTTGTCATTCTATGCAGTGTCTGATCCACTTGGCAGTTCAGTTCCAATGGACACAACTGCAACCTCCACAACTCCTACCAGTGTTGCAGGACACGGACTTTCAGAGTGAAGCAACAAAAAACGCAGGTTAAAGCAAACAAAACCACATTAACACATCCCAGATGGGTATTCTGAAACATCACAGCCTGCAGCAGAATCTCAGAGGCCTCACTTCATTGCTTTCAGCCTTTGAAACTTCAAATATTTGAAGTTCCAGAGGCCTTCCTGTGCCTGTCAGAAAGAAAAGACCTTACAGGGTCATTGCCACAACATTGCAACTGATGCAAGGCAAATATTTCCTCCAGACCCAAAGAATTGTGCCTGAAAAGTCACAGGGCT
>VZSJ01004149.1:16707-35183 GCA_013398405.1 Pheucticus melanocephalus | reverse complement strand
GTCCAAATTCAGTTTATGGGGCTGGAGATGCTCTGCAGAGGGATCAGACCAAACTCAGCTCATGGGGCTGGAGATGCTCTGCAGAGGGATCAGACCAAACTCAGCTCATGGGGCTGGAGGTGCTCTGCAGAGGGATCAGACCATATTCAGCTCATGGGGCTGGAGATGCTCTGCAGAGGGATGAGACCAAATTCAGTTTATGGGGCTGGAGATGCTCTGCAGAAGGATCAGACCAAACTCAGCTCATGGGGCTGGAGGTGCTCTGCAGAGGGATGAGACCAAACTCAGCTCATGGGGCTGGAGATGCTCTGCTGGGGGATCAGGAGGGATGAGACCAAATTTCTTCCCTTTCTCATCTGGAGCAAGTGTGGCTGTACATCACATTCCTACATTTGAGCTTTTCTATATGTAGCTCATAGATGTGCTGTAAAGGTGGGCAGGCAGATGGATGGAGATGATAAAACTGCTCTTTAATAACAAATATCTCTTTTTGGCACTCAGCTTTCCTTAGAGATAGGGCCTGTTAGGCTGCAGATAGCACTGGAAAGGATGCAGATTGGAGAATTTGCCTGAAATTGTTCAGGAATGAGCTGGAGAAAGGCCCTCATTGAGTCCTGAGCTGCAGGAAGAGTGGGTAGAATTCCAGAGCTGCCCTTGTGCTTGGATTCCCCGTCCCTTGCATGGGATGTGCTGAGATGTGGCCATCAGAGATGAGTTCCTCCATGGAACAGAGGCTGTGGATGCCTCAAGTGTTCAAGGTAACCTGGGCTAGTGGGACTAGAAGATCTCTAAGGTCCTTTCCATCCTAAACCATGCTGTGAGTCTCTGCTTTCACCTCCTTCATTTGTTATTTTGCTTTTCTCCAGCTCTTTCCTTCTCTCCTTCAGGGGGAAGCAGCCACGTGGGACAGGAGGAGGTGGGCATTGCCTGAGCACGGAGCAAAAATGAAAAAACAACTGTACCAGAGGGAAAACTGGGCTCAGGGAAACCTTTGAAAGTAGACAGTCCTTTAAAAGAGTTGGGAAAAAAGAGAGGAAGGGAAGTGGGAGGAAAATATCTTTCAATTTTTGCCATTTCAAAGCTTTAAGCTGACCTGATTTCAAAGAATACGTGTGTAATACTTTCCCTCTTTCTTCTCTTTTCCCCCCTAATAGGTAAGTGACATTTTATTCTACTTATCCTTGAGGCAAAGTTGGATTATTTTTTTTTTAGAGAGGGGGGATAAGACACGCAGGGAAGGAGCCACACAGGCACAGCAGCCAGTGGCACCAGGAGAGAGGCATCCAAAAGCTGTCCAGGTATGTGAATCCAGGTGGGGACAGCCCAGGGAAGGGGTGCAGCCCTTAGGGGATATCCAGCCAACCCAAAATCCTCTGGTGTGTCCAGTTTTGAGAAAATCATAGGGAAAATCCCCAGGAGGGGCCTTCCCTGCAGCTGTAGGGAAGCAGGGGTGGATGCTGTCAGGAAGAGAAGCTCGTGCTGGACTGTGAGCATGGGGGTCCCTGCCTGGCTTTGGGTGCTGTGACCATGTTCACAGGGGTCTGAGGATGAGGGAAGAGATGAGGATCTGACTCCATGTTTCAGAAGACTTGATTTATTATTTTATTATATTTATTACATTAAAAGTATACTAAAAGAATAGAAGAAAGGATTTCATCAGAAGGCTGGCTAAGAATAGAAAAAGAAGAATGATAACAAAAGCTTGTGTCTAGGACTCTCTGTCCAAGCCAGCTGGGCTGTGATTTGCCATTAATTAGAAACATCTAACATGGACTAATCAAAGATCCACATGTTGCATTCCACAGCAGCAGATAACCATTGTTCACATTTTGTTCCTGAGGCCTCTCAGCTTCTCAGGAAGAAAAATCCTAAGGAAAGGATTTTCCATAAAAGATGTCTGTGACAGGGTGCTGCTGTGGGGTTTGGGTGGAGGGGGTGTGCTGGAGGGTCAGGTGTGTGGATATGGTGGCTCCCTGGTGTTTTTACAGCCCTTTATTAATGACATTGGATGATGTTTTGGTGCTTTGGTGTGGGGGAAAGCACGACAGAGATGGTGTGGACCCAGTTAGCACATGGAAGTGCTCTCTGAGCTCCTGGAATGCACATTGCAATGACACTGGACATCTCCTTGTGCATCCCTCCCACCCCTAAAAGCTCCTGGTGATAGGGCCAACCCTTGTCTTTCTGTGCTGCTGCCTGTGGCAGCCACACCGTGTGAATATCTGGGATAATTTACTGGGAGCTGCTCTTGCTGATGGCAGCAATGAGGTCATTTCTTGGGGGCCGTTCCAGGCTGATCTCCTGTGAGTGTGCTGACTTCTCCTGAAGGTTTGGCCTGGCAAGACAAACCTGAATTACAGCAGCAAATACCCTGGGCACCGTCCAGGGATGGCTGGGGAAGAATTATTGTTTCCTGCCCCATTTTTCTCTGCAGCAAGATGACTTCATAAGCACGGCTGCGTGAGCGGGACGGGGCAGTGCTGAGCAGGAAGGCAGCCTGATCTGGGAGTCTGGGAGAGACAGAAATACCTGTAAACAACAGCAAAAACCCCAACCTAAGCAAAGAGCAGCACATCTCTGCTCCCAGCATTCCTCTGGAGCCCAGAGGAGTGCAGAGCAGCGGGTTCTAACCTTTGTTGTCAGCTCTTTCTTTATTTTTCATCTCCATTTCTGCGCCTCATAACCGAGTTGACCACTGAGTGAATCCCACGCTGGTGCTGATGCTCCAAGGGTTATCCCAGAGCCCAGCTTTGTCTGAGCTAGAGAAACACGGAAATCTGCATTTTTTGACTCAAATGGGAGGCAGAACAAAGGAAAGAGGCTGGAAGAAAATAAATGCAGGCCGTGGAGATCACAGCTCTATAGGAAGTTGTTATTTCCATGAAATCCTAGCCCAGGTTTGCACGGATCAGCAGCTCCCTGGGACTCTCTGGGACTGCTGTTCTTCATTAGCAGCTTGCTGTGGGGGGAATATTTTTTAAACCATGTTCTTGTTTTTTTCAGGCTGCTTATTTTCTTTACCAAAAGGAAGAGTCGAACCCTTTTCCAAGCGTGTTTTGCTGCTCCAGTGTGGGAGTTTTAGGAGGAGCAGGGACGGGGAGGAGACAAAACATGCAGGTGCTCATGCACATTCCCACAAATAATTAGTTATATTAAAAGTATAAATCGAGCCTTTTTTGGGGGGAGCTGTGAGGAAAACGAGGGTTTGAAACAAGTCAGTGTTTATATTTCCTTGTTGAACTTCGGTGCTCTTTTTTTCTCCTGCTCGGATTTGCAGCGTAGAAGGGAAAATTAAAAGTAAATGACTTAAAACCCACTTTGCTCCAAGAAGATAATTTCCCCGTCACTTTGATGTTTTGTTTCTGGGAGAGGGAGAGAGCCCATGCGTAAACTCGAGGTTTATCGGGTGATGCTTGAGATCCATCCCTGCGGCCTGGGAGACCCGGGCTGGATGGGAAAACCAGAGCGGAACAGCCCCGAGGGGAGCCGAGCCGAGAGGCAAAACACGAAGTGTGTTTGAGGCAAATATTTGGACAATCTCGAGGCTTTGTTTAAACTAAACGTCAACAGTTAATAGCCGATCCCGCAGGGAAAAGCGGATCCTCCTGCCGAGCGCAGATTAGAGCATCGCTGATGGGGGGACCGCAAAGTCAAAGCAGTCCCAAGCTCCAGAGCTTCTGCTCGGGTCCCGCTTGGAAAAGCAAGAAATGAAGGGATTTCTTCCCCGAAAAGATGAGCTCGTGCATCCCTCAGTGGTTTGGTGTCAGGAATAGAAAAGGTGCCCCGCGGCGCTGGGTTTGGTGTAGTGGTGGATGGAGGTTTCTGTGTATAATTTAACCAAAAATGTGGGAATTTATGGACTGCGAGATTAACGCAGCACCGAGGCTGCTCCTTCACCCCTCCAGCCCCGCTATCAGACTTCATAGGAATTAGGAAGCGGCACTATATAGATTTTAATAATTTTTCCTTTGATCTTGCTTGTCCTCATCCCTCTCCCATTCACACCCCAGTTTTTGATCTCTGTCAAGTGTTTACACCCCACAATTATTGTAATTACCTGTAGGAAAACCGGGAACGAGCTGCTGTGTGAATCCGAGGGGTTTTAACCTTTTCCCTGCTGGGCAGCCCTGGCAGCAGATGCCTCTGAGCCGGTTCCCTGTCATGGTGCCCTGCTGGGCGCTGGCTCTGCCGTATAAAATGTGTTAAATGTGTTAAATACTGCAGGTGTTACACAAATTGCTCAGGGTTTAGGACATGTAGGAGGGGATAAAGAGCTTTTACTCCTTTAATTTCCCCTGTCTGTCCCTGGACCTCCTGCATGAGGAAGGAGGAGGTGGAAGTGGTTCCTCCCCAGCCCTGACTGCTGACTGTTTTCCTTTCTCATTTGGGATGGATTTTCCCTCTCCTTGGCCAATTATTTATTTTTTTCCTTTGTTTGCTGCTTGGGGAAAGCTCTCTGGGCACTGGAACAGGCTCCCCAAGGAAATGATCATGGCTCCAAGGCTCCCAGTTCAAGGAATTTTAACTAATGTTCAAGGAATGTTTAACCAATGTTCCCATGCACAGAGTGGGATTCTTGGGGTGTCCTGAGCAGCCAGGAGCTGGGCTCCATAATCCTTGTTAGTCCCTTTGAACTCAGGATATTCCATGGTTCTTGTGGCTTTTTGGGGATGCCCAGCTGGAAATGCCACTGGGAGCAAGACAGTGAGTGATAACAGGAACAGAAATGGATAATCGTGAAATATGGAGCTGTAATTCCATCCCACCGAGGTGGGGAATCCCCAAAGGGGGGTTTATTGTAGGGATCAGTGGAAAGGGGCTGGGTTCAGCAGGACCTGGAGGGGCTTTGCTTTGCTTCAGCTCCAGCCAAGCCAGGGGTAGATGGTTCCCTCCACCCCTTGAGTGTGGCTGATGGGGAAAATTCAATTTCAACATTTCCCAGGGTTTGGAAAAGCTCTGAGGCTAAAGCCTGGCAGGTGAGCAGCCCTGCCTGTGCTGCAGAGAAGGGAAGGACTGAGCTCCCTCCCCCCTAACACGAGGGGAAACACGGGGGAAGCACCGAGCACTGCAACAGGTCCCATTTCCTCCCTCCCCTTCTAATCCCTGATTTCGGACAAACACCGACCCAGAAAGGGAGAGAAGAGGAATTAAATTAATGAACACAATTTCTCCCTGTCATTGCACTCTGACTAATGAGTCTATTTCTGGGTAATAAGAAGGAGCAGGAAGTGACAAGGCACTGTAATGAATTAGTGGCCCAGAACCTCGTTAGTCAGAATAATCTTTCCATGAAAGATAAACGATGCAAACATTAATTATGAAGCCGCTGCGGAAATGCATTTTGTTATTTGGCATCCCAAGACATCTCTCCAAGTTATTACTGAAGTGAGATGCTTTAAGAAACAAAATAAAAGGGATTATAAAAAGAAATGGGGATAATATGTTGGGCTCCAAGCAGGAGCACCTTTGTGGAGTGATGCACGAGGTGAGCAGCTGGGTGATTTCCAGGGGGGCAGCACAGATTTCCAGGGTGTCCCTGGCTGCTGGTATTAATCATCCATCTCCCACTGCTGCCTGTGCCAGCCCAGAGCCCAGTGCCAGAAGAAATGTCAATCCAAAGAATTGCACCCTAAGGGGTTTAAAAAAATAATAGTAATTAAAAAAAAAATAAAATTGAGAAGTAGGATTTGGATTATTTATCTATGTCACTCTGAACATGGATTGCAGGGTTTTGGCTGCATGAGTTTTGGCCAGCTCAGTCTCTCCATAGCTGGGTCACTGCTGCTTCCTGAAAGAGGCGTCCTAAAACTGGCTCAGGGACATCTCTGTGAGCCACAACCATGGCTTGGATTTCTCTGGAGGTACTGGTACAGCAGCTGAAATGAGGCTGGATTTTAATGAGGGGGAAAAAAACAGCAACATCTTTTAAAAAAATATTAAAATTATATAGATATTATATGTATGTCTATAGATCTCACACGGGAATAAGGAGAATCATTCCACCCCCATTCTCCAGCTCCTGCCTGCTCCCACCTCCACTGTATTAGTGCAGCTTGTCCCAATTTTCTTCTTTGTTGTTTTTATTCCCAATGTATTCTGGAGCTCTTCTCCCAGATTTCAAAGAGGCAGCGCCCGGTGTTTGGGCTCAGCCGTGGCTCTGCCTTCCAGGTGCAATTACTGTGCAACACAACCTTGTCTGGTGCAGCACCTGTCACGGCAGGGAAAGGGGGAAAGGGCTGGGGGGGTCCTGGGGATGGGGAGGAGGCAGGGGAGAGGGATGGAGGGAGAGAGATGGAGGGAGGGATGGAGGGAGAGGGCAGGGGAGAGGAATCTGGGGAGGGATGGGCAGGGAGGACAGGGGATAGGTGCTTGGGGAGAGGGATGGATGGAGGGAGAGGGCAGGGGAGAGGAATCTGGGGAGGGATGGGAGGAGAAGGTAGGGGAGAGGTACCTGGGGAGAGGGATGGAGGGAGAGGAATCTGGGGAGAGGGATGGAGGGAGAGGGCAGGGGAGAGGAATCCGGGGAGAGATGAAAGGAAAAAACAGGGGGGAGAGGTGCCCAGGGGTACATGGGAGAAAGCAAAGGAGAAATATCCAGACAGGAATGGAAGGAAAAGGCAAGGTGGAGGAATCCAGGGAGTGATGGATGGAGAAAGAAGGCAAAGGAGAGGTACCCGGGAGAGGGATGGGAGGAAAAGGTAGGGGAGAGGAATCTGGGGAGAGATGGAGGGAGAAAACAGGGGGGAGAGGTACCTGGGGGAGGGATGGAGGGAGAAGGCAAAGGAATATCCAGAGAGAAATGAAAGCAGAAGGCAGGGGAGAGGAATCTGGGAAGGGATGGGAGGAGAAGGCAAGGGAGAGGAATCTGGGGAGGGGTGGAAGGAGAAGCAGCGTTCGTGTCACATTTTAATACAGCAGCGCTCCCAATGACACCTTGTCACCCCCTCAAAGCTGCTGCCAGGGTGGGTGGGATGCATCTGGTGGATGTGATGCCTTCTGGGACTCTGCTTCCCTCTGATGCTCTCCTAGGACGACCTTAAGTTCCATGCCATGGATGACCAGGTTTAGTTTTGATGCCCTGGGCGGATTGTATGCAAGTAGCAGAACAAGCCAGGTACTCACACAGATGCTTTTGCAAACCCTGCTGAGCATTTCCAGCATTATTTCAGCGTTATTTTGCAAACCCTTTTCCTCGCCTCCCTGGATGGCAGATCACCGTTCCTTAATGGGGAGCAGCAGTGGAACATTGCCTTCGCAGAGGGTTGCAGGGTACATCGGTAATTACGAGGCGCTCAGAAAGGGCCGGAATGGGGCCAGCCGAGCGTTGTGGCAATGCAAATACTCCGTAACAATCTCTGCGCTGCCTCCGAGGCTCTGCCTCGAATTCAAGCGCGTTCCTACGGCTCCAGCTGCTCTCAGATGGGTCTGGTTAACGAGACACAGCTCCAATAGCCCGAGGGTAGCTGTGTGCTGAGAGGGTATTTTTGGGTCTGGGTCAGACTCAGTCACACAAGTGTTATAAGTGATCAACGAGAAAGCCAAATTAATAAATGCGAAAGATTTTATTTTTGTGACCAAAATACGATCCTCAAAAAACACAGTCAAAGAGGCAGCATCAAGCCCAGGATTGGCGCTGGGTGAACCCAGATCCTACCTCTATTGCGTCGGATCTCTCTCTGTTCATGAATACCATCTCCAGCGAGGCTGTTTTATACAGTTTTTCCTGCCTGGGGCAGAGGTGCCCTGATTTCTTTTGTCACCCCATATGTGTATAAAGTTTCTTTTTACTGTGCAGGGCTGGACAATTGCTGTTTCAGCATTGATCATGTCAGGAGGAGTCTTGCATTCAGATGCATGTTTTTGACGTGGTTCTGGGGGAGGCCCATCTCCACACCAGCCACATTTTTTAATTTGTAAACAAGGCATTCATTCCCACTGCCACCAGGAGTTTCCCAACTTCGGTGTGTTATAAATGATCAAACCGTGAGCCAAAATTTTCAAAAATTTAGCAAATATTTATTAATTTGTCTGCGAGACCGAAGTTCGGTCTTCGAAACCACCACAGCCAAAGAAACAACGTTGAGCCTGGGGTCGGTGCTGGGTGAACCTGGACCTGACCCCTCGAGTGTCAAGAGTCTCCCCCTGGTTCACACTTGCGGCTTCGCGCGGTGAGGTTTTATACAGTTTATTGTGCCCGAGGCAAAGATGACCAAATTTCCTTTGTATCTCTTCACATGCATCGCTGTTTCTTTCCGTGTGCACAAGTGGACAAAAGCCCAGTCCAGGTGCGCCACTGGTGTCAATCGGCTTTGGAGGAGCCGTGTATTCAGATGTACCAGTTTGGTGCCGCTGACTGTCTTGATAGATGCAATCGGCAAGGTGATAATCGCTCTTGAGTGGCTCCCACAACTCGGGATACCGGTGATCATCGCCCTGGAAGCTTCTATTCTTACGTTAAGGCGTCGATTGTTATCTTAATGTGTGTCCGGGAACTAGTTGACTCTAAATAGACAGCTGCTCCCAGCCGAATGGTCAAAAGACATGTTTTGGATTTCACAATATTTTATACCATACATTAATAGCATGAATTATCCCTACCATATATTACAGGTGTGGCAATCTCTCTCTGGGTAGTCCATGGTCAGAGGCTCGTTGGATGTTTAATTTATTTTACAATTTTTATTTTATATATTTTCCATCTCAGCATGAATTACTTTACATTACATATTACACAAGTTTAAGATGTCATTTTGGTCCCCATCTCAGGGGTCCACGTCCAAACTGCTTAACCTGTGAGGTGGGAATATTCCGTGGAAAGTGAGGTGCAAGCCCTCTCTAGTTCAGGAGTTTGTCGGTGATCCTGGTCAGCCAGCCCTGGCCAAGCACTCAGCCTGCAACAAATCCATAAACATCTTTTCCCAGAGGCAGGAGCATGCAGTGTCAGCCTGTCTTTATCCAGTTCCTTATGTCTAAATAGGATATTTTTATAGAATCCCAGACTGGGTTGGGTCGGGAGGGACCTTAAAGCTCATCCAGTCCTGTCACAGACACATTTTATGAAAAATCCTTTCCTTAGGATTTTTCCTCCTGAGAAGCTGAGAGGCCTCAGGAACAAAATGTAACCAATGGTTATCTGCTGCTGTGGAATGCAACAGGTGGATCTTTGATTAGTCCATGTTAGATGTTTCTAATTAATGGCCAATCAGAGCCCAGCTGGCTCAGACAGAGAGTCTGAGCCACAAACCTTTGTTATCATTCATTCTTTTTCTATTCTTAGCTAGCCTTCTGAGGAAATACTTTCTTCTATTCTTTTAGTATAGTTTTTATATAATATATATCATAAAATAATAAATCAGCCTTCTGAAACATGGAGTCAACATTCTCATCTCTTCCCTCATCCTCAGACCCCTGTGAACACGGTCACAGTCCCATCCCTGCCATGGACAGGGACACCTCCCTCTATCCCAGGTTGTTTCAAACCCCATCCAACCTGGCCATGAACACTGCCAGGGATGGGGCAGCCACGAATTCCCTGGGCAGCCTGCGCCAGGCCTCACCATCCTCACAGGGAACAATTTCTTTCGTATATCAAACCTAAATTTCCCCTCCTTCAGTTTGAACCCAGACAATGAATGGTCTCTGCTTATTGTAGGCCCTCAATCACAGCATGAAATTCCTGGTAATCACCACCATCATCCTCGCTATTGTCTCATGAAAGCGAGAGAGAAAAGAAATAACCCCGACCTTGTCTTTTAAAAACGTTGTTATTGTTTTCCGGCAATTGTTGGCTCGTTATGTCGGTGCTTGAGTTAAAGGGAGAGAGAAACAGGCTGGCAATAAGCTGAGAACAGCCGTGTTAAAGCGCTTTGCACCGGAGCTAAAGGACTCCGGGGCCGGGTAATTAAGGAGCCCAGCATCCCCCCCGCACCCGGGAATTGTGTTTCTGCCTCAGGTGCTTCTCTGCATGTTCAAAGTGCACAGGAATGGATCAAACAGGATTTACTCCTTTCTGCAAGGGCTGCCTGACAAGCCGGGATTATGCTCTGGGAAAGCATCTGATGAGGAATGAAATGAGACATGGCAAAAAAGGAAGCGCTTTTTAGAAAAATACAGGGGAGAGAAGGGAAGCGAAGGGAAGGGAAGGGAAGGGAAGGGAAGGGAAGGGAAGGGAAGGGAAGGGAAGGGAAGGGAAGGGAAGGGAAGGGAAGGGGGAAGGGAGATGGGAAAGAAAGGAAAGAGGGAAGGAACAAATGAAGATGTTATCCTGGAAAAAGGGAATGAAGATGCTGTCCTGGCTTTATGGCCAGCTGGTTCCTTGGGTGGCACCCCAAGATGGAACAATGATGGGAACATCACTGGGATGGGAACAGTGGCCCATGTTCTCACCCATTAGGATGGCCGGGATGTGGGCTGAAGGAACATTGAGGGTTTGGTTTGATTTGAGAGGAGTTTGAAGCTAAACTTCCCAGGATTCCTGACCTGCCAGGTGGGCTGGTGTCTCCTGTGATATTTCTGCTCCTCTGAGCCCCTCTCTGGAGCTCTGTGAGTCCAACAAAGCAATCTCTGATTTCGGTGGGCTGAGGATGGAGCCTACTGGAAAAGGAGAGCCCTCACCCTAATAAACTGTGCTGAATTCAAGGTGGCTGTAAGGAAGGGAATTTCGGTGGGCTGAGGATGGAGCCTGTAGGAAAAGGAGATCCCTTATCCTGAAGGATGAGGAGGATTCAATGAATTCAAGGAGGCCATAAGGGGAAGGGGAGAATCACTGCAAGGAGAACTGTCTGGGCAAACAGCTCTGTCCGAATTCGGGGTACAGCCACACACCCTGGGGATGCTTGCAGCCCTTTTCCCTCCTGCCTAGCAGAAGGTGACACCTCAACCTCTGCACACAGCTCTGTGCTGTGGTGGAGCAGGACCTGGCAGGCACATGCAGCCTTCCCAGCTGGAATTCCTGTGCCAGAGCCGGCTCTCAGAGTGCTGATGTGCTGCTGGTTGTCTTTTGCTAGGAATTGCCATTTTGGAGGCTTGAAATACCCACCAGGGTGTTGTTAAAAACAGGTTAGAAACTGTTATAAAATAGTTGATGTATTGTTAAGCATATACTGTTAGTTTGGTTATGGTAAAAGGGGTTAAAAGGGGAGTTATAAGAAATCAGGTACTCCAGGTACCATAACACAGCTCAGTAAAGTGCACCATGAGACAGAACTGTAATGGCCAATCAAGTGCCTTAAACCTTCATGCAAATGAAGGATCCAAAAAGAATCCAATCCAAAGGGACAAAAAACAGGATAAAAAGGGGTTTCTAACCCACTGAATCTGTGCTGTTCCCCTGGAACATCGGGGACATTGCTGCTGAAAAGAAAACCCAGCGTGGGTGCTGCAGCATCCTTGACGGGATCGCTCCTGCTCGGCCTGGGCCCCCTTGGTTCAGGCCTTTATTTTTCTTATAATAAATGCTGAAATCACTTTTAATATTGGGAGCCTGCTCTCGTTTTTAACATGTACTGTTAGTTTGGTTATGGTAAAAGGGGTTGAAAGGGTAGTTACAAGAAATTACACCCGAGTAAAGTGCACCACCCCCCAGCGATAGGAGCCAGCCTGGACAGAGCTGTAATGGCCAATCAAGCGCCTTAAACCTTCATGCAAATGAAGCATCCAAACAGAAACCAATCCAAGGGGACAAAAAGCAGGATAAAAAGGGGCATCTGACCCAGGGAAGCTGTGCTGTTCTCCTGGAACATTGGGGCCATCTCTCTGAGCAGCCCCAGCGTTGGTGCTGCAGCATCCTCGACGGGAATGCTCCTGCTCGACCCGGGCCCCCTGCTTCAGACCTTTCTTTTATTATAATAAAAGCTGAAATCTCTTTTAGAACCGGGAGCCTGCTCTCGTTTTTAACATGTACTGTTAGTTTGGTTATGGTAAAAGGGGTTGAAAGGGTAGTTACAAGAAATTACACCCGAGTAAAGTGCACCACCCCCCAGCGACAGGAGCCAGCCTGGACAGAGCTGTAATGGCCAATCAAGCGCCTTAAACCTTCATGCAAATGAAAGATCCAAAAAGAAACCAATCCAAAGGGAGAAAAAGCAGAATAAAAAGGGGCATCTGACCCGCTGAATGTGTGCTGTTCTCCTGGAACATCGGGGCCATCGGTGCTGCAGCATCCTTGATGGGATCGCTCCTGCTCGGCCCAGGGGCCCCCTTGCTTTAGGACTTTCTTTTTCTTATTATAAACGCTGAAATCACTTTTAGCACCGGGAGCCTGCTCCTGTTTTTCACAGCCGTTGTGTTTTCCCTCCTCCCATCCCTCCTTCATCCCCAGCCCGGTTTCTGGCCCCCACGGGGTGTCTGCTGTGCCGGGAGCTCAGCCGCCGGCAGATAATTGACTTAGGACGCGTTTCGTACGAGATCTGGGAAGAAAACAAGGGGAAATATGTTATTTTACAACCTTGATACTCCTGACCTGATCGGAAATAAATACCCACACAGCAGCCTGGAGAAATGGGATGCTGCAGAGGCAGGGACGGAGCGCGGGGCTGTGCTGGCCTCACACGGCTCCAATGGGTACTACAAGGCTCCGCTGCGGAGTAAAGTGCTTGGGAGGATGTGCGGAGTGCTGGAGTATCCCAAGGCAGAAGGACAGCCCCGTTTTCCTCATTTTCCTCCCTAATCTGCCGCTGGGGCTCCGGTGTGGTGCCACATGGGTGATACTGGTGGCACTGGTGCGGAGGTGGGGGGTTTGCTGTGCTCTGGGGGGCTCCAGAGGGATCTCAGCTCCTTTGGGATGCAGGAGGTGAAGCAAAGCCCCTCCATTTGCCATGATCCATCTGTTGATCCCCCAGATGGCGAAGCTTTGGTGCTGACACCCAATTCCCTGGGCCGGGGTGGGTCACAGCACCACCCACAGCATCACCCCCAGCACTGACCAGAGCTCCAGGGGACCCGGGGCACCTTGGCTGCCCCTGCCCTCCCCGTCCCTCTCTGCCATCTGTGCCAGGGTCGTTAAAGGTGTGAATTAGTGCTTGTCGTGGGCGCTACTTAAAGGTAATGAAGTTTACTTGGCTGGGTAAATTACCAGCTCTCTTTAAATGGCCCTTTTTTCCCTTCATTACTATGCAGATGTATGCTAATGCGATGGTCTCCAAACACAGCTTTGATGACCTTCTAATTTTTATTTATTTATTTACTTGACGAAGCAGTTTTGGCTGGCAGTGTAATTTAATTAGCAGCTCCATTTCAGAGCCTGCCTGGCAGCCGGGGGAGAGGAGCTGGGGCTCCCCCCAAAGCTGGGGTTACAGAATCCTGGAATTAGGGAACGGTTTGAGTTGGAAGGGACTCTAAAGCTCATCTCCTACCATGTCTAGGGACAACTTCCACTATCCCACATTGCTCCAAGCCCTGTCCAACCAGGCCTTGGACAATTTTAGGGATGGGGAGCCCCACAGCCTTTCTGGGCAACCAGTGCCAGGGCCTCACCATCCTCACTGGGAAGAATTTCCTCCTAATATCAATCTAAGTCTCTCATTTTTTAGTTTAAAACCATCCCTCCACATTCTGTAGCTCCATGCCCTTGTAAAAAGTCACTCTCCCTCATTTTTGTAATCCAATTTAAGTACAGGAAGATGCAGCAGGGAGGCTCTGGCCTGTCTACACTACCCAGGGGTGCATTTAGGGAGTGACCGTGCACCAGTGGGATTAATTACATGAAGTTTCTCGGGTCCTACGAAGGGAGAGTGCTGTAAATATGCTGAATAAGAGGAAATCTCTGCATCTGGTCAGAAGGAGGGCACTGCAGGGAGCATCTCCTGCAGGCAGAGCCAGCCTGTGCCGCGCTGCCAGCTGTGCCCTGCCCGGGTGGCCGCTGCCAGTTCCGTATCTGGGTGTGGGGAGCAGCTCGGGGACAGACCAGGGCAAGGAAACGCCTCTTGCAGAGCATCAGCGTGGCTGCAGTGAGCCCGGGGGGAGCGTCCCCGGCAGCTCTGCTGATCTGGAATGTCGCACCTGCGAGGGAACGGGTGGCACTGCAGAAATCAGGGGCTGGCTTGGGGAGTCAGGTCAGACAGGACATGCAGGCAGTGTCTGAGCGCCCGTGGATAGGCTTGAGTGGTGATTGCCCAAATTCCTCTTCTACCTGGCATCCCCTCCTTTCCCCATCCTCCTCTCTCCCCTCCTTTCTCCCCATCCTCCTTTTCCTACATCCTTCTCTTTCCCCTCCTTTTCCCTCTCCTCTCCTCTCCTCTCCTCTCCTCTCCTCTCCTCTCCTCTCCTCTCATGCTGGGGGTGCCCTGGGGTGCTCAGACACGGCAGCTCCAGCTGCTGCTGTTTAGATTTAAGTGTTTACATTTGTTTATCACAAAGACGCCCCTGAGATTTCCTGGCTCATCCACAGGCTGGGCCAGAGAGCTGAGCGAGGAAACCCAGGGAAGCTGTTTGTCAGCAAAAACAGCCCCAAAACCACCCCCAAAACCAGCACCTGGCTCTGTCCTCGGCTTGGACCTGCAGGGAACAGAGCTGGGTGACGGGGTGGGGACTGAAAAATGGGTATTTTATGATTGGCTTTTTGCAAATATTCAAATTGTTGTTATATGTTATGTTAGAAAGTGATGCTGTATTAATTTTCTTAAGTAGTGTGTTAAATATAGTTTTAGGTTATAACATAATGTTAAAATAGAAACTGTGCTATGTAAGATACTTTTTTAAAGAGAGGGCTCACTGAGATAGCAGCCACAGGACACCTGAATCTTTCAGAGAAAAAAAAATTATTGCTCCATTATCAGGAGAAGCAAACTTCTTCCTGCCTCACTCAGCCATGAAGAGGAAGAAGCTGACACTGCCCAGACAGAATCCTGTGTTTGAATGGAATTTATGCATCATGGATGAGCTGTATGAATATGCAACAGGCTGTTGCTTTTAATGGCTAATCCTCTGTTAACGTGGGTCCTTTCTCGGGCTTATTTTGCCCACAAAAAGGTACCCGGACTGTCCATAACTCTTTATTTTATTGTCTCGTATTGTCCTAAATCCCAATTGTTCAAATTTTTATTACTGCAATTATATTACTATTTTTATAACCATTTTATTAATATTAAACTTCTAAAATTCTAAAACCAAGGGATTGGCGTTTTTTACAGGGCTGTGGGTGATCTGGGATCCCCCAGCTGGGCCCAGGCAGGACCTTTCCATATTTTTGGCTGCTTTCAGAGTTGGACCAGGTTGCTGACCCCATGCTTCCCCTGCAGCTCTGAGTGGCCGAGCCTGCCACAGGGTGAATAATAATAATGATAATGATAATATTAATAACAAGAATAATGCTCTGGCAGCGGGATTGCAGCCTCTCCTGCCCATTCGTTCCGCCTGGTTAGAGGCTAATGGGAAAGCCAGAGGAGGGAGCACAGCCCGGAAGAGCTTGGCTGGATGGAGCCTCCCACAGCATCCTTCATCCTTAGGGATCCAGGGTGTGAAAAACGGCAATCCCTTGTTTTTAGAATTTTGAAAGTTTATTAGTAGCAAAATGGTTATAAAAACAGCAATATAATTAGAGTAATAATAATTTGGATAATTTGGATTTAGGACGATATGAGACAATAGAAACAAAGAGTTACAGACAGTCCGGGTACCTTTCCTGGGCAAAATAAGCCTGAAAAAGGACCCATGTTAACAGAGGATTAACCCTTAAAAGCAACAGCCTGTTGCATATTCATACACCTCATCCATGAGGCATAAATTCCATTCAAACACAGGATTCTGGCTGGGCAGTGTCAGCTCCTTCCTCTGAATCCTGACAGCTCTTCATGGCTGAGCAAGGCAGGAAGAAGTTCATTTCTTCTGACAATGGGGCAATAAATTCTCTTTCTCTGAAAGATTCAGGTGTCCTGTGGCTGCTATCTTGGTGCGAGTCCTCTCTTTAAAAAAGTATCTTACATAGCATAGTTTCTATTTTAACATTGTGTTATAACCTAAAACTATATTAACAAATTAACAAATAAACAACCTTGGGAATGAGAGCTAAAGAATTCTGCCTTCTTCTTCCATCTCAGGGCTGAGAAAAAGAGACTTTCCAACACCTTGGGGTCATCTCGACCCCAGAGACCCCATCAGATGAGCTACCCAAGCCCCTCTCATTATTTGCTTTCCAAGCTCTCCATCCTCTGTGCAGGAAAAGCAAACAGCCCCATGCCAGGTGGGCAGAGAGGAGGTTGCACACCTCTTCCCAGCCTCTCATCCCCCTGTTCTGTCCTCAGCCAGGAGCTGGGGAGCACAAAGCTGTTATAAATAATGTTATAAATAATGAACAAGAAAGCTAAATTAATAATAATAGTGAAAGATTTTATTTTCACGACCGAAAATACGGTCCTCGATAGCCACAGCCAACGAGACAGCGTTGAGCCCGGGATCAGTGCTGGGTGAACCTGGATCACATCGGATAGAGGTGAACCCTCTGTTCACAAATGCCATCTCTGGCAGGGCTGTTTTATACAGATTTTTCTGCCTGAGGCAGAGGTGCCCCTATACTTTTTGTCACCCCACATATGCATGAAGTTTCTTTTCACTGTACAGGGCCGGACAATGCTGTTTCTTGGGAAATGGGAGGTGTTGAGCGTTTTGGGAAGTCGAGTATTCAGATGTATGTTTTCTACGACTTCAGTTATCTTAATTGAAGATACTTATCAAGTGTTGATGCTCTCAGATGTTCCTGGATGGTTCCAGGAGAAGCCCATCTCTGCACTGGCCATGTCCTTTTACTTGTTAATGAGGCATTCTTGCTTTGCTGCCACCGGGAGTTTCGCGTCTCTGGACTGCCTGTGGTCTTAGGCTCTTTGGATTTTAGTTACGCGTATAATTTATTTTACAAGTTTTATTTTATACATTTTCACATAAGCATGAATTACCCTACATCACATATTACAAAGCCATTTGTAATTGATTTGTCCTGTTCTGTCCCCAGCCAGGAGCTGGGGAGCACAAAGCCATTTCCATGAGATTTGTCCCGTTCTGTCCTGAGCCAGGAGCTGGGGAGCACAAAGCCATTTCCATGAGGTTTGCCCCGTTCTGTCCTGAGCCAGGGGCTGGGGAGCACAAAGCCATTTGGGTGAGATTTGTCCTGTTCTGTCCCCAGTCAGGAGCTGGGGAGCACAAAGCCATTTGGGTGAGGTTTGTCCCATCCTGCCCTCAGCCTGGAGCTGGGGAGCACAAAGCCATTTCCATGAGATTTGTCCTGTTCTGTCCTCAGCCAGGCGCTGGGGAGGACGAAGCCATTTGGGTGAGGTTTGTCCCATCCTGTCCCCAGTCAGGAGCTGGGGAGCACAAAGCCATTTGGGTGAGGTTTGTCCCATCCTGTCCTCAGCTGGGGCTGGGGAGCACAAAGCCATTTGGGTGAGGTTTGTCCCGTTCTGTACTCAGCCAGGAGCTGGGGAGCACAAATCCATTTCGGTGAGATTTGTCCTGTTCTGCCCTCAGCCAGGAGCTGGGGAGCACAAAGCCATTTCGGTGAGATTTGTCCTGTTCTGTCCCCAGTCAGGAGCTGGGGAGCACAAAGCCATTTGGGTGAGGTTTGTCCCGTCCTGCCCTCAGCCAGGCTCTGGGGAGCACAAAGCCATTTGGGTGAGATTTGTCCTGTTCTGTCCCCAGTCAGGAGCTGGGGAGCACAAAGCCATTTGGGTGAGGTTTGTCCCGTCCTGCCCTCAGCCAGGAGCTGGGGAGCACAAATCCATTTCTGTGAGATTTGCCCCCCTGCAGCCCTGGGCCGGGCCAGCTCCGGGATGCTGGCAGCAAGGAGGTAGTTCAAACTTTTATTGGCGTATTCATGTCCTCCGATTGACTGATAAACTGGCTCCTCATTATGTTTTTGTGTTCTACTCGTCTTTTTAATTAGCCTAAGGGCCTCATTAGCAGCAGCAGCAGCAATGAGTCTGTGATCAGCCTTGCCTGGCATCCAACCTGCATAATGTCACAGGGCTCCGTGCAGAGGGGTTACCTGTGAAGTGCCTCCCTCTCCTCCCCAGGGCCCTGTTCCCGAGGGAGAGGATAGGGAGTGGGATGGAGAGTGGCAGTGCTGGCTTCATGCTGCGAAGAAAGAGGGTGCAAGTGTCAAACACTGCTCAGAGCTTCTGGCTCCTCTGCTTTGCTCTCTCCTATTCCCTATTGGGTGCTGGTTTATGCCTCAGTTTCCCTGCCCGAGCCCTTTCCCCCACTCCTGCCCTCAGTTTCAGCAGAGGATGAGGATCCCTTTGGATGCAAATTGCTCCCTCCTGTTGTTTGGGGACTTGACTTCTGCACCCAACTGCTGGAGGCAGCCAAAACCTCGGCACCGTGCAGCAGCCAGGGAAGGCCCTGCCTCGGCAGCCAGCTGGTGCCCCCTTGCTCTGCCTGTGCCATCAGGCAGCCAATTAGCAAGAAATTAATATTGTGATTAGCAAATATTATGATTTTCTATCTGAATCTGTAATAAGCTGATTATTCACTCGTGAGCAGAAGCCACT
>VZSJ01004149.1:0-11707 GCA_013398405.1 Pheucticus melanocephalus | reverse complement strand
CATTCAGGGCTTGCAGAGGGACAATGAACTGAAAGTGTGACCCAATCTGTAACTGATGCCATTGGCAAATTCAGAGCTCAGTGTCCCAAGGTCCTTCCCAAGCTGAGGGGCCAGAGCTGGGCACAGCACTCAGGGTGTGACCCCACCAGTGCCCAGTGCAGGGCACAATGACCTCCCTGCTCCTGCTGCCCACACCATTCCTGACCCAGGCCTCCACAGCCTCTTCCTGATGCTCACAGCCCTGATGTTCCCACCTGCATGAGAATCATGGAAGGAGAGGGGAGAAGTCCAGGTTGGATGGAGCTCTGAGCAGCTTGGTGTGGTGGAATTTGTCTCTGCCCATGGCAAAAGGTTGGAACAAGGTGGATCTTGAAGGTCCCTTCCAACCCAAAGCATTCCATGACGCTGTAATTCTGTGATAAGTGCCAATGCAAGCCCTGGAGCCAGAGGTACCCGTGAGTTTTCAGCTCTCAGGAGAGCTGACATCACCTCCAGAGCACGGAGTGGGGCTTTAATGGTTTTAATGGGGGACAAAATGAGAATGGAAGTGGGATTGAAGAGGTGCTGAGCTTCTTCCTCAAAGCAGCGCTTATCCAGAATTTATTTTCTGCTGTGGATTTGCCACAACCAGGAATTGAATTCAGAATTTCTTCTTTTTTTGGGTTTAAATTACAATTCTCTTGGCTGAAAGTCTTGAATATGTGGATCCAGACCTCCCCAGAGGCGGAGCAGTTTGCAAATGCATTCAGGCCCTGTCCCAGAGCACATCAGGGGAGGTGACCGTGTGCTTAGTGACACTGCAGGAGTGACACCACACAGCCAGGTGAACAAAAGGCAGCCTGGTGGGGACATGGGGACTCTGATCCAGGCTGAGTTAGAGACACCAGCTCTGTAATCACTGGCAAAAAGGGGATTAAGAAGGGGCTTCGTTGAGGGCTTACACATTTCTGAAGGGAATTGAGCGGATTGATGCCACGAGACTCTTTGAGCTCGTGTCAGATTAGAGGAACAAGTGGGCATCAGTTTAAGCCAAGATGCAGCAAAGCAGGACATTAAAGGAATTTTGGTGACTATACATATATTTAAAATATTTTTCCTTGTGCTGTGATTAGTTAATCTAAGTCATTGACTACCCAAGGCAGCAGTCAGAGTAATCAGTGCAAATGACTTTAAAATGAGGCCAAGTTGGTAATTAGGGATAACAAATGTCATGTCAGGAAAGTGGTGGCTTGGCTCAATGGCTCTGGAGCTTTGCAAAGATTGTCCAGACCCTGTGTCCCACCAGTGAGGGAGGAGGAGGAGCAGGAGAACCTAATGATGCAGAGGATCTTGGGCCATGCTAATTGGGCCTGACTCAGCTCTATGTGGGTTAATTTTATTGGGAATTCTTTAGAAATTCTTAAGAAAATTTTGGGAAATCTGTGGGAATTCTTTGGGGAATTCTTTGGGAATTCTTCAGGAATTCTTTTGGGAATTCTTGGAGAATTCTTGGGAATTTTTTGGGAATTCTTAGGGAATTATTTTTGGAATTCTTGGGGAATTCTTGGGAAGTTTTTGGGAATTCTTTGGGGATTATTGGGAATTCTTTGGGAATTACTGGGAATTCTTTGGGGAATTCCTTGGGAACTTTTGGGAAATCTGTGGGAATTCCTCAGGAATTATTAGGAATTCTTGGAGAATTCTTTGGGAATTCTTGGGGAATTATTGGGATTTTTTGGGGGAATCTTAGGGGAGTTCTTTGGGAATTATTGGGTGTTATTTAGGAATTCTTGGGGAATTCTTTGGGAATTATTGGGATTTTTTGGGGAATCTTAGGGGAATTCTTTGGGAATTATTGGGGGTTATTTGGGAATTCTTGGGGAATTATTTGCTTCAGGAATTCTGACTGCCCTTTTTGGGCTGGTTTTGGGGTGCTGTTTGCAGAGGAAGCAGGAGGCTGAGGGAGGCACAAGCAGAGAGTAGCTGAGCGAGCTGAGTCAAACACCACGAGGGCTTTGAGCTCACCATCAGCAGGCTCCAGAGTTAACACCTCTCGGTGTGAGTGCCTGATAAGACATCTGACGTTCAGCTTAGCACCGAATCTCCTCTGCCTGCTGCAACTCCCAGCAAACACAGCCCTTTCCTGAAGGGAAGCAGGGTTTTTGCCTGTTTGTGAAGTGCACAGCAGGGCCCTGATTTCAGCCGTTATCTCTGGAGCTCACTGGAACAATAACAACATCTGAAATCCTCGAGTTTTGTAATGACTGGCTTTACAAAGTCTCTTCTAGTTGCGTTAGATTTTTTTTTTCCCCCTTTAAGTTGCTCTGTGAATAAATTGAAAGCAGATACAAACCACAGCCAGCCCCCTGGAAAGTGTCACCTTCACAGTGACGCCGAGCGTGGCGCTGACAAAATCTCCTGTCGGGCGGCGCTGGCAGATGGCAACGTCCGCTGGGATGGAGCAAACGAGCAGAGAGAAATCCTGCAGAGAAACGGCCAAAATAACCCCAACCCACCCCAGAGTGGGTGCCCACTGGGACAGGGGATGCTGCCAGGGGGTGTAGCAGGCTGCCTTGAGCCCGCCTGATGGCGTCTCTGGTGTTGAGATGACCCAGAGGTGTTGGAAAGTCTCTTTTTCCCAGCCCTGAGATGGAAGAAGGCAGAATTCCTTGGCTCTCATTCTCAAGGTTTATTATTTCTTATCTATCACATTCTCTGACCTGCTGAGATCTGTCCAGCAGGTTGGATTGTGGCACAATGACCACCTTGGGGTGGTGTTATCTTTTTATACTAAAACCTACTTGTACTTTATTTACAATAATTTCCCAATACCTATCCCCTAGTCTCTACTCTAAACCAATCCAAAGTGCCACCATCACAGCAGAAGATGGAGAACAAGAAGAAGGAGAAGAAGAACAGGACACACCCAGATTCCTCCATCTTGCCTCCTGAACCCCCATTCTAAAACCCCAAAATTCTACATTTTTACCATGTGATAAATTAACTATCATTCTATTCAAACTCTTGTGGCTTGTACATCTTCATACAAAGTTGGTAATTGTTTCCATGGGTTAAAATCGAAGGCACAGGTGTTTTTGACTCCATGCCAAGGTCTCTGAGCCCCTGACAGGGTCTGGAGTCCTCCAGAGCAGCCAGAGGAATTTCCACCCAAATCCCTCCATCCTGCTTCCTGAACCCCCATTCTAAAAACCCCAAAATTGTACATTTTCACCCTGTGATAAATTCACTAACATTCTACTCAGACCCTTGTGGCTCACACAAAGTTGGGAATTGTTTCCATGGGCTAAAATCAAAGGCACAGGTGTCTTTGACTCTGTGCCAAGGTCTCTGAGCCCCTGACAGGGTCTCAAGTCCTCCAGGGCAGCCAGAGAAATGTCCTGGGTTCTGACACCCTTCCAGCTGGTGGCTGCTGAATTTGTGGATCCAGGCAGTGACAGGACAAGGGGAAGTGGTTTTAAATTGACAGAGATCAGGGTTAGGTGGGATATTAGGAGGGAATTCTTCCCTGTGAGGGTGGGGAGGCCCTGGCACAGGGTGCCCAGGGAAGGTGTGGTTGCCCCATCCCTGGAAATGTTCCAGGCCAGGTTAGGTGGGGCTTGGAGCAAACTGATCTAGGGACAGCTGGGGCTGGAACTGGTTGAGATTTAAGGTCCTTTCCACCCCAAACCAGTCTGGGATTCTACAGTTCTAATCCCAATCACCTTCCCAACAAAAACAAAGCTAGAAGGAGCCTGGGAGTGTTTTTTCTTCCTCTTCTTCCCCTTCTTTTTCTTTCCCCCATCCATGCTCATTCCTTACCATGACTCCAGCAGCCATCTAATGAAGTGAGGGAATTTATACTGGCCAAAGTGGAATGCATGAGGCTGATTGCCTTCATCTTATTACCCTTAATGGGAGTCTGTGTAGATAAATCCTGCTGGGTCCTGATGGAAACTTTCCCGTGAAAATCTGGGATGCGTGTGGGATTTAGGGGAATGCTGAGCCTGGGGGAAGGGGAGTCCCACGTGTCACCTGCTGCAAAGCACAGGAGTCAAAGTGCTCCCATGGGGATTTAGGAGTGATCCCAGTGAGACACATGTGACAACTCTGGGCTGGATTTTTGTATAGATGGCTGTCACCCTGATTTTTTTGAAGTTTTTCTAAGCCTTCTGATGTTTACATTCTTGTAACGAACTTTCTCACACACTTTATGTAAATAACTCATTGTTTTGGATTCTTTTATGGAGGAGGAGAAATTTGATGGGCTGTTGGTTGGTCCAGTGTCGTTGGAGAGGTGGCACTGTCACCCTCCAACCCACTGTCCCTTTTGGAGATCTATAAATGTTGGAGTCAGAAATTTAAAAATTCTCTTTTCGCCTTGGAAGAGCCGCGTGTCTGCATCGTGTTATTTTGTGTCCTATAGTGACACACGGGAGTCCAGTGGCTGCTTTTGTGGCTGATCCCCTTGTGCTGGTTGTGGTGGTGGCCCCATGAGTGGTGGCCTGGGGCTTTTTCTCTGGTTTATCAGCCCTCACCATGCTGGATCAAAGGGGACAGTGGGAGCCACCCACTGTCCTCCCCACATCTCTGAGATGCTGGAACTGGTCACCCAGAGAGGCTGTGGGCTCCCCACCCCTGGCAGTGTCCAAGGCCAGCTTGGATGGGGTTTGGAGCAGCCTGGGACAGTGGAAGGTGTCCCATGGTAGTGAGTGGAGTGAGATGAAGTTTGAGGTTTTCTCCACCCCAAACCATTCTGGGGCTCTGTGATCCATCCTTGCTGCTGGCTGTGGATGGCCATTTCCTCTGTGGATAGCAAAAGGAAAGGAGGAGCCATTTCCCAGGGCTGTCAGAGCTACAGTCCTGCTGGTATTTACTTTTTTTTCCCCAATAAGCCCTGAACTCCCTGGCTAATTAAATAGCAAGTGGCTATTAAGCTCTTGCCTAGGACTAAGGTTTAATAAGGCAGTAATAGGCACTGTGTGTTTGTACGTGTGTACCCAGCCTGAGGTGGGAAACCTCAGCCCAGGTGCTCTTTAAATAGTCAATAGTTATTTATTAAACATGGGGCAGCTATCCAGAGAAATTTAAATTAAAGGCCTGCCTGAGAGATGAGCTTGGATTTAAAGAATTAAAGGGTTAGCAGCCTAGCACAGCATGCACTGGAATCCTAAACCTGCATTCCTAAAACTGGAATAGCAGAAGGAGGCAACACATTGCCATTTAATTTGTGTGAGTTGCCTGTTTGCTCTGCAAATACCAGTGAAGGTTAATGTTTTTAAAAGTTTTGAGCTGGCTTTTTTCCCTCTGATGGCAATCTGGGTGAGTTAAACCCCAAATGACAGTTCTCCCTGGGGTGTCATTTCCCACTGCAGCCCTCCAGCTCCTGCTCCTTCCTTGGTGTGAGGCTTATGGGCACCATATGTGAGAATTATAGGGTATAAGGAATTAGGGTTATGAGGAACCCTAAAGCTCATCCAGTTCCAGTCTCTGCCAAGGGCAGGGAAACCTTCCACTAGACCAGGATGCTCCAATTCCTGTCCAGCCTGGCCTTGAACACTCCCAGCTGTCCTTGGAAGTGTTCAAAGCATCCAGAGCTTGTCTGTGCAGCCTGTGCCAGGACCACCCACCCTCCCAGGGAAGAATTTCTTCCTTAAGAGGATCCTCATTTCTTCATGGGCTTCCCCAAAAGGTGATGCTCAGAGTGGCAGGGTGCAAAATACCTCAGTTAGGGTGGGAAATTGCATCAATGGATGGATGATACCTGCTCAGGGCATGGAATGTCAGTATTATACTGTGATATATTTAATGTCAGTGTTATACAGTAATATATATATATAAATATATAAATAAAAATTCTATTATATAGTATTTAATAATAATAATAATTATAATAATGATAATAATAATAATAATAATAATAACGGTAGAAAATTACATCTGTGGCTGGATGATACCTGCTCAGGGCATGGAATGTCAGTATTATACTGTAATATATTTTATTTTTTTTATATATATATATATATATATATATATATATACAATTTTTTATTATTATTATTAGGGTGGAAAATTGCATCCGTGGATGGATGATACCTGCTCAGGGCGTGGAACATCAGTATTATACTGTAATATATTTAATGTCAGTATTATACAGTAATATATATCTATGTATCTTAATAATAATAGTAATAATAATAATAATAATAATAATAATAATATAATATACAGTTAATCAACTCTCAGCCTGGCTTTCCCATTCCTTGGCTTCCCTTTCCAGCTGTAGTGATCCTCACTTCTTTTTCCTTCCATTCTTCCCCAGAGGGGGATGGGCTGGCTCTGTCCTGCTCACACTTGAACCAGATGCTTGATGACATCTGGGGACTCCCAGAGCTCCCCCCGTGGAGCCTTTTTCCTCTGGGTTTGTCTTCCCTGCTTAGGCAGCCAGCAGGGAGCTGGTTCCCAACAAGTCAGCTGTGCCTGCAAGCACCTCGCTGTGTGTCAGTAACTTTGCTACAGTTGGTTCAGCATTGCTCCAGGAAAAAAAAAAGAAAAAAAAAAAAAGGAGGGGAGAGTGTGGGAGTGGGGAAAGAGCCTTAACTGCTGCTGTTTATCCCTCTTATTTTCAGTTCATTTTATGCAGCTTCAAACACAGCCGACACTCACTCGGGTCCATTAATGGAAAATAAAGGTCAGGGCTGGAGGCAGCAGCGCTGCCATCCCCGGCTCCCACGTGGTGTGTGCTGAGTGCCAGGCCAGGATTTTCCATCTTATTCTCATCTAGGGGGCCAGCTGGGGCTGAATTGGCTCTGAGTGGCAGCAGCCCCCTGGCCCAGGAATGGGGACAGCACCAGGCAGGATGAGTCCTGGTCACTCCTTGGATGTTCTGCACTGCATCTCCCTGCAGGAATAGTGTGAGTACATTTAGGAACCAATTCCAACTCTGTCTCAGGGATTTAGGGTCACAAGCTGTGCCCCAAAATCTCACTTGTCTTGGAATATTGCTATTAGCATTCTCCTTAAGGCAGGTTTACTGATTTTAAGGATTCAAACAAGATGAAGTTTATTTGCTGTTGTGCTGATGGTGTCAGGGTGGGTCCCTCAGTTTCTCCAAAGTGTCCCAGGAATATAATTGGCTGGAATATTGCCTATGAGCATCATGAGTGTTGACACAGGTCCAGAATCTGGGCCTGAGGCTCCTGCACACCATCTAATGGGAAACATGAGGATTTTGTCAGGATGATATGGAGGGCTTGAAGCCATCTTTGGGTGTTGTCCAAGGGGATAAGGCACTCTCCTCTTTCAGGAATTCTGCAGAATGGACTTCTATCCCTTCACATTTTGCTGGTCCTTTGGCCTGCAGATCCCATCTCTCCACAGGAAATTAGGGAATCCTGTATGTACCTTTTGGGATTTGCCTTTTGTTTTTCCTCCCCCTGAAATTTGCTGCTGGGCTCCCTGCAGGGCAGCAGGAGATGCTGGAGGAGGGCTCTGTTTTCCCATGCAATGCTCCCAGGCCTGTGCAGGGCTCTGGCAGCTCTGTCACCTTGCTGTGCCTCTCACACCTCACTCAGCTCTTTGCTTTATTGCCTTTGATGAGTAAACCTGACCAAACTATGGATCCTGAATAAAAGAGCCAAGGGCAGCAGGTTGGTAGGAGCTGTATGACAGCAGCTGGAATGTCGCAGACATCTTTTATGGAAAATCCTTTCCTTAGGATTTTTCCTCTTGAGAAGCTGAGAGGCCTCAGGAACAAAATGTAAACAATGGTTATCTGCTGCTGTGGAATGCAACAGGTGCTTCTGGGATTGGCCCACATTTGTTGTTTCTAATTAATGGCCAATCAAAGCCCAGCTGGCTCGGACAGAGAGTCTGAGCTGCAAACCTTTGTTATCATTCTTTCTTTTTCTATTCTTAGCTAGCCTTCTGATGAAACCCTTTCTTCTATTCTTTTAGTATAGTTTTAATATAAAATATATATAATAAAATATATATGAAACATGGAGTCAGATCCTCATCTCTTCCCTCATCCTCAGACCCCTGTGAACACGGTCGCAGTGGAACAAACCTGGTGGCAGCAGACCCTTACAGAACAGGAGTTTTCCCCTCCTGCTTCCCACCAGAGCTGGATAACTTATTCAGGGCAGGCAAAAACACGTTTTGTGCCTTGCCTTTGCATTTTCCTTTATTTGTGGCTTTTCCCCCCGGTTTTAGCTGGGTGTGAGGCAGCTCCTGCCTCTCCCTCCTGCACAGTCACTGGGTGATGTCTCTATCAGGCTTGTGCTGAGCATCCCTCCCCAGTGTGGCAGCACTCCCCCAGTCCCAGCTCTCCTGATGTGTGACAAAATCCTCCTGCCACTGCCCTCGGGCTCTGTGCTGCAGCTCTGACAGAGGAATGGGGATAGGGGAGCTGCATTTCCAGGCTGGATACAAAATCCGTGGCGCTTTATTCCTTCCAAGGCACACACCTGGACGCTTCCCTGTGTCAGGATGCTCCTGTTCCTCACATCTCCCTCTTGCCTCATCCCCTAACTTTTTCTTGTGCAGGCTGCAGAGATCATCCCTGCTTCTCCAAGGAGCTTCTCCAGGACTTCTCCGTGGGCAGGGAGCCCCGGGGCAGTGGGAAATGCTCTTTAGGACCAGCAGATCTTCCTGTTTGTATTTCAAAGCACCAGTGGAATGGGACTGGGATTTTTGCCAGAGTCTTGCTAGAGGGAAAGTTTTCTCTGGCTCAGTTCACACAACGAAGATTTCTCTTTCTTTTTCCCTCTCTGCTTTATTCTGATAGCTTTTTAACAGGATCAGCTAAATAAGCAGATAGAGTGTACCAGTTCACAGGCCCCTAGAGGTGAGGAGCCAGTGCAGATTAAAGTATTTTTGTGATCTCCAAAGCAGCTGTATTTTATATGCAGGCCCTGTTTTGCTGATCCTATTAAGGGGTATCGTGGAACACAGCACCCTGTGGCTGTGTGTGTCTGGCTTTTTGGCAGCAGGGCTTTTTAGTTGGGTGGTGGATCTTGTGCCTTGCCTCAGACCCTCAGACAAAAGGTCTCTCCTTACGCTGAAAGGAGATTTCCATTGATTCAGGACTAAATTCAGGACTAAATTCCATAAGGTCCTTTAGGAAAAGACATCTCCCAAATCTCAAAGGTCGCCCTCTGCTCCTGAGTGACTCATGCTCTGCTGGGCTGGAGGGAGCTGTGACAGTTCAAGGGTCAGGCTGGAATTCCCTACATGTATTAATCCCTGTATGGGATGCAGATGCTGTGGGCAAGGTCAGGGGACTTGTTCTCTCCCCTTTACCAACTCTCCCATATTTTGGGGGATGTAGCTTCATTTCACCCCATTACTGCTCCTCTGTGGGAATCCACAAAATCAGAGGGTTTGGGAAAGCTGCAAAAGGCAGGCTTCAGAGACAGCAGAACTGTGAGCAGAACCAAGCAGCAGCCATGAAATTGATCAGCAGAAAAATTATTTAAACTGTAGAAAAGCAAAGACAAATAGAGCAATGGTCTGTGTATTAACGCTTGTCTAGAATAACTCTCTAAGCTACAGAAAAGTCTATCTAGCAAGATATTAGGAAGGTTAAAGCTTAATAATGGAGCTCTGTGCATTGTGTTTTAAGGCTTACAAGTAGGTATTGCATTCGAAGTAAGCAAGCATTGTTTTGACCAAAGGTACCTGTGCTTATAGTGGTTGATAGAACTACTGTCAATGTGCTTTGGCTTTGTGTGATTGGTCAAGAAGCCTATAAAGTAAGCTGTAACATTAAGTTGTTTGTCTGCTGCCTGGGATGTGAGCTGGTGGCATCTTCCCATTGTCATAACCATGGAATGAGACTGATGCTGGAAAATAAAACAGCTCAAGGCAGTCCCACAGCAGTCCCATCCCGTTTGTGGTCTGTAAATAACCCCTGGCCAGCCACACTCTTCCAGCTCATCTCCACCCCTCCCCTGCTTCCATTGCAGCCCCTGGCCCAGGGTCTGTGCGGAGATTTGAGGTGCCAGTGATGAGAGGCACAGATTTCCCTCCTCCCCCTGTGCACTGCTGAAAACCCAGGGTTAATCTGAGTTTTTAAACCAGCTCTTCTGCCGAGCACTGGGCCCACTCACCCCTGAGCCACCTGACAGCTCCAGAGGAGCCTGCCCAGGGACCCGCCCTCACACTAATGAATAAGGACACTAATTAATGATCATTGCTATTTGTGTTGAGGACTATGACTGCTGTCACTGCTGACTGCTCTGGAAATTACCAAGGCTGCTCCCTCCCTGCTCTGGTCAGCGGGAGAGGAAGACGAGGAGGAGCCACAGAGATGCTCAGGAGCCACAGAGATGCTCGAGGCTGGCCATCTCCAAACTATCCCTCCCCAAAGTGTCCCACCCCAAATTGTCCATCCCCAAAGCATCACCTTGCTGAGTGTGGGAGCAACCAGCAGCAAGTCCCTGTGGTGCTTCAGCCATCTCGCCCTCCTCCTCCTCCTGGTATCAATCAGCCTGTTGGAGCTTTCCCAGATGGGTCTCACTTTCTGTTCCATCTCATTTGACATTTCATCAGCTGTAGACAGCAGAGAGACGTGTCAGCTCCTGAGATCCATCCCCGACCTGCCAAAAGGCTTGTGCTCCTTGGCAAGAAATGTGATTGTTCTGCTTTGTGGCAGAGATTTCTCTTTGGCTTATCTTGGGGAGGAAATCTCAGCCCCCATCCCATTTCCTTCCCCTTTCCCAGCAAGGGCTTGGTGCTTGTTCTGGTGTGATGGAGATGTGGCTGAGCTACAGTGGGTTATGCACAAACTGACACCTGCCATGTGAAAATCCCAGCAGAATCCAGAATTTTTGCTTAATAGAGGGGGAAAACCCCTGTGTTCCCCTATGGAGAGCATGGAGATCTCTGGTGGAATCTCTGATGCCTGCTCAGAGGGGAAGGAGGGGCTGGGCAGGTACAGTAGTGCCACTCCAGGAGCCTTGAACCCTCCCATTCCATCCACCCAAATTCAGCTGGAAGCTGCTGAGCCACACCCCAGTTTCCCCTGAGATCCAGCTGCTCCTCCCTCCCTGCAGCTGGCCCTCATCTGCATGCTCCAGCTGCTGTCTGGGTGACTGGTGGGAAGAACTCATGGCAGAGAGAAGAATTCTCTGTATTTTTCCACATTCCAATGGTTTCTGTGTGTTTGTGTCGGTGTCCCATAAACAGTAATGATGGACATTATGTTTTGAAGATGTTTGAAGGGAGAACATAAAAGCTAATAGGTAAAAATGGGCTTTTCCATGCAAATTCCTTAGGAAATTAAACCCAGCCTGGCTTTCAGCAGGTTTTGTGATGCCCCTTTCCATGGGACTGGTGCTCCCAAGGGGAAATTTCTCACTTATGGACAGTGGGATATCATCCCTGGGCTCTGTGCAATCAGTTCAAACTGAGGAAAGGATGTCTTTGGAATTGTTGGCAGGTGGAGGAGCTAAAGGAGGTGAGGATTTAAGAGCCTGGATTCCTCACTGGGGCTGTGACTTGTGATAACGCCCCAAGGCACCGACTGAAATGCACGTCATAAATTAGAACCAAAAATGTGATTACTTTGTCGCTTGGAAGACAAATGTGTGTGCCTGGGGAGTAACAAAGCAGGTTTGATTTGTTGTTGTTTGTACTATGTTTACTGTTATTATAACTTATTCCAAATTATTCCAGTCTGGAACAGAGAGGAGGCTGGAGCTGGCAAACCTCTTTTGAGGGTGGGTTT